>QOCX01000014.1:455603-519440 GCA_005959815.1 Sarcophaga bullata
AAATATGGAGAGCCAAATAACCTATATCTGTCCCTAACAAGAGATGGGCAGTGACAAAGAAAGAGGACAAAAGTCTACTCCTCCTCAGCGGATCTGCACCCACGACAGAAGTTGAATGGGAGCCGTATTCTTTCCGCGTGTCTATCCATAACGCAATGACTTTTAAGCATGGCCACTGTGATTGAGATAATGCCACGACCAAGTCCAAGTAATTGATACGCCTTCTATTCATCAAAGGCCAGGTGAGCCTAGCGGTGGAGCAGGACTTCTCATTGCCCCATGATAAGTTTGGCGTCTCGAAAGAATCGCCGAATAACGGCCAACTTGACCGAGGCAAGTGGCATACCTACGTCGATTGAAGAGGATTTCGGAAAGAGTTCACCATTCGCTTTCGAAAAGTGGCAACATTTGTAATCACCACTTTTGTAATCACTTTTAAATTGTTTCCATACATTATTGGACTCATATTCAATGAAAGTTATTTAACAGCTGGCAGCCTTGCCAGATCGATAGTTTTTAAAACCAGATATACTGTCTGACAATTTTTTCTGACAATACTTTGATACCAATGTAGAGGATCATAGTGTTGTTAGCTTAGACCAATAGTAAGTCAGGCATTTGTATAAAAGGTTGAAAGTTGCCTTAAAACTTTCCCTGCTTAAAGGACTTTTTCCAACTCTTCTTTTATGTATTTAAACCACAACATTTCAACTTCACTTTTTGTATTTTGTTTTTCCATCCATAATTTAATGGCGGATGCTTTTAATCATTTGCCAACAATTTTTTTTCTTTTTTATCTTCCTTAAAGCCAGATAAATGTCAATTTAATATTCGTACGCATTACGAAAATAATATTGAAATGAAAACATTTTCTTTTTACATCAACTTTCCATTTGTTTTTTTCTTTTTCTCTTTGTTCTTTTTGTTGGTTTATGGTTTATAGAGTAGAGAGTTTATAGTAAGAAAGAGAGAAAGAGAAAGAGAGAGAGAGAGAGTAGAAAAAAAGGAATATTTGTTACTCAACTAATGCCATTCAAATCCCTTGTTACACTTAAAACACCTGTGCTTCATTCATATTTGCAAAAAAAAAAAAACACAAAAAACAATACAGTGAGGAGGAAAACTTATCCTATTCTATTAAAATGGGCATATGGACACATAAAGATGTACCGATGTACATGATTTTTACAGCAACTGAACAACGGTAATAGGGACTAGGGTGTGGATGGAACCCTAACTCGAACTATCCAAATGCAAATGCTATGAACACGTACATACATGGGTAGGAGATGTAGACTTTGAGAAAGAAATCTATCTGCAGTCGCACAACTTCAATGATATGCTTTAGAAACTAAGCAGAATGAAGGCTGAAGCGGCTCTGTATTGTGACTATACAGAAAAGAAAACCATGTAACAGCAGCAGATTTAAAAGATCCATTTCCTCTACCATCTGGGAAGCATTTTTGCAATAGACAGTGGTTCTGCAAAGACGCCTTAACATATCCTAACAATTCCCAGAGCAGAACGTCTCGACTTTAGTAGACTTTTACGAATACGAATTATGAAGTGTAGATCTTAACCAACTGATGACTAAGACAAATCGAGTGAAATTTTCTGGCTAACCAATGTTAGCAATTCACGAAATTCACCAATCGGTTGGAACGGATTTAAGATTCGAAGACGGATGTGCTGATGAGTCAAATTTTTTTTTGCCCAAACACAAAAGTCTGACAATATCAATACTGCAAGGATAGTTGGAACAGAGAGACAGCGAAAGCCACTTGCAGAGACAGGGTAGAAGAAAATGTTGTGATGCAAGAGGAATTTAAGACTCAAAATTTAGGAACTCAATCAAGTGGATTAGCATCTCAGAAATATTATTTAAGTGCTACGAAATGGAGTCAAGTTTTTAAGCGAATTATTAGGCAGCAATCCCAAAATATAGGAGCCTAGCTAAAGTCTCATCTTACTTTTTTACACTTTTGCTACCCGCTGTTGATGTCAATAAATTTGCTTAATTAAAAAACTTTTTGATAATGTTAAAAGTAACAGCAACAAACAATAGCAACAACAAAATACTTTTTTTTTTTTTTGAAAATTATATATTAAACGAGTGAAAAAACAACAACAACAACAACAACAAAAGAGCACAACATATCATATGAATATTTTACACGGTTTAAATTCATAATAAAAACACATACACATGCTCACACACACATACACAAAGATCTCTAACACCATACAACAAGTACAAGTAACGAGCACAAGCACTCACGCATACAAGTACATCTGTCAGAGGTATACAGACAGAGGTATACGAACACTACCGTGTCAGCTATGAGTATCAACATCATATCCTATGCCCTGTAGCAGTATAGCATGTAAGGCAACAACAAAAACATGTTGATTACAAAAGGGTTGAGGCAGAAAAAAAATTGTCAAAACAAAAACAAACACAAACTCAAACAAACAAAAAAAAAAAAAATACGAAAATATTGTAGGAAAACGGTAAAATGTCATTCAACTTTATTATTGTATTTACAAAATTGTAAGAAAATTTATGCTCATTTTTCTTTTTGTTGTTTTTGTTGTTATTTTATTTTGAACTCTCTCTGTTGTGTTCTTATTTTTGTTGTTTTTTTATGGTTTTCGCAGGAATGTGATTAAAAGAGTAACGAAGCACGTAAGTAAGAATATGTGGTTGTGAGAAAGGGCTTCGATTGTTTTAATAACGAAATAAAATATTTACGAGTGTGTTGTTAACTTAAATTGTTTTGAAATTTTTACAATTTCTATATTCTGTTCCACAGGGAAGGGGGGAATGATATCCAACTACTAGTGAACGAATATTAACCGGGGAGATACAAATTATCATTTGAAGAGAATCTTCTGAATCCGAACTTATGTACATACGTACCGCAAACGTTTGGCTAATTCTGCCTTAATGCCTCACATCTGTATATTGGCTCTCTGTTTTAAACCATCGCAAGCAAAACTTGATTTTATAAAGTAAAATTTCGTTTTTTTTTCTTAAGAGAGTATAACCACAGAGTTCTTAATTCAGGTACGTAAGATATTTCCTCTCCTCTTCGCATTCTTCCTGAATGTCTACTTGATTATGCTAAACTTTATTGTTTACAAATACAATGCCACAATATGCGTATGGCTGTGTAAGCATAAGTGTATGTGTATGTGTGATGTTTATGCGTGTTTTTCTTATCAGTTTTAAAGCATATTTATCATCATATTTGCATGCATTATTCTTGTTGTTATTGGTTTTTGTTTTCTCTCAAAATGTGTTTTTGATAGCAAAAAGCCATCAAAACAATTCAGCAAAAGAAATGTTTTGTGAGCAAGAGGTGTGTGGGAGTGGTAGTGGAATTGTGTAGTTGAGTGTCACTTGCGAGTAAAAGTTCAACGATTTGTTTTGTTTTTTTTTCTTTCTTTCTTTTTTCTTTCTTTCTACAGCACTTGTAAAGTTTCATTTTGTTGTCCTTTTTTCTTGTTGTTGTTTGTTTTTCTAATAAAAAAAGTACGCGTACGCGTTTGTTGCTGCTGTTGTTGTTGTTCTTTCCATTGTTTCTGTTGATTTCCGTTTTTTACACAACAAAGTCACCAGCTGTTGAGTTTTGTATGCTGCTGCTTGCTGCTACTGCTCCTGTTACTTTGTTTTCATATTCATTTTAGTGTTGTTTCACAAAAGGAGAACAGGGAGGGGCGAGAGAAAAGTTATTGTTTTCTTTTTTCTGATTGTATTGACATTTTCTCTTCAATGTTTCTTTCAAATTTTTTTGTAATGATTTTTTATCACTTTATTTTGTTGTTTTCGTTTTTTTTTCTAATTTTTAATTTTCAAATATAAAGTGGGGGTGACAAAGTCTTTTAAGGTTAATTTAAGGTTTAAATTGTTTAAAACAAAATCTTTTCAGATTTTTGAATGAGAGCTAAATGAACATGTCAAAAGTAAAGGAGATTTTTCTTATGATAAAACTTTGAATTACAAATTAAATTGTAACAACTATGAAGTTGCTGTTTGAAATGTGCATATGTATGTATGTATTGGTCTCATAACGGCTTGATTTGATAAGAGGCATTTGGGGGCTATCGTATTTACGTGCTATACTGGAGTGTTTGGAAACAAACATGCATCAAGTTATTGCCGAAATACCAATTGATATTTCTGAGACAGATCTAGAGCTGAAACCGATCCAGAGATGGCGAATTATGGAAGTGAATTCAAGAATCGAAAGCAGTTTTATTCGATAAGTTAACGAAGAAGCTCAAATAATTATTACAAGCTCTACTTGTTTGTGAGCAAATTTTTTTCTCCAGTAATGAAATCCTTTAAAATCAAAGGCGTGTGTTGTTAAATTAAATTATTCCTGGAAACAATCATCTTTTGTGGAAATTACTCTTTTTTCTTCTTCTTTCTTAAGTTTCTAACACCTTTTGTTTTATGCATGTGAATATTACACTGCTTCCCAAAGGATTAAAGCAAAAAAAAGGGGGTAAAAAACAAAATAGGCTGACGTGGCAGACAAAATTCACTCTTATGCAGACACATAAAGACTTACACATAAACACACACAAATAAAAGGAAAAATTTACGTCCGCCTTTGTTATGCTGATTGTTGGTTTGTTATACGCAAGCAAACATAAATATTCTTATTCACACACACACACATACACGCTTTATTTGTAAAACTCTTAAAAAACAAGAAGAAAAACAAAAAATAACACCAACTTTTCCACACCTTTTTTTACAAATCTGTGCGGAATATGCGGCATAGAAAGAAAAGCAAACGAACGAAAATTAACGCCATGAATCTGTTCATTTTAGTTTTTGTTTTTTTACCTTTCTAATATACCTCCTTGTATTTGTTGTTGTTTCTTGTTTCACACTGAAATGAAACTCCCCGGTACATGTGTTGGAATAATCAAAAATACAAGAGAACTACTAGAGTCTGGTCTGTTCTGTTCTATTCTGTTCTGTTCCACTTAATTGTCTGCCTTTGCAAGCATGTGTGTATGTGTGTATAGATAGAAATTTGTGTTTATAGTTCGTTGTTTAAATCTTTGTTTTGTTTACCGTTGTTTTGTTGTTGTTTTTGTTGTATTTTAACAGGCCTTTAGCTGTTAACCTAAATCGCAAGAGTTTTCTGCTGCACTTCTCTTTTTTCTCTTTTTTTGTTTTCCCTTATTATTGTTGTTGTTGTGATTATTTTGCTCTCTTTGTTTTGTCGGTTATTACTGTTATTTTTGTTTTGCTTAAAAAAACTCGAGGAAAACAAAAATGCGATTGTTCCTCACCTTAATTTTTTTAATTAAAAGCAAAGGGAGCAAGGAAACGGAGCTTTATAACACACACACACACAGTTTAAGGGCTACTTAATAGGTCAAGAGTTCAAAAGAAACGCGCCGAATTTATACGAATTTAAAGTGTCATCAAGTCATGGTTCGTTTTCCTCCAGCTCTTAAGCAAATGCTATCGATGGATGACTTGGCGGATTCTGTTCGAAGCTTTCCTTATTGCCTCGTTTTTAGAAATCCCTGCAGCAATGAGTTTGTATGTTGGGGTCTTGTGCTAGGCTGATTTCGGAGGTACGCAAAATCTTTGTATTTGTACTGCAATGTCACCTTTTCTAACTCGTTGCGAAAACTGAATGTAAAATTTCTTTTTTGGATATTGTATGTTACGGACCGGTAGAATGAAGAAGATCTATACTCGTAATGCTGTTTGGGATTATATACCGCAGACAAAGGTAGGTAAAGTTAATCGTGAGCTGTTTTCAGATAGACAACAGGTACCGTATTCATGTGAAACCTCGATCTGAAGAACTGTGTTATAAGATGTCTGATTAAGTCAGTAGGTATCCAAGGCCAATCGAAATTCGTTGATGGATACATAAAGTCCTCATTTACGCCTTTGTTTTCCGTGATTTTACAATCTAGGGAGGGTGATCCGTTAAGTTACAATGATAAATATTTGCCTCTGTGATATCAGTGAGTTCAATTGCAAAGTAGAAGTCCGGTTACTCGATGTACTCAACATGCGAATAACCGTTTACGCCTGTGCACCTTCAGCAGAAGCCTTTATCTAGAAAACCAAGACGAATGAGTCTCCTTTAAGGGTCTAGAATACTGTGTTCAATGAGTGATATTTTTTAGAGTTGCTACAGAGTAGAATTCACAGGGAAACCGAAGATATGAAAGATCAACAACATATTTGGCAAAGACTCAAAGAGAACAAAAGAGAGGATGATTGCATTGGGGCAAGCAATGTGAGAAAATTGTCAAAATAAAAATAATTCCAGTTTTCCTTTGTATTTTTAATAATTTGCCTTAAACACACTTGCTGCTTTCCTCTCTTGCTCTCTTTTTTATAATTTCCTTGATGTTTCTCTTCCTCTTTTCTTTTAATCTTATTAAACTGGAGAATATTAATTTATGTACGTGTGTCTCTTTCTGTATGCGTACGTGTGTGTGTGTGTGTGTTTAAATGCTCCAACATAATAATGCTGATGATTGTGCTGCTGATACTTGAGTTTATTTTTGCTTTCTTTAACTCTCTTTCTTGAGTTCTTTAAAACTACAAAAGAAACAACAATGGAGACGACAAAAGCTCTTGTAACGGTACGGTAATGCTAGTTAGTGCTCTGCT
This sequence comes from Sarcophaga bullata, assembly GCA_005959815.1. NCBI lineage: Eukaryota > Metazoa > Arthropoda > Insecta > Diptera > Sarcophagidae > Sarcophaga > Sarcophaga bullata. The sequence continues at coordinate 462,268 of QOCX01000014.1, forward strand.
CTGCCTGCAATACTCTTATTAAAGTCTCAACAACTAAATGGAAATAAAAAGGAAATCCATAAAAATAATAAAACTACACTGACAGAGACAGACAAGGTGTAAAATTGTAAATGTATTGTTTTCATACACTTTATACCACACTCGCTCTCTGTCTCTCTCTCTTTCTCTACATTTTTGTCTCTTCTTGTCTAACGATATTGACAATAGAATGTGCTAAGCATGCAGAGTTAAATGTTAAGAAAATAAATTGTAGACTCGTGTGTATGTACATACGTATGTATGCAAGTGTAAGCGTAGGTTCTTAAATTCTCCTTGTCTCTTTACAACAGTGAGGAAAACAAAAACTATCGTTGTTAGCCAGCCTTTCAATACACCCAGGCATACACCTTTACTTCCTTAAAAAACAACAACAACAAAAAACAACAGAAAATTGCAAAACAAAACCATTAAAGGTATTACAAAAGCGCAAAACAAAAAAGCCGTTTTTTCCATTCTCTCTCTCTTTCTCTCTCCGTGTGCGTGTATGTGTGTGTGTGTGTGTGTGGGTGTGAGTATCTTAAATTGTCTACAAAGTAAATAACAAAGATGTCTGAACAACACGAAAACACACAGAAACATGAAATAAAAAGAAAAAGAAAACTAAACATGAATGAAAATATCCATGCTTGTACTCGTGCAGTTGCACTCGTTCATACGATTAAAAGCAAGTCTACGAGGTCTCTCGTAATTGTTAGAACGACAACGACAGAGAATGTAAGGCAACAGGGATGTTAAGTGCTTAGTCAGACAAAAAGTGTTGCCAAAGCCAAATCAGGTTGTGTCTATAATTTCTAATGCATTCACTAGAGTGTAAAGTGTAAGGATAAGGATAAGCCGCAGCCAAAATACTATATTTTCTCATGTTTTTCTCAATGTTTATGTGTGTGTAGTTGTTCTTTCTCTACTACTACTAATACTATCGCCACCAATAAATGCAACATTTGTGTTCACTGTTCAGCGTACAGCACAACTAATGCAGTGTGAATGTGAATTGTTTGTTGAAAATTGTAATTTAAAGATGAGGATAATGATGCTGGCATATTAGTTTACAGATATTAAAACATCCTAAAAATATGCCATAATTTTTGTTTTGAAGCAAAAGGAATAAGCTTAGCTTAAATAAACAAATAAATCTCAAGTTAAAGTTTTCAAAAAGATTATTCAAGGGTTTTTAAGGGAATATTTGAAATCGATCGTTGTTGAAAAATTTAATGATAAAGCACAGAGAAAAAAGAGAAATGGTGGAAAAGAAAAGAATGCAATCTACGATTTATTTTGTAGTTTGGTAGTGAACGTGTTAATTACGGCCACTATAATCGATCTAATGTTTAAGGAATTGGCAAGATTACAAAGACAATGTAAATAGGCTAAAGTACGCGCATCATAAGCCGGAAAAATCCTTTATGTCAGAGAAACTACGGCGTATAGTTCGAATTTGTTGTTGATTTCACAGTGTCGTCAGCAATTGGGTCAACTTACAGGTTATTAAGGCGTATTTTGCATACGGCACAAGCCTCCATTCATACAAAGTCCTACCAATTACTCCATTAGAGCCGCTTGACCTATTTACATCACGGTAGATATTATAATTGAACATTATGACAGCAGGCTTTCAGCGTTGATTTTTCAAACAAACTTTCCTTCAACGTAGAAGCTCGGTTCTAAAGTCAACAAGCAAAATTGTGACATACGCATTTTGAAAAACTTAAAAGTGTTTGCTCGAAAGCAATTGCTTTCGAAAGAAGTGGTTATTTGATGCCTATTATGACCTGGATGTGTTATTTTGCAGTATTTTTTCATAAAAGATCATGGAAGAACTATTATTATTATATTATGGGGTATGATCGTATGTTAATCGACAGTTTTCGGCCTGCAATTAAAAGCTTATGAATCAATGCCAGGGAGTTTCAACAAGACAGTGCACGAAAATACTACGGAACTGAATGGCGCTTCAAGTTTAAGTTTTCTTTTTGGCGATATTAACTGGTTACGAAAAATGTCTAAGTCAACAAGCATTCGTAAAGTTATAACCGAAACAAAGCCCGAATTCTACGTTAAATTCTTGGAAAATTACTTTAAAAAAATCGCATGCAGCAACTAAGCCAGCTGAGATCATATAAAAGACAAAGGATGTGAACTGTGATTACTAAAGATTACGTAAAAATGATTCTACAATAACCAAAAAAATGTTTAATCGACAACCCCGGAAAAAGGTCCAAAAGGTAATTCTATAGGTGCAAAGTATGGTCCCATTAACCCTGCTTGACTTAAATAGAAATTTTTTTTCGTAAAATTTTACACTTCCTTCTATCTTTTTAGGTTATTTTCATTTCTTTCATTTTACATTTTTACGAAACTAATCACCCTGTAAAATAAATTTAATCCACTTCATTAAAAAAAAATCATATATCCTACGTACTTAAATATTTATTTGCTTAACTGCACTTCCAGCTCTTGTCAATCTATTATAGACACCCTAAAGTATGCAATAACTTTTATCGTTTGTCTATTAATTTTATTCGCCTGTTTTATGACAATGCTTTTAATCGAAAAAAAAAGACGAAAAAAAAAGAAAATTTTTTTTTATCATATACATGAGACAGCAGTGAGCTTGGGTGATAAAGAGAATGAAGGTGTGATGAGAGAAAGAGAGTGAGAGAGTGTGAGCGACAATAGAATAGAACTTAATTAATTTCAATTTCGAAAAACACGCTTTGACAGCATAAAATATAAATGATGAGAATAAAAATTTATTGCTAAAAATATATACACACACACACACATACGTGCACACGTATGTTGACATATGTATGCATAAACAAAAAATATTATGTTTTACCTATACATACACACACACACACACTCACATACACATAAAAATAGACAAAATAACAAAAACAAATTTTTATTTTTATTTCTATTTTTATAACCAAATAAACAAGAATAATGAAAATAAATGCCAGACTCCATAGCAAGGGAGAATGGGAGTGCAGAGCTAGCTAGCATGAATTCCAATTGAATTGAATTGAATTGAATTGAATTGAAATGAATTTATTTATGCACACAGTTTTATTTAAAAATTTCTCATTCTTCTCATTCTCATTTGTAAAAAAGTGTAATAAACGCAAGTAAATAAATTTAAAAAAATAAAAAAGATTTCGTTGCGAAAATTAAGTTTAAAAAAACCTTCATCATATTCGCTTTTTATCATATCAAACGTGCCAAAATTTAAGCTGAGCACAAAGAAATTCATTGTTCATATGAAATCCGTACAATTACAATAACCACAGCAAAATATGCACGCAATAATAGCGAATATGCCTAGCCGGTATAAGTGGTTAGGGAAGACATAGCGACGACGAAAATTACAGAGCGAGGTCTTCTCAACTGTCATCCAAGTTGAGAAATTCAGTGAAATATTCGCAGACAATGGCTTGTTGCAGTCACTCCTTTAAGATGAAAATATGAAGTGGGGGGTCTAGTGAAGTCGTGCGAATGCTAGTATTGCTTATGGTTTCTGTCTGTTACAGCTATCAGATACTGTATATCTAGGGCTCATTAGACTGGCTAGCCTTATGGTTTTGGTTTTCTTGATAGTTATCTAGTAAGATCTTTACAGATCTTCTGGTTTTCCTTTTGTGCTGTGCAGATTTTATACGAGAAGAGACTAACTTCATCCGCATAAATCATATCCTTGACTTGACGTAACAATTCGCTACAATTCCTCTTCCCTCTGAACTATCTTCACCCATAATATCACCCAGTATCGGTACTTTCCGTTTCATGCCATATTGATACACTAAAATACATACTAAAGCCGTTATTCGACCAGATTTTAGAATGAACAATGCCTTACGAGAAGAGAACATAGCACATAAACACAAAACCATCAAAATACCAACAACAAAGATGAAAAATAAAAACAAAAAAAAAATTTTGATTTATTCATTGGCGAAAAATAAAAACCGATTATGAATTTTTTTATTTGCAATACATTCGTTCGTCTAAATCAAAACAGCTACACAACAGCAACAACAACAACATGCATGGAATGAACGTATAAAAAATAGAAAAAAAAATGCCAAAAAGAAAGGAACAAAAATAGAATGAGAAGAGAGAGTAGCATTAAGAAAAACAAATAAAACGAGAAACAACGAAATCTATTTTAAAGAGACTGAAAACTTTGTTTTTGTGTTATTATAATAACACACACACACATACACATATACACATTCCCTTTCATACACATAAACGTTTTATTAAATATTGGAATTTTAGTGTGAGAGTATAACAAATCAATGGAACAAAACCATATCGTGGAAGATAAACAATAAAAAATAAAGAAAAAGAAAGAAAATAACACCCGAAACACACAACACAACAAAATATTGTTGATTCTGCTCTGGTAATATCAGCTGAGTGCTGACAGTGGACTGGCAAATCAGAATTTGTCTAAAAAATAATTAAAAAAAAATGGAATAAAAATAAAACAAAAGAATAACAAATGTAACTGGTTATGCCCTATGGCAGTATTTCAAATCAAAAAGAAAGAAAGAAGGCACTTCAATAATCTTCATGCAACCGTCCAAGAAAGGGCAACTCGCTAAATGAAAAATTACAGGGGGATCTCACTTTATTCTATGTCACCTAATATACTTACAAAAATCCTTCTTGACTGAATTACCATTGCAGCGGAAAGGAAACTAGGGAGAGAAGAAGCTAGTTCCTAAGTAAATACGGATTATTGCTAAGCATATAGGAGAGCGACAAAGCAGTGTTTGATCTTGCCTTTGGCCTTCTATAAAGCACTTATAAATGATAAATACAATGGTTTCCAAAACAGGGTTTTAGATGGTAAATGTCTTGTCCAATAATTTCTATCAAAATCGGTCGTTAGGCAGGGATGTGTATTCTCTTCCTTACTTTTCCTCTTGTAATGAATAAAGTAATAACTGGATACACTAATACATACTCAGCTAATAACTGTTTAAATCTGACCAACCAATAAGCCTTGTGCTATCGGTAGCGATAATAAATAATTTAAAAGGAAGAAACATTCAGTTTCAGGAGTAGGTCTACATCAAGCCATCTTCCCCAATTGGATTCACATCCATGTCGACTCTTCTATTGCCTGTTCATTTAGACTGACGTTAAAAGGTTTGATCTTTGCTTTCATAAAGCGAATATAAGAAGATTTCGAATTCATTGCTATTCCCGGAGTGAATAGAAGAAACTATGCATTGAGGGATATGCATAGTCAAGTACTTTCATTATTATATTAAGAGACCTTCACCAAATGGATTCGACGACTGTACACTCATTGAAATGGCCTGACTATTGTCAGAAGTTCCTATAGTTGCCTGCATAAGGCCAATATAAAGAACTTAATACTAGCAAAGCATGAGTATTGAAGTCGCTGTAGTCTAGTAGATAATAAGTCAACATATATTACACATGAGGCCTGGGCTCAAATACCACCTCAAATATCTCGAAGAAAACAAACTAGAAGAAATATTTCTGTGGCGATTTTCTCTCAGCAGATTTCTGAGATTACTCTGAGAGTAATGACAGAGTTTCTCAATAATCTGTAATTTGGAATCGACTGTGTGAGAGTGGTGTAATACTGACAAATCTTAAGATTAGGAAGATTCTTTTTGTACTGTTCGCTCTTCTTAGAGTATATGCATGAATTCAGGCATAGGCGAGAATGTTGACAAGGGTTTACAAAAACATGATCATCAGAACCCTTCCAAGAATCATTATCTTTTGCGTCACATTGTTGAATTGTATGGCCGAGTATCATTTATAGATTACTTGTCAACCCACTGTTTTGCTATGTAAAATGAAAAAAATTAAGTGTCATACAATAGCTTCATAAGTGGATGCATGTGTGTGTTTGCAGGATTTTTAAACAAATAACACACTCGATATCTATTCGTATTCGTATTCGTATTCTTCTTCTTCTTCTTCGTTTTAGGTATCCTTGTTTATTTTCTCTCTCTCAATATTATATTAAATTTTAACGTTTATTATTGTTGTTGTTTGTTTATTTGTTTTTTATTGCCTTGTTGTTGTTGTTATTTGTTTAGCCAAAATATGTTGCAGGGGCACGTCAGAAACTCGAAACGAAATGTAAATAAATATTCTCCATAAAATATGAATGAGAGAAAGAGAAAGAGAGAGTGAGTATAATAATGTTTGCATAAATTTGTAATGATTTCAAAATGTCTTCATATTTACATAAACAAACATCAACAAATAATATAATAAATATGTGTGTACAAGCGTGTGTACGAGGTGTAGATGTAAAGGTTTGTATTACAAAAAAAAAAAAAAAAAAAAATTTTTTTATTTTCTTTTTTATTTAAAATTCTGCAGGGATAAGAAATATTTTCTTTACAACTTTTAACAGTGCTTTCCACCACATATTAAGCGGTAAAGAAATGAAAATCGTTTTTTCACATTTTACGTATGTATGTATGTATGTATGCCTCTGCTGGTTGGGTGGTGTGATGAAAGTCAATTTTGCTAAAGTGTTTATAGGCCGTTATGTTTTTGTTTTTGTTTTCTTTTTTTCGTTTTAAGGGAAATCAAAAGAAAAGAGAATGAAAAAAAAAGAAAGCGAGTCTTTTTTTTTTGTTTTTTTTTTCTGGATAACAGCTCCTGAGGGTAACATTATGAATTTAAAACAAATTTTCTTGTATTTCCGTTTTAATATTCTGGGCAAAATAAGAAAAATCAAATAAAATTTTAACGTTTTATTATGAGAATAAAACAAATATAAAAACCAAGAACCAACTTTATGCTGAAGGCCAAACAAAAATGAACAAAAAAAAAAAATTTTTTTTTTAAATGAAATTTTTAAAGCTCAGCATGGTTTTCAAGAATAATTTCAAAATTTCTTAAAAAATATTTTAAAAAGTGCTGGTTCCGTCGATTTATAGCGCGTAATTCTGTATATCAATTAATCTCAAATGAAAAGAAAGATTTGCTGATTTGATCCACAATATCCTGTCATCCTGACTAAAGGGTGGTAATGATCAATGTAGGAACCACAATATTCAACATATTCGAACCAAAAGTAATTTTTCATTAATTTACGTTTGTTTAATGGCATATGTTTACCGTTTAAAGCAAAAGTTATTTAAAAAGGAAATTTCCTTTAACAAATTTCACACACACTTTTCTATTTATTATTCGTCAACAAATCTGTGTTTTTTTTTCCTTTTTTTATATTCACGAGAATTTTATTTTAATGGCTTTAATTAATTAGTTTTACGATAACAAAAAAATAAAAAAGAAAAACTAGAAAAAGTCCTACGCAAACACTGCAACACTTACATATACCAACCCCCCCCCCCACTGGTTGGTTGCCATTGCCTTTTGTGCAAGTGATGACCCCATTTTAATTAATAGAATTATGAGCTGCTCCTCTGGCGTTTAAATTAAACTCTTTTAATGAATTCAATAGAAGAAAGGGAATTTCTCTCTCCTCTTTCACACTCTTCTCTCTCACTCTCTCTCTCTCTTTGTCAGAGTAGTATACTACATAATGAACACATACTAACACGATTACTAACACTTACTGTTACTCTCATACAAGAACATCTAACAAGAAACAAGAGAACACTGGTGTGTGCATTAGTTAAACGTATGGTTTTGTTATTATAATTATAAAGAAGAGTGGAAGAGTGAGAGAGAGAGAGAGAGAAGAGAGGAAAGAAAAAAAAAATAGAGTGTAGCAAGAGTTTTACAAGTCTTTTGTAAATTTTATTGAATGATGATGAGCTTAAATCTAATTAAAGTAGCACAACACATACACGCCTACATATTTACAGGCATGGAAGTATATAAGGAAAGTCCTCTACTGGCAACTGTTAAACTTTTTTTCCTTTTTTTTTGTTTTTGGTAAGAAACTGTTCCTAGAAACTTTATCAGTTACAAACTGCTGCTTTTATTACACACGGTAATAGAAAAAGTAGACAATTGTCCCTTTATTGACTCTTTCTAATGCAACAGAGAGGCGATCGAGCCTCTCTTGTTTAGGAAATTTTAGGATTGGAGAATAGGGCAACGGTGAACGATTGTAGACATTGTTGAGGCTGCTAAGTATTTCTAATTTTAACCTAAGCGTCAAAGACGATTCATACCTCATACTCAAACTTATGTTTCAGCACCATTACCGTAAAACGTTGGGAGTGTATGTGAAGGCAGGGGCTTATTAAACTATCATAAATTCTGTCGCAAAGTCGCCGTTGTTTAGTATGTAGTGTGTTGGCTTATTAGACGAGAACCTGTGTTTTAACCCCAGGTTCAGACATCTCAACCAAAACGAAATCTTGAAAAATATATCTTTCGGCGACTTCCTCTCACCAACATCGACTTTAAATTGTTTCTCTCGCCACTCATGATTAAACATTGACATTCATACAATATAGGTGGTGTGAGAAACTAGATTGTAATCCCGAGTAAAGGGCTTGTTTCCTGTAAAGGGTACTTAAAGCTATTATTTGGAATACATTCCCCAGACTTATGCGGTATTCTTTGTATGTTTTTATTGGTTTATGTAGGCCTTAGTGTGGGCATGTATGTAAGCACAGGTTTGTGTTCACCTAAATGCAGCATCACACCACTTACATTCTATAGCACTTTGTTTTCTAAAACAAGCATGTGTGAGTGTGTGCATATGTGTGTGTGTGAGTATTGTTGTATTTGTTGCGATATTCTTGCTCACTTGATGCCAATGATTATAATTATGGCGACAGTAACTCTCAGTCTCACTCGCCAACTGACTTTTCGTTTAAGATCCCCCACATTAATTTCTATTTATTGCTTTATAACGGTAATTAACGCATACACACGCTTAAATAAAGGACAATCAACAGTGATATGAACAGCAACAACAACAACAACAACAACATCAGAGCTATAGACAGGGATGGGAGCTATTAAACTAATAGTACAGTACAGTACAGTACAGCACAATGAAAATGAAATTTATGGCTGCTTTCGTTGAAACTAATCTGTGCTTTGGTCTTCATTTTATTTCTTTTTCTTCTGGAAAAGAAATCTCGGCTATAATAATGATACGTTTAGGCCAGTGTTGTTTTGTTTATTTAAACTGCTTGTTGTTTTTGTTGTTATTTATCCGTTAATAGCTTAATTATTTAATTCTATACTCATGTGTTACTCATTCTCCACACTTACTCACACTTTTTTTTGTTTTTTTTTTTTTTTGTTGTTAAAATAATACGTAAACAATGTTTAATTAATTAAATTGTGTGATGAAAATTAATGACAGGAAATTAATTTTCATTTAATTGCGTATTATGCCTGTATTTCAATTAAAGACACAACAGTGGGTGATAAAAATAATTTTCATGCCCCCTTTTTTTTTTTGTGGAAAACTTATGTTAAAAATTTATTTTGTTTTTATCACACGATTTGCGTTCTATTTTGTCATTTCAAATAATTTTTCTTTTCGTAATTTCCTCCTTCTGGTTTTTGTTTTTTTGGTGGCTGTGATAAATCACAAAGTTGTTGTTATTTTTGTTGTTTTTTTTGGTGTTGATGGATACATTTTTGTTACTGTTGTTGTTGTTATTGTAAATATTCAATAAAAAGTACAAATATTTGCCAAACAACATAGACGAACACATGTGAGCGAGTAAACTAAATCAAATAGAGGCAAGGATATACAATGAAAACGAAAAAAGGATTATAAAATCAGTTTGCAAATGTGAAAAAAACAACAACAACAAAAAATAGCAATAATATTATGAAAATTTAGAAAATATTTACGTATACGAAGAGCAGTATAGATGGTTAACAGTTTACGAATTATTGTTGCCAGCAGAAGATATTCAGAGGCCATGCCTAACGACATAATACCTCTCCCAATACTCATAATGACAGTCGATCGATATTTCAGTTTCGTGTTTAAAGTAAGCTTTCGATAGACTAGTAACAGGAGCGATACATAAGGTCGACCTATCATTATAAGATGTTATCTACCAGAAGATTGAGCTTAAAAATGGCGATAGGGATGATTACGGGTCACGACCTGAAGAGTGCGATCGCTGGAGAAAACTGGTGTTCCCTTGCTAGTTAGTTGCTCCCGTAGGGGCTAGAGGAGACAAGACTATTACCAACTTTTACAGTCACTCGCTATAAATCGAGAAAGATTTCAGTTTAAGAACTATCAAGCGAGATTGAGTGAACAAATGACTGCAAACGTCGACAGGTTTTCTGTACTCATCAGTATTAATTGCTGATGCACGCAGTTCAATTGTGTTATTTTGTTAAATGAAGCCAACCTCTTTGAGTTATTTAACCGGAGGCTATTCGCTCAAGTCCCACAACTAAACAGGGCTACAAAGGTTTATTCAAAGGCATAAACGACCTTAAAAAATTCCAACATTTCAGGATTTTGTAATTCTTCCGCCAAAATCTTACTTCAAATTTCTTTTCAGTTCACTTTTTTTATTTAAAATAAGATGCGATATAAAGCGCTTTATAATGTGCTTATTGGCTTACAGAGGTAATTAAGGGCAATTCCATGAACAAACCAGACTGTTTAAATCGTATCATCAATTTAATAAATGTTCCAAACTCAATAAAAAAAACCCACGAGACTCTTAATTGTCATGGCTTTTTAGAGGCTTAAGAAGCTGAAGATAATTTTCAAAGCATAACAAAAAATTTTTTTTTAAATTTTAACACTCTCTCCTTAAAGAACAAAAACAGTGAGTGAACTGTTGTAAATATTCCGCAGCAGACATTTTAATTTAGAAATTAAAAATTAAATTTTTTTTATTTAAAGTCATTAAAAATGCATGCGAAGGCATATCGCACTTGTTTGATAAGAATTTTAATTTTTTAAGTGGCCTTAAAGTATGCAAAGAAAAATAACTGAAGAGTAGGTAAACAGAGTGCAAAAAGTATGGAGGAGGAGAAACCACTAGACAAATACCAGCTTAACATATTTCAACATAAACTGGGTGAATGTTTTTAAACAACTTTGGCTTTCGGTTGTGGTTTGTGGAGAGGAAAAGTGTTTTAAAGATACGCCTTAAAGTAGGTAATAAAAATGTATATTAAAACAAGCTCTTTAAAATAAACATACACAACCAGGAGACATTCACTTTAAATTCAAAATAAATTATAACAATAATTAGTAATTTATGCAGGAAATAATTTAAAAAAAGAGGCAATAAATAAACACAGCATCGGTTGTAGAAAGGCGTGTCAGACAAATAATGGCAGTGACTCCTAATAAAGTTGAATAAAGATCAGCCGAACCTGATCTTCTAAAAGGGAGGAGAGTTAACTACACAATAAACATTGTCTCTGTTATTAAGCGGTAGTTGGGAATCTTAGACAAAGGATTCCGGGGCACTAAGAATTTAAAGCTTGTAAGACCGTTGGGACTTTATTTAATCTAGCTCGATTAGCATGAATATAATTAGCGCTCTTATTTTCGAAAACTGGTCCTATTTGAATTTTACTAAACGGAATTCCAAAATTTGTAGCATACTTTTGGGTGAAATTAATTTCATTTTAGACATTTCTTATGCCTATTTTCTTTGCTTTACTTTAATTTTATTTTGTTTAAAGAGCTTAGATGCTGGTATTTCTTGCTCTTTAGTTTCGTTCTTGTTCCTTCTTTCTTTTGCTCTCGATTAAAATTAGCATAATTGATTAGTTGATTGGCTTAAGAGTTGCAAATTATTATAAAATATTATCGATAATGAAGCATAAATTAGGGCTAATAAATCAAATAGCAAACGAGAGAATAGAAACAAATTTTAAAAACGAATTTTTAAACACGCTACACTTTGGTTAATGGAATAATAAAACGCGAGCCACGGTGCAGTAGCAATGCCTACAATTCCGTTAAAGAGTTTAGACGTGGCTGGTGATACACTTATGGGTCGTTCTCCTCTAATTCGAACCTGGCTTTGAAATAATTTTATTGAATGCAACCGTGTACTCGAGAGGATATTACAGTCGTAAAATCTTATTAAAAATTACAAGGGGACTTCTCCTCCTGGCTTTTCGAGCCAGATATGCTTCATCACGTACCCCTAAAAGCTGTCCAAATAAATCAAATCAATTAGAATTCGAATTGAAGCCGAAAGAATCTAAAAAACGAGAGCAGGTATGGTATATCAGGATATATTTTAAAAGCTTGTGATATTGATCTTTACTACTTAAGTTCTTAAAACTTACCCTGCCACGATTACCATTTATAGGGTGTATGAATTTAATTTCAAAGACAAACTTTTCTGAATTGATCATTTAAGGCCATCATAATCATCAGCAACAACATTATCGTACAAAAACCAATTAAAAGTGAAACTGAAAGTAAATGCCACTGTCTCAGCAAAAACGAAAAAAAAAACAACAACAACAAAAAAAGAAAAGAAGAAGAAGAATGGGAACAAGACATTGAAAGTGAAAGTGAAACCCCGGATTAAAATTCAAAGACTAATACAGCAAGCAAGTAGAAATGAAGAAGAACAAGAGTAAACAACAACAACAACAACAAAACAATAAGAAAAGCAAAAGTAGAACAACTGCTAAGGGACTATGCCATCGATGCGGCAGCTAGAGGATGCTGGTGGTATTTTTCGACTGCTTAAAGGAGATTGTTGTGGGTTCGTATTGTTGTTACACATGGGGGTTTTCCGCCCAAAAACCCAGGCAACCACATATTTAAAGTAGCTCTCATACAAACACACACAAACATACCTTTGGAGGATTTATTATTTAGCAAAACAGTCATTGAAGCCAAGAACAATATCAAGCAAAAGGAACAAAAAATAAAAAGAATACAGAGAGAGAGAGAGATAGGGAGAGAGACAGTGAGAGGAGAGAGAGGGAGAGAGATAGAAAAAAATTAGCATTTTACCCAGCTGGAGATGGCTTTGAAACTGATGATGATGATGATGATAATGATGATGACAATGATAATGATTGAGGGCAATAATGAAGATATATGTGCTTAGTTCGCTTGCTTTTGGCCTACAGTTAGAATATTACAATAACAATAATAAAGAATGAATAAGTAAATGTTTGTGTAAGGGTTTCAGGGTCTTAAGAATTTATTTTTCTTGTTCTTTTCTTTGTTGTTTCTCCTCCTCTGAGCTCATTTTCTTTTAAAATAATCATCTCTGGTTTATTTTCATCATACCGCGTTTACCACACTAAAGCCTGGTGCCTTTTAAGATTTTCCATCTCTCTCTCTCTCTCTCATTCTCTCTGTCTCTGTCTTTAGTTTGTATTACAATTGCATGATTGATGACATTTTGAGTCTCTATTCTGTTCTGTTCTGTTCTGTTCTGCTCTGCTTCTGGTAATAAAGTAGGCGAAATATTTCTGCTCATTTTTTTGTTGTTGTTGTTTTCTTTTGTCGTTTTCTTTTCTAATACGGCTTCGTAAGAGATTTTTCTTTTTTTTTTTTAGGGATTTACTTCATTAACGTGGCAGGCAAGGGCATGGGAGAGAGACAAATTTTTTTACATTCAAAATATCTTTTGATTGAAACGAAGGCGTTTTTGCATAAAACCCTCAGAATCTCTTGTACGTTTACCATATTTAATGGAGTGCTTAATTTCACAAATTACTTTTCAATTTTGTTGTTGTCCTTGCTTTTGTTGCTGATGTTGTTGTTGTTGTCTACTTACAATCTATCGCTTTCTCTCACTCTCTCTCTCTCTTTCTTTCTCTAACTAACTAACAAAGCATTTTAATTTTTGTATTTTTGAAGGCAACAAATTGATGAAAATTGAAATTTAAATGCCAAAGACAAAGACAACAAACTGTAGCCTACTTATAGGGGAAGTAGATTTGCTTAAACGGGCATCCGTAATTTAACTGTCAAAATAGGAATTATTTTGTTTCTTTCAAATTTCAAAAATTTCCAAACACGCGTCAATAATAAATTTGATGGCAGATAATGATTTAAAAATGAATTTCAAAGGAATTTTATCCTTGAATTCCAAAAAAAGAGAAATTACGATTACAATTTTTGTAAAAACTTTTTAGAGCATAACAGCAGGGTTAATTAAGACTTGATAGACGAAATTATACTTTCAGTCTCTTAAATTTGGAAAGCGTAAAAAGGTTTATTTTTCAAATTTAAATGCTGGACTTGAGGATAGTAAACGCTAAACTTAAATTACTCGACTTCCAGCACAACTTCTTATAGAGACTGATTCGAAATTCAACAGTGCTTTCTATCTTCTTGTGTGTAATTTGTGGAAGCCACAGATGATGCCAAAATGATAGTGAAATTCACTTGATCTTTGAAAAGGAAAGCATTTAAGAACCATTAAGATATTATTCTGCTCAATAGATTTTAATGGCTGATAACTTTACAGTGGAAGAAATATTGATCTCTGTATCGATTTTATGCAAGCTTTACAGGGCGGAATACTGCCCTCTTTTTATATAATCTGCTTGGTAATGTAGTGGCGAAAGGCATACTCTAAAGTATATATAGCGGGCTATACGTATGATATTCTTCGTGCAATTTTAAGAAAATTTCCAGATCGTATTAGGGACCGGAGACAGCTTGCGCTGTGGAAGGTTAAACAGTGAGAATCTGGTTGTGTTTTACAAGCAAACTTCGCCACAACAGAGGTCGTATTTTTCACTGGAAGGTATACACAGACTGTCAAATTTTAATATCATTGAGCTTGTGTGACGTAAATCTTAAAATTGATAAAGAATTACGGATGCCTGATTTAATGCATAGCGCCCATTAAGCCAATGAATCCCAACCGTATATAGGTTGTTTAAATTATTATTCCAAATACTTTGGCTGCTGCAACTACATTAGGCGACTGGACAGTTACACTTAATCACTCGAAATTACTGACAAAAACAATCATTATTTAACACCTTATGATCACTTTTCAAAGGAATTCTAGATAATTAATCCGAAAATTTCTTGTCGCACCTTATGAATGACTTTGAATAGAGCCTTACGATCATTCAAAAAACTGAATGTAGCTGTGAGTGTGTTAGTATCTTTCAAAATCGTTAATACCAAGATGCTACACGATTGAGTCTTACACTCGAAAATATCACTGAAGCAGTGTAACATCATCTTTCTTTACTAACGGCCTGAAGCTGTTTAATTATTTATCAGAACATTGGAACCGATAGCTCAGGTTCCTCCCGGTATCTGGTTTGCCTTAGAGTCCCCCAGTAATTTTGCCTTCATTTTTAAACTACGCATTACAACAACATTTTCAATTGTTTAAGAATTTAAGAATTAAAGCGGAAATCTTTTGTGATTTAAAAATACCTGATGGAAAAGGAGAAAGGCATCCAAAAATTTCTATCAAATAATGCAACATACCTGAAAAGAAAAAGAAAAAAAAAATTTTTTTTTATAAATGTTTTCGTGTTTTTTTTTTCATTTTAAAATAAAGCAAATAAAAAACAGGGGAGCTATTCTAATAAAAGTTGAAATATTTTTGATTATTTTATTATCCTGCCATGTACCGTGTAATTGTTTCACATGCATATTCTCTTTGTAATAATTAAGCTTGGCTTACCACACATCCTGTGACTGTGTTGTTTTTTTTATTCGCATATAGATTATCTTGTAAATTAATTTTTGTTGCGATAACAACAAGAACAATAATAATTTGTAATAATAAAACAAGTCTCTGTTCATAATCATTTGTCTTATAGTTTCACATTCACTAACTCCGCCATGGAGTTTCTTTTTTTGGTTTGTTTTCTATCGCCCTGGCATTTCATTTCCTGTAACATATGCAAAGAAACACACACACACACACACACACATAAAAGAATTGTGTAACTGTGACCCTTTCGTGTAATAATTCATACTTAAAACACTTGTATTAACACAAAACACACACACTCTCCCATAGAGACAGTTGCAGCAGGCAGACACATAAACGGGAAAATTCATGACTCTGTGCCAGAGAACTCAGTTCTCTGCTGGCATGTATTATGTGTGGAGTTTATGAATTGTCTTACAAAGGATAAGCGATAGTCCATACACGCGTACACACACATGCATACAAAGAAATGACAAATTACAACACATTATTTGTTTTTATTTCCCACTCATTTCTACGTCATTTTTTTCTCTCTCTCTCCCTCTCTGTCTCTCATTTGGTGTTTGTGTATGTAATACGACATGTTTATGAATTTATTTTTTTTTTCTTTGTGCCACGGCATTATGGAAAAATATATTGTTTGTCCTGCCAAATATTAAAAGAAATAAAAATAATAAAACACGTCCTTAACAAAACAACACACGCAGGATGAGAAAAACATTATGTTTTCAACACATTTCAAGATGTTGTCGGACATGTGTTGTTGTTTCTTTGCTTTCCATGCAAACACAACAAAAAAAAAAAACTCCTAAAATAACCATCATTTGTATGAGGATTAAACAAACCAGAACATTATGAAACATCCCCCCCTTAAGAGACCATTTCTTACACGAGTACTTGAGATATTCAATGATGAAAAGCGTACTGACATGCCAAATAATCCACGTGAAAAACAATTGTCATGATACACGGAGTTTATTTCTTTTATTCAAAATTATAGTCGACTTTTAGGTGCTTTAAAATCAAAATTCCAAATGGATTTGGATTTAACAAAAAACTCTGCTGCCTAATGTTTGTTTCTAAGGTAAGCAAGTTTATTAAGTTCATTAAACTTAGTCGCAGGACTAAGTAAACAGGATTGCTTTTCTCTTGCTCTAAAATTATTGTCGACTTTTAGGTGTTTTAAAAATCAAATTTTAGTTTAAAAAAAATTCTGAGAAAACCCGAAAAAACAGACTTAATAGAGTGCAGACAGTAGAAGGTATCACTTTCATCAGAACTTTACCTTGAACCGTCTGGTTTTAAATGTAAATGTCGGGCATACACTGCGAAAACTTAATAACGGTATTAAGAGAACAATATTCAGTCAAATAGGCAATTAGACCATGTCCTAGAATAATAGAGTTACCATAGTATTTGATTTTTTTTTTTTATAAAAGTCTCTTACACCTACAGTAGGGTATAGAGACTCGAGAGTAAATAATAAATTTGAATAAATTCCATCAGTAAAGAATGAACATGTACGTCGTACATCATCATTTTGCACTCTTTTGTTCAAGCATTTGAAAGCTTTCAAAAATCCTTTAACTTCCATTTACAATAACATTTATAACTGTAAAGTGTACATACCCACAAACGCACACACATATCCCCGTGTTTATGGAAATATTTCTTAAGAGATATATGTGTGTGTGTGTGGTTGTGTGTTTAACTGGTGGTATTTTGTTGTAACAAAATCAAGCCGAAGACATTCATTCATTCACTCACTCACTCATCCTGTCGTTCATTCAAGCCTTCATTGTACATTTCGGATAATCGCCTGCCTGCCGGTTTCTGTTTGAAATGCTTGGTTGGTTGGTTGCTTATGAAAACGTTTTTTCTTTTCATTTTTTTGCTCTTTCAGTTTGAAGTTCAAATAATCTCACCACCCTTCCTACTCGTTATGGCTTTTGTTAAAGGACAAATAAAAAAGGATTTTAAAATGTTTTACACTTACGACAACAACAAGAAACCCAGTAACAAAACCCATATTAAAATGTAAACACAAGAACATTCATAACGTTCCAGAGCATTACCCTACTGCTACTGTTGTTGTCTCCCTAAATGGCTTTAAGGCATAGGAACCTTTGCGTTCTAACAAAGGGCAGAGAGATTATTTCTTGGTTGTGGATTAGAATGCAGATTGTTATTGGTGGACTTAACAGTAAACAGTAGAGGGTAGACGAGATTTTTAAACATTTTTACTCCCCTCCCTAGAGGATGCAGCAGTTAAGTGTTAGAAACATCCTGGATAGCCGTGTGATCTTTACTAAGCATTTACAGACAGAGTCAGCATGGAAATCAATGCAGTGGTTACTGACATGGTGATACTGATATTGGGTACCAGACAAGTGCAGTGTGCCTTTCAGACTGTGGTGTTTCGGATTACTAAGGCAACAGCGGTGCCATGTGAACAGATTGCTTTGGTTAAAGAACTTGTTGTCTATGTAAAGAGTACAATCGTAATGAGGCTGTTGAGTGACATTCAAGACAGCACGAGGCTGGTTACATTCTTTAAAAAGGTTCTCCCGTTGCTTTTGAATAAATACGGCCTTAAACTGAGCAGGCTCTCACAACTTCATGGAATTGAGGAGAAGACTCTTTCTTATGACTTGGTAATAGAGCACGCAACATGAACTGCAGATCTAGCAAGTGGGTCTGTAAGATCTCCAATGGAATACTTTTGTGACCTGAGGGATCAGTGTTTCAAAAAGAAAGCGTATCTGCTATAGCGATATAGGATAACCAGCCTAGTTTGATACAGATTGGATATCTACAGTAAGAAATGGGTCCTAACCCTAGATATCTGATCATTGTGCTCTCCTTACGTGGACTAGGTTGTAGTAGTTGGCCTGGAACTTAGAGACGAAAATTCAGGTTATTAGGCCAGAATTTCTTTAGCAGTTTCATCTCGAATATTGCCTGTTCTCTCTTCTATTGTCCTTCCCCCTTATCCTTTCATATTTTGATGGCGTTAATCAACGATTTCTCTTACAAAATATGGTTGCACAATGGCCCGAATTAATTGGTCTACCTAACTGAGAACGTTACCTGATTACGTGCGGTGAATGCCGTCCAGCCTTACCTAACCTCAATAATAATTAAACAATATTTAGAGAGAATGAGTAAAGAATTTATTCTTAATGCAAATAAATTTCCCGCATTCTTAGTCAAAGGCGTACTTGTTGAGTTGCAAGCAATCAATTTCAAATGTTTTCCATAAACGAGTATAGGTTTTTATTCTTCTCTCTCTCTCTCTCTCTCTCTCTCTCTCTGTCTATTATCTTCTATATCTCTCCGTCTCTCTTCCTCTCTCTCTCTCTTACATAGTGTTGAAAACATTCCTGGTGGCTTCAATTTCATTTCCAATGCAAAATTATTTTGCAATTATGCTGCTGCAATAGGCTCAGCACGTATTTTCAAGTATAATTTGAAATTGTGAATACGTTTTATGAAAACGGATACAAGGATACACATTAGCAGCCAACATCAGCATCAGCATCAAAAATGGGCGTATGCTTCAGTAATAACAATACCAGACCAGGCAGGTCTTAATTATGATTTTCAAATTTTATATTTTGAATAAGAAATTTAAGGAAACATTTAACAAAACAACTCTACACTGACAACAACAACAAAATTTGTGAAACAAACAACAATAAACTGACTATAATAAAAAAAAAAAAACTAAAGCATACATTAAGGCGTTTACGAATATTGTATGGCAGACAGAGAGAGAGAGAGAGAGAGGGAGAGAGAGAACATTTGCATAAAATATTTACAAAACCTAAGCATATCTGAGGGAATAAACTAAAGGATTGCATATTTAAAGGAATTTTAAATACTTTGTGACCACAACAACAACAACAACAACAGCAATAGCAACAATACAAATAAGAGAGAGAATTAAGCATTTCTGTATAAATTAAAATGGAATTGTAAGAGAACTTCTTCCTCTCCCATTTTTTTTGGAATTTAATTTGTAATCCAAAATCCAAATATTTGTTATGCTTTGGTTTTGAGATTTCAGTTTAAAAGATATTCTTTGATTGTTTCCATATTTTTTTTTGTTTTATTCTAGGCAGGCCTATTATAAAGCAAAAACATGAAATATTTTTGATTTATTCGATGAATCTGGGTTTGTTGCTTTTGTGTGTTTTTTTTTTTTTGTGTGTTTTAATGAATATATTGAGCAGACAACTTGTAAACGAATTGAATGAAATAAAAGAGAAAATTTAAAGCAACTTGAGAATTTGAAATTTATTAAAAAAAATGAAGCATAGTTTAAGGTTTATATAGTAGCAAATATAGAAGCATGATTTTAGGCATCATAGTTGATTTTATGCAAGAGAAGAGGATTTTAAATTACTTAAAAAGTTTTTCCCAAATTTTCTGAGTGACAGTCAATGCCTTTATAGGAGGACTCGTTGGCATGGATATTGTGCATTGGAGATAGAATAAGGGGTTGACATTGTTCATTTAAATGCTATTAAGTATGAATATCGCTTTTTTAAAAGCATAATGAACTGAGGTTATGTTTGTCTCTACTTTATACAATTTGTAGTCCAAAACTACAACCATTTCGTCATGCCACCTCTTTATTTACTGGTGGTCTCTTTAACCATTTGCTGCTGCTTTACCCCGTAACATATAGGCCGCCTTCTAATGAAACAAAATTGGGGTTTTTATAAACCCAAAGAAATTCTGATTTTGTATGTGTAGTGTGTGTGTGTGTGTGTCCCTCATGGCTATTGTAAGGATACTCGTGTTTATTTTGTTTTTCTTTTCATCCTTAACTTATTAGAGAGAGACTTTATATTGAAATTCTATGGCCCATAAAAAGCATAAAAATCATTTTCACGTTGGTTTCTTTTTTTTTTTTTTTTTAGCTTTGCCTTAGTCTTTCTTGTTTTTTCTTATTTTTTTTTTGTCTTCTGGAATTTCTGCTTTTCATGACCACAAAAATGTTCGTTTTTTTTTTTCTTTTGTTTTTTGTTTTTCTTTAAACAGATTTTTTTATAGTGAAGAAATGAAACCCCATTTGCTAATTTTTCTCTTTTATCCAGCAGGGCTATTTGCTTTTCAAAAATTCTTGGGATTTTTGAAATTTTTTTTCCGTTTCCTGTTTTTTTTTCTTGGTGTCCTTTTGGATCATTTTCACACTTGTTAAGGAAAGAAAAAAAAAACAATTTTTTGTTTTCTTGGGAAACATTGACACTTGAGTAGAGGTTTTACAAATAATAAGAAGAAAAGGAAGATGGACAGACAGACAACAAAAAAGAAAAACAAAACGAGGGTTTCAAAAAGGATTCCAACACAGACAGTTTCATAGTAGAAATGAAGAAAATTGACACACTGAAAAACCGTAAAACTGTAGCTAACCCCTCCCCCCTCCACCTATTCCTTACAATATCCCTTGCTTTTCTTTCCCTTGTACTGTGTGATGGTGTTCATTTAAATTTAAAATTTCTTTTGTAATGACATTTTAGCCATGCGTACGAATGCCCCCAAATGTACATTTAACTTAATCAAGATTTTAATATTTAAAGAACAAACTCAACCCAGAAGAAGAAGCAGAACTTGTACCAAGAACAAAGAAGAGGCCATGAATACTAAATATTTGGTTCACAACCCGGGTTGTGCCCCCCTCCTCACCATTCCGTTTGCTAACAAAGAGAAAAACAAACATAAAATAAAACATGAAAAGTCTGATGGTGTTGAATTAGTATGAAATTTAAATTAAAAAGAAAGAGAAAAATATTGTTATAGTGGGCGATAAAAGTAATTCAACAAATTTTAAATAATTTTACAACGTCATCTTATAGTTGCAAGCAGAACTCTTTAATGAGTTAAAGAGTTCATTTAGAAGAGAAAGCGGAAATTTCTGACTTTAAAAACGAAGATACTCTCATAAGAGAACTGAGGTACTGTATATCTTAAGAATGAGAAAAGTATCAAGCTTTGTAGCCAGAAAGCTGGGTGACAAAAGAAAATCTCTCAATTTGAAGAAGCTTTAACGAATTCAAACAATATCCGAGAATTTGTTTCCAAAAACCTAATCGAAAATACGACATAATCATCGAGAGGAAGTGAAGCTAAATAAAAAGTATTGCCGGGTACCACATTTCTCTTCCCTTTTGCTGGCTTAATTTGATTAAATTTTTAATTTTTTAAAGTGTTTTTCAACAGCTTTTTGACTTTTTAAGGCTTTTACGCACGATTGACTTGCAATTTGAAACCCAAAAGAAAAAAGAAGCAGAAATAGAAATGGAAATGGAAAGAAGCACAAAAAAAAAAAAGATTTTTGAGAAAAAAAAAACCTAGAAACTGAAAAGGAAAAAAAAATTAATTTAATTTGAGTTCTGTTTCCTTCTTTGCTCTTCTAGTTCTTCTTACTGACTTCGTTTAAAAATCTTGCTGTTGTTGCTGTTGTTGCTGTAGGCTTGTATTTTATTTAAAATTTGCGTTTTTTGTCTTGGAACTAAGCTGAGGTTTCTGACTATTTCTTCATCCTTCATCATTCTCATCATCATTAGAAATTCATGCCCATTTAAAATCATTTTTTTTTTCTTGGTTTCCTTTGCCTTCTTTCCTGGTTGGGGTTTTTTTTTTGTTTTTCTCGTGTCAAATTCAAATTTATGGTTTTAGTACGTCGTCCAAACTGTAATACAATATTTTTCCTTTTTTCTCAGTGACATGCTTCTTTCTCTTTTCTTTTCTTTGCTTTTTTTCTTTTCACTTTAAGTGACAATTTAATTTTATTTTGTCATGTCTGTGGCCCCTAAAACCCTCTTATAAATTTTGTAATTTTTATTCGCTTTTTTCTTTTGCTTTTCGTATTTTATTTTCGTATTCATATTCGATTTGCCCGAAATTTCAAATTTATTACTCCTCACTGACAAATGAAATTAACTTGTTAACGTTTCTTCTCTCTCTCTCTGTCGTTTTTGTTGACAATTCAAGATGTTCGGAATACTACTCAATTGATATTCAAATGAAAGCCTAAAAGCCTGCTGTGCTGTGCTAATGTTTTCATCATCATATTTAAGAACAACAACAACAGCAGCAGCAGACTAAGGGTGAATAATTTAATTTGTTGGCAAATATTATCATAATTCGTCTTCACTGTGGGCGTATAAGTTCTTATTAATTAACCTTAAACAAGGGAGTTTGAACACAGACAAACTAACTAAAAAGGAGTGATAAACGAACAGTTTACATTACAACAATAATGTTAATTTCAATCAATATTTTTCCTTTCCAAAGAAAGCCTTTTCATTGATCCTTAGTTGGCCTATTATAGCAAGCTCTAGAATGACAGGGTTGCCAATAGTCATTGCCTAGAAATAATACTATCATGGCAAATATATTTGATTGTTGTATTTGCTTCGAAATCCTTTAATTCCTAGTACCAATGAAGTAAGTCTGGTACTATCCAGTAATCTTGGAATCAAATTGGACGGCAAAATAAAATTGAAACTAAGGTAACAGCAGCTCTAGATTGCTGCAGGAAAACAATGGGTCTGAGCAGAGGGATCAACTCTAAAAATCCATACTCCGCTGTACGGTATTATAACCAAACCAACTCTATTATATGAAGTCGCAGTTTTGTGGTTGACTTTAGAGAAACACAAATAAACCTGGTGCAAGAGTATTATGCAAGTGGCAGCGAAACACCACGGCAAATGCTCTTAGAACTACATTCTCCAGACTTATAACCGAAATAAGTGGTTGGGAATGCAATAATGGAACTGAAGGCCATAAGAGCTTGTAAGTATACGAGTTATGATTATGACACAATATCTTGGCACAATATCAGTCTAAAGACTGATGCTGTATGAATCCTGCAACAGAGTATATTATTGGCACTGAAGCGACCATATTAGACCATTAGCTTAGATCCCGCCCATTGCCTAAGAATGACGAGTGTCACTGATAGCACATTGAGACATTCGAAGGCTATTTTCATTTCGATTGCTGGTGCCTAGAAACATTGAAGGTAACCACAAAGCCGATACACTTGTAGGGCATGGAACAATAGAAAATTCAAGTAAATTCATGTTTATAATTGGCATTCCTTTGAAGAAAGACAGACACGAACGAACGAAATATGATTGTCAGGTCGCTTTTATAACGATCAGACATTGCACTGCTTATTGATCATTAAGACTCTTTAATCGCGACCTTCGTCTAATTTCATCAATGAGTGACTGAGTTTACAGTTTAAAGTCGACGCTGAACGACAGATTTTTGTGAAACCTATCATAACAATTGGATTTTTCGTTCTCGAAGACTATCGTATCTATAATTTGTGGAATAATTTACAAATAAAATCTCTCACTGCGGATATATGCAGAAGAAAATTTGTGATTTCATTTAACCAGTGTCTACTGCATAGCAGCTAAAATCCGACAGCAAGTCTTTAGTAATTAAGCCTTAACATTACTTTTAAATTTCCTTTTAAATGCCTTACATTCCGTATTTGTTTTTACGAATTTTTATAGGTAACGTATTGTAAGCATTATTAATTTATAATTTTTATCACCCAAGGCGTATACATAATATTTTATTTAAAATTCAGTATTCCTCATACGCCTTTTTCTGAACCTCACTCTCTTTCTCTCTCTCTCTCTCTCTCTGATTATGCAAAACAAATAGTGTTCAATTATGTTAATTTAAATTGATTATTAATCATAAACAATAACAATTAATTTAACAAATTTGCATTAAAAAAAAAAAAAAAGAAACAAAAACAAACAGAAAACAAAAGCCAAAAAAAAGGAAACTCTCCTGTCTGCCTTAATTAATGAATTTCAAATGCATTCAAATTGAATGAAAATTGAAACGAAATTACATTTTAATGAAATTAAAATGAAAAGTAAACATTTTTTTGAAAGCAATTAAACGGAACGTAAATATTTATTTATCACAACCAACATAATTCTTTTAGAAAAATAAACATAAAAGTGACTTCCTTTTAAACCCTTCCATTTCCTTTCCTTGCCTCGTTTAAATTTTTCTTTCTGTTTTGCAATAAATTTCACTTTCTATGCGTAACTGGAACAGTTGTAGCCACAGGTGTAGGAAGTACGAGCTTAATTTTCATCTCTAAATCATTTGTTCCTTCACTCTCTTATTCATCATGCTGTACGTATTGTTGCCTTGGATCTCCCTGTACCTTTGCATCCCTTGCGCTTATGCTATAAATTATTATTTTTATTTTTATTTTTTTGTTTTGCTTTTGAAATCCTTTTATTTTTATGCATCAAGTTAATTTGCTTTTCTCTTGTGTTTTTATTATTATTACTCAGTTGTTGTTGTTGTTGTTGTTGTTGTTTTTATGATTATTTATTTATTTGTTTTATGTTAAGTATCCGTTGCCTATAACTAGGCGCATTAAAATGAATTATTGCAGTAGAACAAGAGGAGCAAGCAACTGAAAAGGCAACAGAAAACAGAAAAAAAAGAGAAAAAGAAACATTGAGTGGCAAAAATAAACTCAAAATGTTGCTGTTGCTGTTGCTGCTGCTTTTGTTAATAAGGTTCCCTGCGTTTCATTCTTTGCATAACTAATTAAAGTTTTTCCTCAGCTCATGCAACATCCTTTTCTTTTTTCTTGTTCTGTTTTTTTTATCGCGTTCCATTATTTTTGCAACAGAAAATAGTACGAACCAGTATCAAAGAGAGGGAGATGGAGAGAAAGTACAGATTAAAGCATAATTTCTGTTAAAATTGTTGTTACAGTATACTTTAAGGCGCTAAAATAAAGGTGATTTTAGAAATTGATGAAAAATTTCTCTATGAAATAAATAATTCATAATGAAATAATTAATTAATCAGATTGTACTCATAAAAATACAACGACTGCTATTCATGTTTAGCAAACACAAAAAAAAAAAAAAAAGAAAAAAATTATTATCCTCAGCCTTTCTTATAGGTTTCCAGAGCTTATGTAACATTTTTAAAGTAAATGTTTTAAGGAGATATCGTGCTAATGCTGTCAATAATGAAATACGTTATACTTAATCGGAACTCACCTTCGGGCATAAGTTTTTAATTGCGTTACACCTAGAGATATTACAAATCGGTATCGAGAAGAAGCAGTATAAAGCCATAGTCAGCAGTTTGCAAAGTTCAACCTATTCACGTCAAGAGTTGCATGCGGCTGAAGGAAAAATTCGGTCGGAAGCCAATATAATATGACGAATTGATATTAAGAAAATTAAATAAAGGCCTAGATTGGCTAATTTTTAAACTGCCCTCGTATTTAAAAGAGAAATTTGTGAATTCTTGCAATAATTTAGTCATCCTGTATCATCTTTATTTAATTACTTAAAAATAATTTAAAGTCTTTAACATCTAAGGTCGTTTTTAATAGTAGTTACTCTGACATTTTCTGGCTCTTTTTTTTGGTTTGAACGGAGGGGAGACTCAATTACATGAAAAGGAAAAACTTTTAAATGCCACACTGAAGTTGAGTGCTGACTGTACGTACTCTCTCTCTCTCTCTTTCTCTCTCTCTCTCTTTGGCTACAAACGTAAAATCTAATCTAATTGAGTAAAAATTTTTAATTAACTTTTTCAGACAACCAAAGAACATACACACAGGGCGAGTAAGAGAGATAGAGAGAGAGCGAGAGCGACAGAGAGAGAGAGAGGAAAACAATTTTATTATAATAGAAATATTCTAACAATTATCAACACTGCACACAGAATCGAATGAAAACTGGAATAAAATTTTTGTGGAAATTAAAGAACACAAAAAAAAAGGAAAAGTTTTTGTTGTTTTGCTTAACAATTTGTAAAGCTTTAAAAAATAAACTGTACCAGCAACAACAACTAGAACAACAAAAGCAAAAACGACTGTTGCACGTATTAATTTGGAACCCCGTTCTTTACAATAAAAAAAAAAAAGAGAGAAAAACTGGACAAAAACTACCAAAAACTTTTCTCTTCTTTACGTTGCTGCTGTTCATGGCAGGAAATAAAATGTAATGGCAAGACAACAACAACTACAACTATAACAACTAAAGCTTATTGTGTATCCTTCTCATTTACTCTCTGTTGCATTTACTTAAATTTTTGTATAGAAAAATTCCTTCTACATCTTGTTGCCATTTAATGTGGCACAGAGAGAGAACTCTTGCAATAATATTTACCACCACATTAAAAAGTCACGTTCGAAATAAAAAAAAAGAAAAAAAAAGAAAAAAAAATGTTGAAAGCCAAAAGCAATTGAGAGCAACTGGTTAAAAATAGCACAAGTATTATACAAAATATACTTGTACTCACACACACACATACACACACATACACACGCTTACATACAGTGTATACATATATTAATTCTTTTTTCACTCACGTAAACTGCACAAGCCATTGTAGTTATTGGCTGTGAGAGAGTGAGTGAGAGAGAGAGAGAGATAGAGAGAGAGTATAAAAATAAAACTCTATTAAAATGTTGCATACTATTAGCATACAATACAATATAGTTTTTGGCTTCCTCTTTTTCTCTTCTCCTCATATTCTAGAGCATACTTTTAGGAGAGAGAAAAGCCATGAAATAAAATGAAAATATAAAATTTATGAAAAAGGGAATGAGGGGAGGCAAATGAATTTGCGACTATTGTTCATTGCTTGGCTTTTATAAATAAAATTTGAAAATTTAATTTTTTTTTCTATTTTTTTTATTTTAAATCGAACACATGAGACCCAACAAAACGATTTAAAGGCATAATCTTGAAACATTACAGAAATTAAATGGATTCCTTAATTCCAAAAGGCTTGTAAGCATGTCTTTATAAAATTTAGAAAATTTTTTAAATACTTAAAACGATAGGCAGGCAATTTGTAATTAAAAACTTTTAAAATTTCGATATAAAAAACTCAGGTTTTGTCTTTATGTTGCTAGTAAAGATCTGAGAAATATTATAAAGTAGTGGGGAAAAGAAGGGATCCTTTAAATACTTTCATATTCGTAACTGTATGTAATACACTGTCGTATGTACTACTGGTGTGTATAGCTTTGTGTAGCCTCGGGAAACAATTTTCGACGAACTGTAGTTTGGAAAAATCATTGTGTCAGAGACAATGGAAAACTCATCTTGATTGTTTCCGTAAATTGATCTGCTAATATTAACATACGGTTAAAACGAAACCTAAAGTCACGGTAGGCTAGTAAATAGTGTGTTTGTTTATTAATCGCGAGCCCCGATCAAATGTTTCTTCGGCGATATCCTCTCAGCAGTCTTCTGTCTGGCAAAAGGTCTGAGGGTAAATGAAATTGAAATCAAAAGTTTCTCAAAAATCTGACTTTCTGAGTTGACTTTAAACTATAAGTTCTTCTACAACATGAGTGCCATGAGAAGCTAGGTTGTAATCTTCAATAAAAAGATTGTAATTACCCAGAAAGTAAGTATAACGAGACCTAAAGTATATATCTGTCATTGGCATATACTGTACACCTAATACATGTGCGTATAGTAATATGCTATGTTTTGGCAAGCTATGTTTTCTATTTCTTTGCTGTTATTTTGCATTTAAATAGCTGGATGTCCTTATTCTTATATGGTTGCCGTTTTAGCTCTTTTGTTTTGTCAGTTAATAGGTTTTGTCAAGTTTCTGGGTTAATAGGGTTGCCATCTTTCGTCGCCTGGAAACAATATTTACTGTGGAATGTACTACGAGTAATATTTTTAGCTCGGCAATCCAATAAAATCCAATCGAAACTATCCTGTCATAGAATCCAACATTTTCTGTATCTATTTCATATGAATTTCTTTGCTCGAGATAAAGTTATTGTTTTACATTTTTTAATTTATAAAGAAAATTGTTAAAAACATTTAAAATAATTAATAAAATAAAATAAAAACCTTGTATTTAAAGCCAATTAATTATAAATACTTCCATTTAATGTGTTACTACAGTAAAGCTTTAATAACTATTAGTGAAGAGAGAGAGAGAGAGAGCAAGAGAGAGAGCGCCATGGAGGAAGTGTAGCATATTTTTAGGATTAACTTAACAACTACATGTTAATGTGTGGTTTAACTGTTAATTAATGTAAAATGAACACGCACAAAAACAAGTCGACAATAAACAAATTAACATGTTAAACAAATTCATTTAAAAAAAAAGAAAGGAAAAAAATGGAAATAATTTAACATTGTTAACTGTATTTTAAACTGTTTTTAATGGCTAACAAAATATTTTTTGTGTAGAAGTGAAACAACGGTTTGGTGGTTAGGTTGGAAAGCTGTAACTGCTTATAAATTCATTGATTTCAATAAAACCTATCTACTAGAGATTCTTATTGAGGTGGTGGAATGATAAATGATTTTCCTGGTGGTTTTAAAACAAAGTACCATAGACTCGTACACGTGAAAAACAACACCGAACATTTGCTTTGGCCTCTCTTGCAAATAAAGTTTAAAACATAACCACTTAACAGCCAAATCACCAGCTGAGCGGTACGTTTAAAAATTTAATTATTATTTAACAAACAACAATAAAAAAACAAAAATAATATGCAACCAAAAACATAACGGTATTTTCTTCAACCATATTTTTTAAGAGAGAGTGAGAGAGAACATAAGTCATAAAATCATTTTTCTAATATCGCCTTAAAAAATATAACCTCAAAAATAACCTCACAACCTGGAGGGAGTGAGTAAGAGAATATACAATAAATTTTAAAGAGTGTGTGTGTGTTTAGCACAAGAGATTTTTTAGGGGATTTTTCTAAAAGCGAAACGAAAACAAAAGGAAATAAACAACAACGTAATAACGGTATCAAGAGAGAAAGTAGGAAGCATGAGTGTGACAAACACAAAAGGAAATACACAACAAACAACAACAACAACAGAACAATGAATGGCATCAACATAGAACAACAACAGTAATAACAGCGTTAATAATAAGATGAAATAGAAACCACCAGCAGCAGCAACAACAACAACATAAAGTTATTATTTTTATGTGGAATTGCTCATTTCGTATGTGTGTTGCTGCTTTTTTTTATTTTTGTTGTTTGCCTTTAACAGTGACATTAAGTGAGAGTGTATGTGTGTTAAGTTAGTGAGTAAAATAATAAGGCAGGCGAGTGTTCAAAAACTGGAAGTGAAATGAGTTACATATCCAGAGCTGGATAACTTGTATGGAAAAGTTTTCAGCACATAAACAAAGAAATTAAAAATTGCGTCGGCGAGTACAAAAAGAAACCATAATCGAAGAAATATAATTCAACGCATGTCAAGTTATTAGCCGCTAATAAGGAGAAATTCTTTGGGTATCAGAGATAATCTAATAGAAAATAAATCTTATTGCAAAATAATATCGTATAAAAATTCTGGACCGGAACCTCAGGATAATTCAGATCTTGACAACGATCTGAACATGCCTGAGACGAATGCATTGGATTTTCTTACCAAAACACTACAGCGATACTTAATACTCGCAGACGGAGAAGGATACAGATTGGGTTTGATTTAGAAAATTTACTGGGGCTTGCTTGTTATTGAAATATTGCGTCGAATTATCCAGAGTAGGGCCTGTTCGCAGTTTGTCCAAGGATTTAAACATCAATTCCCTGAACATTTTGAATATAAAGAAGGTTCCGAGATTTGATTGAAATGATGTGTACCGTATACTGTGTACGCAAAACTTTCGCAAAACTTGTAAGTCAATCAAGCCGAGAGATTTCTGCATCGAACCTTAACTAGCATTGGAAAAGGCTCTCTGTGGTACATAGTTCACTGTAGAACAGAATATTCATAAAAAACGTAGAAGCATTTTCTACTCCATTAATTAAGTTTTCCCAGGTAAATAGATAATTGATAACAATAACTATATATAGCTGGTTCTAGACTGATAGGGTTGCCTGCTGTAGTGTATTAGTAACGTCCTCTGAGTATTGAATTTTTCCTCACCGGAATCAAAACTTTCTGAATATTGCTCAGAGTTAAAGTTTGAGAATTTTGCAAACGTTTTTAAATTTCTTTAGAAAACTGTCCGTAATTTGAAGAACAATTGAAAAATGCCAAGCCTGACGAATAATGTCTCTCTAACACTCTCTTAAATACACGTTCTTATCAAATATTTTCCGTTTTAACAACCAAACACACTGCTACTACGGCTACAAATAATAATAAACAACAGCTAAAACGTCAACAACAAAAAGAGAAAGATAAAGAGAGAAAGAAAGAGAGAGAGAGAGAGAGAGGAAGGATTTGTTGAAAAGAGTGAGAACATAAACAATGTTTTTAAAATAATACTCATGGGTTAACAGAATAACAACAATAATGTCAAAAGCAAATACAAGGATATTTACTTGTATTTCGAGTATATATTACACGAGAGAGCATAACAGTGAGAGAGTGAGAGGAAGAGTAACAGAACAACTAAACAAAATGTGTATGTTTCACCGGCCTACAAAAATATTTTCTTGTTTTTCTTAAAAATAAATGTGTTACTAATACAGAGAGCGTGTGACAGAGAGAGAGAGAGATACAAAGAAAGAGAGAAAGAGAGAGAGTTTAAGCATCCATAAAAGGTGTTGCCGTGATTTTAAATGCTTTTAAACCATTATTTTGCAATTTTGTGGATTTTTAGGGCACAAAAAGCCAGTGAAAGTAAGTGTAACAGTTTTTTTATTGTTGTTGTTACAGTTGTTTTTGTACTAAAGTATTTACACGCATTCAATGGAACAATAGAGCTGAAGAAAAAAAAGTTAATTTTTGTTTTTCAGTGAAATTTGTTGGAATTCCTTGAAAGTATGCTTTAATTTTCTCACACACAACTTTAAATCGCCCCTAAAAGGTATGCTAAGCAAAATATTTTTGTTCATTGTGTGTTTATCTTTGGAAAATCGTATTTTTTGTGTGTGTGTCTGATATTTTTAATGAAATTGAGCAAACAAAACTAATTGCTGTTCACAAATCTGTTAAAAATTCATTCATTATGTATGTGTGTGTGTGTTTGTGTTTGCGTTTTAATACTGTACAGAGAACGAGTATAATACAGATTAAACGTTATAATAATGGCTTCAAATTGTTTGTAGTTAAACCGTAGAAAACACTGAGAGAGAGACAGTGAGAGAGAGAGAGAGAGAGTGTGAGAAATAATAGAACAAGTAGTGCCAACAAAAGAATTTTAAAACAAGTGTACGGAAGTTATTAATATAATAGTGAAAGCAATTTAAGGTGGATTAGAAGAGAATAGATTTCTGTTTGAAGTAAAAAAAGTAAAGATTGAATGGAAACCATAATTATGTTTGTAGTCTTGAAAATGAGAACAGCATACCTTTGTAATGTTCAAAGGGAAATCAAGTGCTTACCACTTCTTTTGTTATTATTGAAGACAAGGGATTAAAGCTCTACAGTGGAACAATTTGGTATTTTTTTAAACCAAAGTTGCAATAGAAGTTTAATCATAGATTTGGTTGTTACAACCTATAGGCTACAGGAGAATTATTGCAACATATCTGTGCCTCTCTAGATGTGGCAAAAGATCCACATAAAACAGACAGATGTGAGGCATAATTTCCTCTACAAATCATCAATCCAGCAGCTCTCTGAAACCAACAGTGAATGTTAGCTCTTGGAAAAGAGTAGCAATTGAAGAGTAGTAAAGGTTAATATAATCCAACAGGCTAATATATATTTCCATGGCGAGAGAGAGATTTATTTCTAGACAACGGCAAATTGCAACTCTATCATTCCAGAAACTACTACAATAGACCAATCATCTGGTAAAGTTTGGATTAATGAAACAAAAGTAAACAGAAGTATTAACAAAAAAATTTCTCTTTTTATATGTGACATAATAACATTATTGCCTACCTTAAGGATGCTATCATAAGACAAACACATGAAACAAAGTTATTAAAAAAATATAAATTTTTGAACACAATTTTAATATTCCATTTGAAGTTTCAAAAGTTTCTAATTTTTATTTGAAATATTTATGAAATAATAACGAAAACACAACAAAAATACAATACACTTTGGCTTAGATAAACTTTGCTCCTAAAAAGCTGCTAAACAATTTTAACAACAACAACAAGATCAAAAAGAAAAACAGAGAAAACAGTTAAACGTAAACAACGACCAAATATGCAGCAAGGATAGACTGAGGTTTACAGTAGGTTGGGTTGAGGGGCGAGAGGCAGAGAATTTACAATTGCTATTTAATATTTTATAATATGCATCAAACAGTGCTTATGTATAATTTTCATACTCCCTAAAGTATGCTTTAAATAAGATAAACTTTATTTTCTCATTTCCATGCTTTAGGTATGGTGTGGTTAAAGAAACTTGACCGGAGCTTTGATTTAAGCCAACAGCAATAAAAAATTAAGGAATGCCACAAATTAAGGAGATTTCTCTCTCCCTCTCTCTCTCCCTGTCACTCTCTTCAACTTATTGAAACCACATGCAACCACATATGAAAGCAAAATGAAAATAATTTCGAGTTTGTAAATCATCCACCTTATTTTGTTCGAAACTTTCTAAAGCGGGGGGCGTACATTAAAAATTTGTTTAAAAACTTTCTCTGAACTTGAGTACATACACAGATAACTCTCTCTATGTGGCACATTAAGTTCAAATGCATTTTAGGAACAGACTTTCAATAAAGTTTTGTTTTTTTGATTTTAACAACTGCCAGAAGACAGAAATAATTTGTTTAAAAAAAAAATAAGAAAAACTCTGAGAAAAACTTTCTTCTTTCTGCAGAGGAGGAGCTTTAAGAGTTCAGAAATAATTTTTGAATAAATAATTTCAATATGTTTTCTCCATATTTCTAATTTGTAATACAATATTAGCATTTAGCAAAAAAAAAAGAGAGAAAAATGTGGCATACTTTTAGACTGTAAATGGTAATTATATTAAAAGTTTTGAAAAACTCTTAGAAATAAATACAAAATGGATGGAAACGCGAGAAATGTATACTCTCCAGAGCTAATACAGATTATCTAAAACAGTTTTCGTGGACCGGAAGCGTTCAAAACACATAATTCAGTGATAAAACCCAGCTTGAAACGACTAAATATATCTTGTGCCTCTGGTCTGGAATACAGAGGTGCAGAAATAGAAAAATAGATTTGGATTTTATATGGTTCGTATAAGTCAAAGACTAAAGTAATTTTCAAAGTACAAAACAAAAATATCAAAAGTTGTGTGACCTAAAATATGCTTTAAAAAATTCTGCATACAAAATAATGAATGAATGAAATCTTAATAACCAGGAATTTTTTTGGATATTATTTATACTAGAAAAATTTCACTGCATACTTTTAAGCGCGAATATAATAAAATTTTTATTTTACGATGCTTACATATGAGCACGTCAAGATTACTTCCTGTTGCCAAAAACTCTAGGGAGCACAAGCAAGAAGAAATGAAAATATGCTAAACAGTTTTGAGTAAAGAAAACAAAAAAAGAAAGAAAATGTTTTCATAACTTTCTGATTTTAATAATAAAAATATTTTCTTTTGACATTAATACGCATTTTATACGATACCTGTAGCAACGACAAGTACAAGTCTTACATACATTTTCATAAAATTCATAGAACTTACCTGCAAAGACAGGCAGAGAGAGAGAGAGAGAGAGAGAGAGAGAGTGAGAGAAAGAGTATAAATGTGGGGTAATATTGTGTATAAAAATGAAAAATCTAACCAGTTTATATTACAATTTTTTATCTCTTTAGAGAACTTTATTTAATAAAGTAAAGAAATTTTAAATTATTTTGTTGTAAAGAATGATATTCTAAGGGAAATAAATCACTTGCTATTTAAATAAAGACTTTTATGTCTTATTAAATAATATCTATGGCGCCAAAAAATATGCTAATAAAATTATAATGTTCATCAAAATTTTTGTATGCAATAACATTGGATATGAAACACTGGAAATCTTTTAATGAAAAATGGCAGATTATGCTGTGACATATTGAGCTAATATCCTATGAGGAAGATGAAGCCGATATAAAATTCTACTAAACAATCCTATCACTAGCCATTTGCATAATTTCACCAGTCATAGACTTCCAATACGTCAATTGCTTTATAGGTTCCAATCTAACACACTGCTTGCAATATCTTCCAATGGTTTTCTTTCCGTAAATCATGTCCAACACCATTTTTCTTTGCAACCTAGCCATACAAAGCCCTTCATTCATTCTTCATGCAGCGTAGACAACGTGCTTTAGGCCTACAAGAAGCACAGGGGTGATGTAAAGCTTCTTTGTCTTCTTATGTTCTTTTAATTTTTGCCCGTTGTCGTGATT
This sequence comes from Sarcophaga bullata, assembly GCA_005959815.1. NCBI lineage: Eukaryota > Metazoa > Arthropoda > Insecta > Diptera > Sarcophagidae > Sarcophaga > Sarcophaga bullata. The sequence goes on from QOCX01000014.1 coordinate 497,233, forward strand.
TGATTCCTTTAAAGAAATTTCCACGCCAAAGGAATCGAATGTTCTGTTGTAATAGGTTCTAGAATAATAGAGTTGCCACTTAATGAAAAATTCCTATACATCTCATGATCGTAAAGTTGAGCATCATATTTACTCCCTATAATCAAAAGAGAATTTCGCAATGTTTTAGTGAAGTATAGCCGTGGCATCAACTTCCTCTAATTGGGGGATAGAAAGAACCAGCTCTAGAGATTATCATATAATTATAGTGGCAGCCCTTACTGATTGAAAATGTCAGCGTAGATGTGTTGCCTTGATAGATCTCTCAAAAAACTGTCTTCAAGATCGACTTTAAACTGTAGGTCCCATATCTCATGGACAAAATTAGTGCTTAGAACATGGGTGGTGCGTAGAGATAGATTGCAATCCTGACTAAAAGGTTGTAATTACTAAGTAAGTAAGTAAGTAAAATGGCTGCCCGATCGCTTTACATCTCAAAAGAACTTAATTTGTCTTTACAAAATTGTTTTCTTATTTAAGTTTTATTTAACTCTTCTGACTCCCTTTGGTTTGACCTTCATATGTATTTCCAAATATTTCATTTCATATTTTAAATCCTTTCCTTACTTATTTAGTTATTTTTAAATTATTTTTCCCTTTCCTATAAAAAGAGACATTATTTATAACATATTTTCAGGCTGAAACATACTCTCTCAATTTGTTTTGTTTATCATACAAATGAACTTGGAACTTAAATAAAAAAAAACCCAAAAAAAAAATTTTTTTTTATCACATTTTAATGTCAAATGTCAGGTTTTTTAAATATTTCACCATAATAATACACACACATGTGCATACATGCATACACAGCCTACTTAACAGGCTTTTTTACTTACAAAAACATATTTTTAAAGCATACAACAAGGGGCTTTGTATTTTTTTATTTTTTATTTTTTTATGATGTGAGTGTATTGGATTTTCTTAATTTCTTTCTTCTCCTGAATCATTGTTCAAAAAATTGTTGTTCTTTTTATTGCTCTTTTATAATCTCTCCTCTCCTCTCTTTTGTTCTTGAGTCTTTTTTTTGTCCCTCTCTGTTCTTTTGTCTCTTATTGTCTTTGTGTGTATGTGTGTGTAGAGTAGAATAAACGTGTGTGCGTTTACTCTGATTACATTTGTGTTGTTAAGCCGTTTATACCGTTAGAGCAACAACGTTTGTTTCTATTATTTTTTCTTTGTTTTTTTTTCTAAGAGAAAAAAATCACACACACTCACACACTATGTATGTGTTGATTGAACACATATAAATAAAGGAAATGAAAGGAAATGAATTTATGGCACAACAATTCATTTTTGTGTTGAATTGTTTGTACGTCCGGCTGTCTGTCTATCTCGCTGTAAAGGAATTAATGGTGTTTGTAGAAGAAAGAAAGAAAAAAAACTGAAGTTATACAATGGGGGGAAATTTTGTATTTAAAAAAATCTAAACACACACTCACACACACTCACTTATCGTCTCTATTCACAGTCGCAAATGGAATAAAAAAAATATTTAAAAAACCTGAAATTTATTTTCGCATTCAATTGCCGTAACACGAAAAGATTTTTCAATTATTGAATACATGCCCTCTCTTTCTGTGTGGATCGATCAAAATTTAGTCAACCTAATAAAGAAAATCAAAAAGAATTAAATTTTGGTGAACACTTTCTCATTTCTATATCAGATCAAGTAGGTTACGGAATATACCTTGCGGTTTAAACCTGTTAAAAAATCTTTCATTCACGTTTCACTCAGCATCAAATTTACAGCGTATCTTATTGTCGTTAAAGCGGCCTTAAACACATTACAGTTAACAGGTAAGCGTAGAGGTGCATACCTTAAGATCGAAATTTTCAAAGTAAATTCCTTAGTCTGCCCTTTTTAGGCTTAGAACCGCCCATATAGGCATCAACAGTGTCTCCAGAGCAGATCAAGTGAGGCTTAGAATTCTAGTGTAAAATCTCAAGATAGGATTCAGGCGAGTTACGGTATCAGAGTCTGGGAATACTAATTTAGAGTGGAGGAAATAACGTTGCACTTGCTGTTTTTAACATGCGTTAGGCGTGTTCATTAGAAATCTTGTTTATGAAATTCTCAAGGCGTGGCTCTTCCTTAATGTTATCTTCTCTTAATGACCAGAAGCTTCTTGGATGCATTATTTGTGCAAAAGATATGCCAACGGTTGTGCAAACCTCAGTTCAATTTAGTGGAAAAAGTTGGCGTGTTACAAACATTCTCTTCTTTCAAAACTTAATCATCCAGTGGATAGACATTTGAATGCAAAAGTAACCGCATAATCAATTTTCAACAATCAATTGTTAATTATTGTAACTTTCCATTAGTAAAACTTTACTTGCCTTAGCCTTTCAATTGAAAATCCTTGTTCCTTTACTCGGACTATTTTAAGAAAACAACAAAATACATTCTAACCTTAACAAATTGCCATTCAATTTCATGTTTTCCATTGATTCTACGAATCATTTTTGTTCAAAATTTTTCTAAGCATACTACAAGGGGTATAAAAAAGGCCAAAAAAAATGTTTCTTTTCGAATTTTTTTTTAAGAGCTTTGCCAAGTTGTTAACGAAACTATTTTTTGACATGATAATGTGTTAAAATAGCAACAACAACAACAACAGTAACAATAACAACTGAAAACATGTTTAGCTTGGTACACATACAACAAGCAGCTTAGCAAAGAGAACGTCTGTGTTGGTGGAAAAAAAAAAAAAAAAAAAAAAAAAATGAGGAGGAGAAAAGAAAATAAAGAAATTATGTTGACATAAGTAGTTGACATGGTAGTGGTCTTAACTATAACAGCAAACAAACACATATACACACACTCAGCATACACATGAGTATACATATCTATACAGATATGCAACACTTATGTATGTATGTATGTGGAGAGCTATCAGTTTTAGCAGCCCACTTACGTACACACAGAAAACAATTTTTAAAAACACATTTTCCCGAAAAGCGAATTTTTTTTTATGTTGTTGTAAATTGTTGTTATTGCATATTGCGTGCAATAACACACGCACACACGCACACACGCGCTTCTTATGCTTTTAGGGTGAAAAAAAAATAACACTCACACTATAACAACAACTACAGAAAAAAATAAAACGAATGAAAAACTAAAATGTGTGTGCACTTGTCACATAAACTGATAAAAAAAAAATGACAACATTGTCTCACTGAAAAAAAAGCACAGTAAGTGTTGTACTCTATATTGCTATCTCTTTTTCTCGCACTCTCTCATACAGATTTACTGTGTTACTCATACTGTGTTACATTTGTGTAACCGAAAAAAAGGAGGAGGGTAGATGGAAAGAAAAAAAAAGAAAAAACAAGTTTTCGTTATGAAGAGAGCACACATAAACCCTTGCTTAGATTGTAACAAATGCCACTTTAACACACACATACATGCAAACATAAATATTAAAACAGCACACTAAGAAAAGAAAAAAAAAACGAGAACAAAAAATGAGATCGTATAACGAATAGCTTACTGACAAATATAGAATTAGAAAGAGAATGAAGAAAAAAAAAATTGCAAAGAAACGAAGACTAACCATCATATGACTTTAAATGTCATATAAGCATACATATTGTTATTGGTGTTGTTGTTGTTGTTATTTTAACACCATTATTTATTTAAACACATTTGTGTGTAAATGTTTGTGTTTGTGTGCATGCATTACGATTGTATGACTATACAAGGACAACAGCAGGCAAACAGATTGAAACCAGAAAACCGTATACCACTGTACGATTGTAGAATCACTTTTTGAGGCGAATAATATACGCGATGGCGTGTTTAAAGTGATGAACTACTGTAAACGTAATCAATTCAGATTCAAAACAAGAGAGAGAAAACAAGAGAATAACTCATAACCCTTAGAGTCCACAGGGAGAGTAATTACTTGTACAATGGACATCATAGCCAGATCAGCTATCAGCTAACTCTTGAATATAAATGGGAAAAATAAATAAAACTTTCTCACCAGTACACCCAATGCATATCGAGCGAGGGCATTGTTTCTAAACTATGACAGATGCCAACCGTATTAACCTAGACCCTGTTACAGTACGCTTATCGCCTGCCTACTTGGAAAATCTAGACTGAATATAACACAAATAAAGCAACGAAATAATAAAAAGAGAAAGAGAGATGCTCAAAGCGTTACATGATAACTACGTGTTCTTTAAAGAAATGAAATACAATTGTGTCCTCTTAAAACATCTAGGCTCTCTTCTGATACGACTTTAGTTCTCAGAAAACCGATTGCTGGAATAAAAATTTACAATTTTCTTTAGACAACTCCGTTGAGTTAATTTTGCATGGTATAAAGTCATTATTGAAGCTGTCATATAGAGAGGGTTGACCTTACACAACATCGTAGATATGCTGATCGGGTGTTAGAACACCTAATCTCAAAATGGATTTTGATTATCTGCTTTAGGGGACTTATAGAAACGGGTAGAAAGAATACTAACACACACATCGTTTTAATTTAACAGTGGATTATAAGAATATTCAGGTTGGTAACATAGGTTGATGACCCAATGACGATGACCTTAACTTTACGACTAGCGCCGATTACGACATTGCTGCGAAAGATGCCAAACATAGAAGGACTTTCTTATCTTATCATATTTGGTCATTACAACCCTTTAGTTAGGATCGCATTCTACCTTCTGACATCACGCATGGTGAACGTATTGATTTGATCCATGATTGGCAGGAGTGATAGCTTAAAGTCGACTCCGAATAACTGATTTTTATGAGAAACTTTTCATGGCGATTTTATTTTATTCTCAGAGTTTTTGCCAGAAAACTGTTGAGAAGAAGTCGCCATAGAATAACTTTTCTTTTTAAATTACGCTTAGTTCGAGATGCCGAAGTCGGGTCTTAAACCATGGGCATGAATTTAATAAACCAACATTAATCATGCCACAGCGATTAATGTTTCATGCATTTCAACTTGAGTTTCCGTTAATAATTACTTAAGTTCTTATTGAATTTGATAACAAAAATATCTTCAAATCCTGATTTTCAAACCATCTTGGTTGATCTGACCTCTCTTTGAACGCCCTGTCAACATGAGCCTTCACAAATGAGGACGTATAGGCTCACAGTTTTCAAAGGAAAATTTATTTTGAGACCCTGAAATACATTTTAACAGGAATGTTCTTCCAGAATAGTAAAAACCACATAAAACACTTTCATGTAGAATATCCTTAAAAGTAGACTAAAGAAATTTAATGCTCCTAAAAGTATGCCTCAATTTATTTCACAGGAATTCTTTATTTACTAACATTAAGGTTTTGAAGCCTATGTTAAGTAGACTTGATTATGAAATTTTTTTTTTATTTTTTTTTTGAACCTTTGTTGGCATAACTATTTAAAATTGTTCATTTAACGGGGATGTTTTGTCTTCTTTTTTTATTATTGTGTCTGTGATGTCTCTTGGTTTCTAAAGCCTTACTTTAGCCGTGAGATTTATGCAACCATTGTTGTCACAATCATTTTTTTCTTTCCTTTTTTGTTTTTGTTTTAATAAATAGAACTTTTACTTGTCAGCCTGGTTTAATGCAATAAAAGAAAAAATACGGAAAATAGAGAAAATATTCTAGAAAAAACCAACTGTTTGTAGGCCATTATATAGAAATAAAGGTGTGTGTGTGTGTGTGTGTGTGTGTGTGTGTGATAGTTGTTATCGCTAAAACCGGAAAACTGTGTGAAAAGCCAACAAAAGCTGATTTACGGAACTGGTTTAATTTTTTTTTTTTGCTTTCTTGCAACCAACGCCACTGTTGAAGCTGCTGTGTGTTTTAAAGTAAGCCTAACATTATGCCATGAATTTAGCAGATGAAATCTAAAATGTTGCGATTTTTTCCCAGGATTTTCCACTTTTTATTTATTTAAGAGAGCAACACAGACACATACACTCCCACGTAGACATCATTTACACAACTTTCTATTTATTTTCTCTATGAAGTGTTTTTCTTTTTTTTCCTGTTTTTTGTTGCTTACTTTATGGCGCTTTCACTGGGTTCTTTCGTTTGTTTATTTTTATATTTTTCATATGCGGCCAACATATTTAAATGCGGCAGTAAAATGACAAGTATTTGAGGGTGCATGGGGTTTTATAGAAAAAAAAATTTTTCTATCACACATTCAAGCCAAAACACGTTTATTTATTTACCGTTAGATGTGGTACATCATAATACAAGCGAGTGTAAAACTGGTTGGTAGAACAGAAGAACGCCAACAAAAAAGGGACAAAAGAAGTGAAAATGTCACACAAAAAAAAAAAAAAAAGTTGAGTTGAAAAGAAACACCAGCACCTGACAAATAAAATCGAGGCTTTTAGGTCATTTGAACTAAAGCTAACGGGGATTTCATAAGCCATACATACTGCCATGTATATGTATGTATATACATATATTTGTATCTGTACCTGTGAGTGAAGGCGAGTATCGTCTCTATAGCTTACTATGCTACAACACGTAGCAGAAAAAAAAAGACAGAATCACTGCATCATTAAACACATACAAGGGGTTAAACTTTTTAGTACCCAAGCATATTTTCTCTAATATTATAACGAGCTTATACAGGGTGATTAATCACTGATGGGCCGGAAGTAGATGAGGGTTTGGCTTTGACAACTGCAATTGTTTTAAGGGGGGTCTTGGCTAACATCACACATTTCTGTTTCGATTTTAGGCTTAACACCCTGTATACAATCATCATCCTTTCATGTGTTTGTGCATAAAAATACCTGTTTGCATATAATGACCGAAGTTTTCTTTTTTTCAATTCCTCTCTATCACTTACACACTTCCCATACACCACTCTCCATATGAAATTAGGGTAAATAAATACAAATACTCAGGCTATGACACATACAGCACAATACACATGCGATTATTTAAAAAAAACACAAACAAAAACAAAAACAGAAACAAAACACCAAACGACGAAAATACATTTCAGCACACATACTAACAGCCACAAATAGAACATACAGCATAGGATACACACGAAACAAACAAACAAAATCAAAAGGATGAAGAAATCGAGAAAGAAACAAAAAAAAACGACAGCGACTACTAAAAATAATAATTAAACCGAAGCTGTTTTCGTTTTCGTTTCTTTCTTTTTTTTTGTTCGACGCACGTTTTGTTTGGTTTAATAGCAGCAGTTCTTGTTCTTGCTGGTTAGATTTTGTTTAAGTCAGCACATACATACATCCATACGTATGTAAGTGTGTGTGTATGTTTGGGTATGTCATCCTTTTTTTATTTGTTTTTAAAGAGAGCAATTGTTGTTGTTGGTTTTCCTTTTTGCTCTTGTTTGTTTTGTAAACACATAAGGAACGGAACTTAAAATAACCAGTTTATGGTTGGTCATGTATTTTATGCAGCATTAAGAGGTTTGCTTGTGTTTTTGTTTTTTTTTACTTATTTTTAACTAAAATTCTCTGTTATTCCTTTCTCTTTCTCTCTCGCTGTCTCTCCCTCTCTCTATCTCTCTCTCTCTCTCTCTGTCTTTCTTTCTCTTTCGTGTGTGGAAAGAGAAAACGCATACACAATATGTGAGTTTTAAAAGAGTTTGTTACTGTGGTTGTATTCAACTGTGTGCAGATGTGTTTGTTTGGCTTTAATAGTGAAAGTTTAACAGTTTTTTTTTTTTTATAAATAGACGGGCTTTAATTCGGTGCTCGTTGGTGTATAGTTACGAACATAATGATTTTTTTTCTTTCTGTGCCTGTGTAACAGTGGGTGTATGTAAGAGTTTATTACCAATTAAAACCAATTGCCAATCAACCGCCTAGTTTAAGCCAAGAATAGTAATGCAGATAAAATCATTTCAAATAAAAATTCTAGCTCTGTTTTCGAACGAAACGAAATACGACAAAAAAATGTTTTCCCCAACTTTGTCTCAGCAACTGTTTCTGGCAAAAACTTTGAGAGCCAGATAAAATTGCTATGAAGTTTTTCTCATCAAAATCTCTCATTCGAAGTAAACATCATGGATGGTTGTAAACCTGACTAAAGAGTCGTAATGGCCAATTAAGCAAGGAAGTAAGGATTTAAACATGCTAACTCCACACCATATGCCTTTTGATTGAAAACAAGTTCCATTAAACAAAGAGATCTTTAAAAAAATATACGAAAACCAAGCCGCATTTGCTTTTTATTTCACCTAATACAAGTATAATTAATTATAAATTATAAATAATTGATTTTTTTTTTTTGATATCCTGGACAACTTCCCTTTTCATTCCTGTCATATTTAATATTCAATTGCAAATTAAAACATTCATTCACACTCAATAATTGAGCAACGAATTAAATGCGAATAAACTAAAGCATACTTTACGGCAATAATTTGTGGTTTATAATTAAATTGTGGTAAATTTTTCACTACAACACCACAACATGCAACATGTTTTTACGGCAAATGAACGGAATTAAAAACATACCTTAACAACATTTCAACAACAACAAATAATTATATTATAACGGTATATAAATATAAAATATTTCAAATAAAATTGAAACAAAAAAAAAAACCATCATTCATCTACAATAACAATATGGGCTTATATTAATGAAGTTCATTATTTCGTTATAAAAACCATTGAAAACAATGTGAAGGAGGCTTATAAATATTTTAATTGCATACTTGCATACAGAAAGAGAGAGAGAGAAGGAGAGAGAGTGGCATAATATTTGTTTAACAAATTTAAAGCATATTTTTGGGTGTTCAAGTTAATTGGTGTATAAAATGTTTATGATTTAATTTTTCTTTTTTATTTCTGCAGTCATTATTTAATAATTTGTTGTAGTTGTTGTTGTTGTTTTAAATAAAATATTATAATTGCATATTTGTGTGAATGTGTGTGCGTTTATATGTGCATAATTAAAAATTAATAGCAAATATATTGGGTGTGAAATTTTTGGTTACACTTGAACCAAAGTAAACAAACGAGTGCGGCGTAAAAATTACTCGATCCAACATTGGCAATAGTTATGTTAAAATCTTGGTTGCACTTGACTCTACTGATTTCGGCTATTCTAAGTTTGATAATATAAATACTAGATTTTATTAAAATAATTCTTGCACTGCACACAGAAAGATGACTTGAATAGAGTCCACATCATTATAAAAAAAATATCGGGTTGAATATGAAATTCCAACCACGAGTTATAGCCAAAAGACAGACTTTATACTGTCTGCATTACAACTGCACCTTACAAGGGTCAAATTAAAATTGTGCTTTTGGTCGTAGTGGCCTCACGTACTCTTTAGCAATGTTGTTCCTTTGCCATCTTACTTTTTAGAACGACTGGAAACATCTTACAGTTCATTATTTACAAAGTTTCCAACGGAATTATCTTAAAATTACTGTTACTATTTAAATATTAGGTCAAGTCAGCTAAATTTAGCACTGCCCTCGTACAATTGCCTTTAGCATACTTTTTCCTGCTTTTTTTTTTGTAACATACCTGTAGGTGCTCAATTTTCGTAGTTTATTATTTAAATTCCTGTTTTTTTTTGTTGTTTTTATTTTCTATGTTTGGCATACTAGTTTGGCTCAAATTGTTAATAATTTTGGGGGGAAAAAAATTGAGAAAAAAAGTCAACTCGTGTTTAAATATTGTAGTCTTATTGGTGGTTTTAATATTTGAATTGTAAAAATTAATTAAAAACTTATTTTATTATCGTAATTTATGCTCGTTTATCACAAAATTCCAAAATTTAGTTTTAATTGCATGCTCGATAAATAATAGTTTTTAAGGTAAGGAGCAGGGCAAAAAATATCCAAAACGATCAATAAAGAGATGCAATTTTGGAAATTAAGGTTAGGCGTAAGTTGCCTTAGTTCAAAAGGAAGGGTATTATCTTATTAGAAGAGAACGAAAAAAAAACTAGAGGCGAATTCCTCTCTCAAAAATCTTCTGACAATAACTGTGAAAGTTAATAAAATGGCCATGAAAAGAAGCTAAAAAATCTGAAGTTCGGAGTCGACTTTAAACTGTAGGTCGCGCTACTTATGAGTAAAAATAAGACACACAACATACGTCGTGTGCGAAGGTAGATTGTAGTCCTAACTGAAAGGGTTGTAATGCCCAATTAAATAAATAAGTGAAGACAACGACCAGTAAGAGACTAATAATACTCACTTCCACTTTTGATTTCAGGATTCATTTAGATTCCCGTAGAACAGGCAACTTAAGTAGAGGCTTTGAAAAGAGTTTTCATTTGTACAAATTAGAATCGTGATACAGAAACTGTTTACTAGCTGGAATTCGCCCCATTAAATGAATCCAATTTCAAATACAGATAGGTTTCTTGGATACAAGTCAATGCAGAGCATATTTTAAAATTAATATTTCATGTAAATTCCTTTATTGTTTCCATATTTTTGACGAATTGCATTAAATTTAATTCTTTAAACATTTTCTCTCTCAACATTGAAATTTTTTTTAAACAATTTACAGCCTGCTTTTAGGCTCGTTGCCATAACGAGATCTAGAGGTTTTACACTCCAACATTTAGATTTAAACTGAAAAGAAGAACCCAAAATGGAGTTTAACTTGTTCAAGTATTTCCATAATCGCTTATCCGAAAACGAATGCGAAACGAATTAAACAACAACAACAAAAACAACAAATTTAAATCTTTTTGCTTTCAACTCTGCTGGGTTTAAATACATTTTTCATTTTTATTTATTTTTTTTATATCGTCTGTAGCCTACTTTAAGGGGTATTATGTTCACAAATTTGTATGCAATAAATTGTATGCTTCTGTGTGCGTGTATGTATATGCAAATTTACAAATGTGGCATGCCGCATGCCATATATACAGCAAATGCATTGCCATGTAAATTTAAAGGTACACATGCAACAGCAACAACAACAACAACAACATTAAAAGGCATAGGCTGTTAATTTCGTGGTAAACACAACAACAATACAATATAAAGAGAGTACAAGAGCGGCTATGGTGCGGTAAAAGCAATGAATATAATGGGTTTTATTGTTGTTGTTGTAGTTGTTGTTGTAAATTAAGCAGGCATGTTCACGCACGTATGCGGTTTCCAGCGACATGCATAAGCTTTCATCAATGGTCACATAATCACGGGATTTATTTACTAAAAACATGGTCCTGCTACAACAAAAAACAAAATAAAAGAGGACAATGCAATACCACTAACACACACTTACATATGTATGTGCATGTATATTATTTATTTGAAGCAATAACAACAACAAAGTGCCCAAAAACAATAGACAGATATGACTTATAAAATATTCAAACAAAACTTTATGCACAACTAAAAATCAATGGCCGCCGCTGTGTTAGACTATAGAAAATAAATTTTATTTAATATTCGAAGCCTAAATGTAGGCAACAACAATTCACATTTTAGTATTTATTTAAAAAGTTTTAAAGGGATTTCTACATTTTTATTTAAATATTAAAACAAAAATTAAAATCCGTTATCCAAAGTGGGCGAGCGTATGCAAAGGCTATGATGAGGTTATGAGGCCTGAAATATTAATTTTTAATGAAGTCAACTGATAATTATGGACTTATACTATAAAACTTCAACAACAACAAACAAAAATTCATTAAAATTTATTATTAGAATGCTTCAGCTCGCTTAAATGCATCATTAACAATGCCTAAGGAAGGTAATGCAGCCTTATTTCAAAGTGCTAACTCTTACTTAATTTTCTTAAAGCCTAAGTCTTAATTTATAGTCTGCTTCTGGGCAACACACTGTGTGCTTTAAGGTGGTTTTTCTTTTTTTTTTACAATAAATTCTGTTGATTTTCATACTTTTAACCTCGTCGGTTTCAATTAAACTACACACAGAAGATATATTTCCCTTGAAAAAAAAATACGAGAAAAAAAGGCGTATAAATGCATCAACTTTATGATGATAAAATATTATAAACAAACAACAATAACAATAACAGCAACAATATCTAAAATAACAGTAAAAATAACGACAAAATTTCACCGCGAAATTCATGACATGTCAGTGGTTTTATGCACACGCCTACATACACATAACCGCTGAAACCATTCTGCACAAGCGAATGCGAATATTCACTCACTTGTGCTAATACTGCTGCCTGCTATCTACAGCACTGTTGCTCACGATACGATGCACTGTCACCAATTCGCTGATACTCCTGGTTTTTATCATTTTGTTTTTTCTTTTTGTTGCTGATAAAAATTGCAAAAAATATTTTAAAATAAAGGCGATAATAAATACTAAAAGGGGCGGTAGTTTCTATCGCGTTAAAGTTCGTTCTACTGAATGCTGCTCAAGTGAAATAGCGTTGTGGTATTTGTTAATATATTGTAGTTTGAATAGGCGAAAGAGGGTTAAGGTTTTTAATTTATAAAAAATTTACATTTTTTATGTTAGTAAAGATAAGCCCTGCATTTTGTTTGAAGTGAATTGAATCCGAAAGTTCACAACAATTCTCAGAGACCTACAATACCCAGTAAAAGGTATAACAATCCCTCGCATACTATCATATGCTTTCCCGTTTATAATCTAATAATAAAATCAGTAGACTTTTTGAAAGTGTGCCCATGAATACGCCGTACTGCAGCAATGTTCATAGTCCAGACTGAGGCAGGACCTTAATCTACAGAACTTTAAAGACAATAATTAAACCATTGGAAGCAGTCAATCGCTTGTAAGAGGGAAGACGCGAATTATGTATTTAGGGGATAAGATTATTTATCTTCTTCTTTCTAGTTTTTCCAAGAGATAATGCCCTTGAACCGTCTGTCTGTTGTTGCCTAGAATTGCCATTATAATGCGCAAGAATCAGCGGACTTCCAGAAACATTATTCTGAGGAATATAAAGTTTGTGCGAGAAGACGGGATCGTACAAAGAAAAGTAGTCAAAAAGCTTTTGCTAGAATACTGGCAAGAGGTGGGCGCCAAAGGATATATTTTTTTCAAGATGTTTGAGCTGGGATTTGAACTAGGAGTTCTAATTTAGCAAACCAACAAACTAATTTCTCCAATACTACAAAAGTCACACAATTTCATGTTAAAACAATGAAATTTATTTTATTAAACTTATAATTTATAAATACAGAGATGCCACGCCCACTTGAAATTCTAAGTAATATTGCTTCCTATGTGTTATTAGGATAATCTGAAAGATTTTTCTTTCTTCAAAAATATATAATGCTCATAAGTGGATAAGATTTATGTTTTCCAAACATATCTATAAATATATGTATGTATGTATGTATGTATTTACTAGAGGATAACAACTAAAAGTATGCAATAAATTTAAAAAAATTTATTTTTTTTGTGCTCCTGTTGTCAAGTTTTATGCGTAAGATTTTTTAGATTTATTCAGTGTAAAATGTTGGGGGGGGTTAGCAAAAATATGATAGAAACCGAGAGATAGAGAGAAAAAAGTCCATTTCAGCATTATTAAAATGAAATATGCGAATATTAAACTATAAAAATTTATTTAAAAAAAAAAAATGGAAAAAAAGTGTGGAAAAAATATGGAAAGAAATATGGCAACTAAAGGTTTTAGGAACTATGAAAAATCATAATAAAAAAAAAACATAAAAAATTAAAAAAAAAGGAAAAATAAAACTGAATTTAACTATAACAGGAAGCATATTTTCTTTTCTTTTTTTTTAATTTTACTCGATGCTCTTTCACTTCTACTCCTCGCTCATCCTAACTCTTTTCCCCTTTTTTATGCATATTTCCAGTTGAATGAATATGTTTAGAAGTTAAGAGAGAGAGAGAGAGAGAGAGAGAGTGAGAGAGAGAGAGAGAGAAAGAGAGAGCGACGTCGGTGGAAACTGGTATAGTTTAGAAATTTATAGCATATTTTATGGATGGAAGTAAATAAATTTTAATGGCAGTGTAATAATGCTAAAAGAGTACGAAAAAAAGTTTTCAAATGGTTGGGGCATAATAGTATCAGAGAGTCAATTTCATTTTTTATTAAATTACAACGAAATATTTGCAAAATAAAATTGATTAAACAATTTTTATTCAAACATTTCGTTCTTGTTTTTTAAATAAAGAACTTTAAAATGCATAAAAAACAAGATAAGTAATGTTATTATAACATTTTATGAAACAAAAATATTATTTGAACTTTAAAAGATTTCTAAACAAAACTGTTTTATTTTTTCAAAATTTATTAACTTTATTTAGAGTCGTTAAACAGAACAAAGCAGCAACGATTCACAGATAGGTAATCAAATGGATAGAGGGGATTATAGAGCAATAAATGGAATGTGTTGCAGGAAAGACTAGAAGAAAGTATGCCAGTAACAAGTAAAAAATTAAACTGAATGAGAATTAGTTTGCTGGAAATCATATACCAGATATTGGCAGGCAAGGTTTTGAAATGACAGAGAGAACACAATTGATAAGATGAGTAGGCGGATTTCTTTCTCTACGTGTTCCAATGGAACAATTTAATGGAATGGAGTTCTCCTCTGGAAATACTGTTAATCAATCACAAGACTGATCATTTACAAGATCTCAGAAATGTAAGCAAAATAAAAAGACAGACAAAAATCAAGATAAATACCAAGAAAATCAAAGCTACAGAATCAATCAGTCGATCCTCCTATGGTCACATTTTGTTAAAATTTATTAATTATTTAGAGTTGGCTTTATAAGGCATCTTATGAAAGGGAACATGAAAACCCAATCGATATTAATAGTAAGGAAGTTTTGAAATGACACCATTAGCCTCGTGGCATTCCAAACCATTTCTCCGGTTGGAAACTAGAAGATAGGATTTTTAAAATTTTAAAATTGCAGGTCGCTATTATTTCGTTTAATACTATAAGTAAAGAGATGGCCCTTCAAAGCAAACATGTACCATTTAAAAACAATTGAAGCCTACTTCTTCATCACAAACATTCCCAAACCCAATTTAATTTAACGTTTACTTTAAAAACGTTTTCATTTTCTCATCATTTTGGAAGAAAAAAAAAAAAAAAAGCGTAACGATTAACAATGCTGGTGTATTTCATTTAATTTCTTTTCCTTCTTTCCTTTTTTCACCAGCAGTTTTAATTTCTGAAGTTTTTCTTCTCTTTTTTTTTGTTGAGTTATTATGCTTAAAATTTTCTTTTCTCTCCTACTTGTGTGTTGTAATAATAATAATGGCGGCAAGGATATGAGAGGAAACTGTAACCGTTAACCTAAAACCTGTTCTTTTTTTAAATGTCAATAATAATTTGTAGCATATGTTAGGGCTGCTGACTTTTACAAAACTGAAAAAAAAGAGAATGGCTAAACCAACCAATTCTCGATAATAGCAAGAGAACCCACAATTTTATCTTTAAATCTGTGTAAACGAGTAGAGAATATAGTACAGTAATGGTGTCAAAAATTTACAACAACAACGATGTGTAATGAAAAGAAAAACAGATTCGGGTCTGATTTTAAATTTTTAATATGAGGTATTGTGAGTGCAATTTTGCTAAGTAATGTTTGCTGAAGTAGTTTGTCTTCTTCTATTTCTTCTTTTTCTTTTTTTGCTGTTGGAATTGCTTGCTCTGTCCTTTTGTTTTTCATCTTGTTTTTATTTTCTTTCTTCTGCAACTGACCCAAATTTAAGCCAAGTCATCAGTTTAATGTTGGCAGCAATTTTTACTACAAATTTTATGTTTTTTCTTTTTGTTTCTTTTTTTTCTCTTTTTTTTACTTTTTTTGAACAGTTTAAATTTGATGTTTTAATTTCTTTTCTTTGTGAATATTGAACACAAAATCAACAACAACAACAACAACAACAACAACAACAACAGCAACAGTAATAAAAGTAAAAAAATTAAGCCAGCATTTAAGTATAAAAAGCACAAAGAGAAAAAAGGAGAGAGAAACAGAAACGAAGAAAGTAGAACAGTAGGTTTCCTTTAAAACTTGCTGGTTTAAATAAGTTTTCAGTTTAGTTGTCTTTATACCATCTCATAGCTATTTAAGCTGTAATAGCCTAAAGGTAGGCTATAGAAATATTTTTCATGTTTTCTTTTTGAAGCAACTAAAAGTATGCTAAACACTTTTTTGCTTTAATGGACCAGAAAGCACAGAAAAAACTAGATTGGAAGCTGAAAGCAATGAAATATTTTACAAAGAATTTTACTTATTCAAGTGAATTAATTTTAATTACTATTTAAAAAAAAACTCCTTAAGGTAGGCAACTAAAATTAATAAATATTTCGACAAAAAAGAAATTATAATTAATCCATATACGATATATAAACGGATGGAGTACCGACTACTGAAATCGTAGAATAGTTTTTTATGTTTAAAAACTAGAAATTTGATCACAATTATGCAGAAGAGATGGGAGAAACATAAAAAATTTAGTATAATGAGATATGAACATATTAAAAAATGTGGCATACATATAGGCGCCATATACATATTTTTGAATATTTTAACGTTAATGTTGAAGTTTTTTTTCTTTAAATATTGAAAATATTTCCATAAAAATTATGCCTACTTTCATGTTATGTAGTCTGAAAATTGAAATTTTCATTATTTAATTACGAAATTCGTAAATTCATTCCGCTCAGTCTCATTATTAACATGATTATCGTTAACATCGTATTCTTTTTTTTTTTTTGGAAACCGTTAAAATAATTTTTATTGCTACTACAGGCCTATTTAATAACAGTTCTGGATGCCTACCATTTTGATGGTAATTTTTTGAATGCATATATGAGTGTGTGTATGCGTGTTGACAGTTCTACAGGCAATTGTGTGGTCAAAAACATAAAATTATGAAAATTCTTTAATAATGAATAAAATGAGAGGGGCGGGGAGGTCATTTCACTTTAATTTGTAATTGAAAAACCAAGTATTTCGAACGACATTAAATCTTTATGGGGAGTAAATGTATTCTACACTCCCTCTTCAATGATCAGACATAATTTTAGGAATTCGTTACCTTTTTTTATTTGATGGGTGCAGTACTAACTAAATTAGCTTAGTACAGTCTAAAACCTGATCCAGGAGATATTCCATTAGAGAGATTTGAAAACTATCGTTCAGAAAAAGACATCAGGTTTGCCGAAGGCTTTATAGTTTTAAAGCTTTTTACATGGAATCACCCTTACATTAGATAAATGTGTGTGTGTGTGTATGTGTGAGTGTCTGTGGTGCGGTGCGTGTAAAATAATGTGATAATGTACGTGAAAAACGAAATGAACAACGTAAACACAGTGAAGCATGTCAGAGTATTCAACTGTTATGGTCAATTTTAATACGTTTAACGAGTTTAAATTGAAACTCAGCTCATACACATACGCACTCCCACACAGAGGCATAAGTATGATCTCACACAACTATTCCTACTCGTGCTTTAACTCACCAACAAACATAAACAATGTGCTTAAAACGTAATCGTTTATTTAATACACACGAAATATTCA
Source organism: Sarcophaga bullata (assembly GCA_005959815.1). Taxonomy (NCBI): domain Eukaryota; kingdom Metazoa; phylum Arthropoda; class Insecta; order Diptera; family Sarcophagidae; genus Sarcophaga; species Sarcophaga bullata. The sequence goes on from QOCX01000014.1 coordinate 514,736, forward strand.
ATTAAAACGGTATCGCTGCGAGAGACGAGACAAAGAGTGAGAGCGAGATAGATATATAGATAGAGAGAGAGAGAGAGAGAGAGAGAGAGAGAGAGAGAGTGCGTAGAGAGTGAGAGCCTACAAATGCTTGCGATTTAGTGTGCATGTGAGCTTGTAACTGAATGTTCTTAATAATCGGTATTTGTGTGCGTATGTTTAAGTGAGCAAGTGTGAGTGAATGAATGTACAGGCAGCATAATTGAATTGTTATAATTTTAAATTTTTTTTTTTATGCTGACAATTTGTCTAACACACACAGAAAAGAAAATAATGACGAAATTTGCCACACTTTAATTATTACCAACAAAAAGAGTAAAAAAATTGTTCCATACTTTTCAGGTATTTATTAAAAATTAAATAAAGTTTTCAAAAGTTATCAACTAGACGGCTTTTAAACACAAAATCTTTAATTTTTATTTGTTCCAGCAAAGAATACAAAACTACAGCGATTAAAAAATTGTTCACTGTCATCTGAAGAGGATTTTAGAAACCTTTTAACCAATTTTTTCCACGAAGTCATTTACAATTCGACCCATAAACTGGAAATCCTAATAAATAATTTCAAACTCTATTTAAGGTTTTGAAATGTAAATCTTTGCCGAGCTAAAAGATTTATTTCGTTATTATTGAATAAACTGAAGCTCCTTCTTTAAATATTCATTTAATTTCAAAAGAGAAATGATAATCAAGTTTTCATTTAAAACGATAATTATTGAAGCTTCAGAAGATTATAATGTTCTTACGGTTTATATGGCAAGGATAACAACCTTAAAAGATAATCTCTTCAATACTCAATTTGAGCACTTGACAAATTTTTGGTAATTATTTTTTAAAAGAGAGATTTTTCTCCTTTCGTCTCTTTATCTCTCTATCTCTCTCTCTCTCTCTCTCTCTCTCTTTGTATACTTTATAATACGGTAACTAAAGAAACCACAAGATTTCAAAGATAAAACCGTAAAACAAATTTCAAACAATTTATCACAGACAATCCAATAATTCAAGCAAAACAGGTAAAAGCATTTGCTAGACAAACATACAAAAATGAATGGGAAAGACCCTCTTACTCGTTTCGGGGGGGCGGTAAAAACAATTTCAATTCTACTCATCAATTGTACATACAAAGTTACAGAGAAAAACAACAACAGAAATGGTTTAGAAACAGTTTTTGAGAGTAACATGTTCATTAAACACCTAAACACACACACACACACACAGACGGGCATAAAATGCTGAGAATTTTTAACAACAAAAGAGAAGCAAACATCCGGAGTTACCCATATAATGAGACGATAAAAAATGGCACACAGTTAGTTAACCATTCATTCATTTCGTCAACAATCGAAATTTTTAAAAGAGCAAAAAAAGCAAAAAAAAAAATAAAGAATGAATGAGTGACTGGAAATCACTTGTTCAGAACTCAGAGATTAAATAGAATGCCACCATCAGCACGGGATTTAAAAAATGTCTTCAATTCGATACATTTCTCGGCTTTTCAAAATACTTAAATTGACAAAAGATCTACAAAAACATGTAAAAGATACAAGAATCTTAACAAAGAGGCTCTTCTACTTGAACTGGTAAGATATTTGGTACTAAAAAAGAGTATTTTTACTCTTACTTCATTATTGAAGGTACCAGAACTTGGTTGGCTACTATAATACTGCATCAAATCATCGTTCCAAAGTACTGAAAAGGTACCAAAACTGTCATTGGAATTCAGGGGCATTGCTCCATGGCAAGTAATGCTAGCCTTCAGAAATTTTGTAATCTTCAAGGTTATTGACTCAAAAATATAAAAACTTTGAAGAAGGAATGCTTTCACATGGACTGGAGAATATGACAGGAGGAATCACAAAGTAATGAAGTTGTCTTTGGAGGGTTTAGTAATCCCGATAACCCGCAACAAATTACGTCGGAAAAAAATAGGGTAACGTACTTAATTTAAGCTCGAGAATATTGTGAATCAATTGAATCCAGCAAAACCAGATGCCTGACGTTCCATAAAATCTCGACACAGAGAAAAAGAGAGAGAGAAAGTGACGCAGTCTGCTGAAACAGCCACATCGATGAACTCTAGACAAAATTGCCTGAGGCAAGAATTCCAGCGATATAGTTCGCTAGAGTCTTCGTGATATTATCACATGATACCTTGATATTGTAAGCCGGGGGTTAGGCATCACCATTGTAGTATGAACTTACGAGAGGGGGAAACTTCATTACTGGAAGGATATTCGATACGTTAGTAACATGCAAAATATTTGCGGAATGCAACTGGGGAGTAAACAGACATGGAAAGCTCAAACAAACGGCAATTCAAGGAAGAGCCAAGGACGAAATAGTAAAATGCAGAAGTACTTGGTGGAAAATTTTGGTGAATTCTTCATTGGAAGAGGAAAAAAAGGGCTTTCATTTATTTTAACTCAAAAAATTCTTTTTCTTTTACTGTTTTCGAACCTGGAATGCTCTCTTCGACACCTAACACAAACTGGGAAGAAATACCCTTCTTAAGGTATGAATTGTGGCTTGTAAGAGTGCTTGTAAGAGTGCTTAGTTATATCCACAAGGCTAATAATGATGGGATAAACAAGCCATTCTTCATTCAATTGAAAAAACAAAACGAATTTAAATTCCAGCTTAACTAAGGGGTGTACAAACATTAGCAAAAATCGAAAAAACTTTCCACTTTCATTATGACAGGGGGTATAATGCAAAATGCTGATGAGATTGATCATTGTAATGATGCTGTTGGTTATGGTATTGTTGTTGTGGATGTTGTTGTTGTTGTTGTTGTTTTCACTATTTTGTCAGTTCAAATCATGGTCGTCATCACTAACAACGTCTCTTAACATCACCATCAATACCAACAACACACGACCACCTCAAACGCCACCTCTGGTGAATGGACAACTGCTGCTATGACTACGTTTTCAGTTCTGATGGATTTGCATAACAATTTCAATACACAATCAAACAAAAAAAAAATGTAACAACCTGAGTCACAATGTAAACATTTGCCATTTACGCCAATCCAGTAACTAGCAAGATGACAGAGACAGAGAGAGAGTGAGATAGAGAGTGAATGAGAAAGTGAGTTTAAAATTTGAATTTTTGACAGAAAAAAAAAATTCGAAAATGAAAGAGAAATTGGGGCAAACGAAACCTCAATTTAGCTCTGTATGTGGGCTAATCATGATTTATGATGAGACCATTAATAAAGAGTATATACTATCTCTGTACGCCTCTCTTCTAGTTACACCCTGCTAGTGTTTGTTTCCTGTATTTTAGCTGCTGAGAACTATAATAACAACAGGACAATAGCAGTCGTAAAATGAGAACGAAAAAAAATGATGGCACTTGTTTTCCTATCATTAGAGATACAAACCAATTCTTCTCTTTCTCTTTCTCTCTCTTGCTGTATCTAACTATGTTTCTAGGAGTTGTTGAAACTTCTATTTGATGGCTGTTGTTGTGTATCAGCAAGAGTAGACTATGCAAGTGTATCAATGTATGAATGTATGTGTAAGAGAACATTTGAAACAATGAATACAAACAATGTAAATCCTTCTAATGAATTGTACTTCCTTTGTGGCTCTCCCACTGCTGCCACTCTTCACCATCGTCCTGGCCTCTTTTAATGTTTATTGCAGAGCTCTTTTTAATATTATTGACGTTCTAGAGCTTAAAGTGGCCATTGAGTCTATTAACGTTGGAATTTGTTTCTCTCTAATTTTATGTGTTGTTTTTTGTTGCTTTTCCCCTGATATGATAATGAAAATAATACGGAAAACAAAAGTTCATTTAACGTCAAATGACATGATGATGAGAGGCAATAGAAGATAATGCAGAGTAAAATTGAAATTGATAAGACTTCGTAGGATATAATGTAACGGGGCGACTAATGGCTGAAGTATTGACGGTTGAGAAAAGTTTTTATTTAAATAAAAAGGCATTAAAATGTTCTAGGAATACATCAGTTAATTAGAGGTGACGTGGCCCCATAAAGAGATCGCCAACAACAACATCAGAGGAATAGTAAAGAGTAGAAATTGAGGAACAAAGTTCCTCACCAATAGAGCCATAGAAAGCACACAGTGCAACTGAAACGAAGTCAAAAATATAAATGGAAACTCAATATTAGAATGGAAATAGAATTTTAATTAAGAAATAGTGGCAGATGGTTTGTAACTTGGCTAAGTATAGAAGTAGCTTTCCTGATTTCAAGCAACATGCGTGTCAAAGGTCGTACTAGAGACTTTGATTTGTTATTATTTTGATTGTTATAGCAGATAGTATCAACAGCAAAGAACTAATCTTTGGCATACAATGAATTCATTAAAATAGAGCACTAGGATAGAAACATTTTTAATATCGTATCGATTACAAGTTTATAAGTTATCAGCAGCAAATATATGTCTTCTACCATTGACTATCTTTAAATTAAAACTTATTTCGTAAGATTCCTTATGTCTTAAATGCAGTATATATTCAAAGAATTACCTTTAATAACGATCACTTAAAGTATTTTCACTGTACATACCTAAAAGAAGAGAGGATGAGAAAAATTATAAATAATTACTAATTAAATAAATTTAAATTTAATTAAATAAGATTAATTAGAAATTATTTCGAAATAATTGCTGACAATTTTCTTTGCAAAAGCTTTTTA
>QOCX01000014.1:519449-556105 GCA_005959815.1 Sarcophaga bullata
ATATTCGGTATGAATGTCAAGTTCTAGAAAACAGGTTTAAAACTTAGCTAAAAATTGTAAATTATGAAATTTTAATAACATTTCTTAGATTAAAAATTTTAAAATGTAGATTCCAATAATACTTCAATACAATATTTTATTATTTCTTTTAATAAAATAAAATTTATCATTAATTTGTTACAAAAACAAGGAGCGTGATTGCCTAAAACCGAAAACCAATTAAAAAGTTTGTGGTTTAAAATAACTACTTCACCTTAAGATAATTTCTCCTTTTCCGGTATACAAACACGTAATCCCTTGACAAAATATTTAATGCCATTAAATAATGGGCCTCCTCCTCGCCTTCTCCCCTCCACCCCTTATCGATTAAAATAAACCAAAAATTTAAATAAATCAACCAACCAACCAACCAACCAACCAACACACTTGCCAATAGTGCTGCTGCTGGTAAAAGTGTTGACAGCACTTGTAAAACCAAAAATGAATTTCTTGATAAGATTGAACATCTAATGATGCTTGATAGACAGCATAACACACCCTTGGCTGTTGCTCTACGACAGCTACTCTACACACTGTGACAAGTCTATGACAGGTAGGTCTTCTTGGATGAATGGTTAAATTGGGGGCGGATTGTTATTGGGGTGGTTGGCTTTTTCAGGTGTTAGGTTTTGCTTGAATAATCTTCTCTCTCTTCTCTTAGAGACAGAAATTTATTCATTCATTCATTCATTCATTCAAGTGTATTTAATTTTATTGTTACAAGCTCTGTACAACCTGTAGATAAATTTACATTTTCAAGCACTTGAGAGTTTGTTTAACACCCTAGCCAGCTGTAAGTGCAATCATTTACTAAAGTCAACACACTAGGCTAGAAGGTGTAGGGCAGATGTAGGGGTCATGAAATTTTGATATGCAAATGCTGTTGTTGTTTTAATTGAAGTCTTATAATTAAATATTCCCCACAAAAATTAAAAAAAAAATTAATTTTATATGCCTAAACACAGGTGACAGGAGAACAGTAGGGTGATGAGGTTTATTTTTATTAACGAATAAAACAAGCCATAAACAGGGCGCTGGGGAAAAAAAAGGGGTAAAATACAGTTAATGATTGTGGTTGGTAAACAAATTACGAAAACCATTTCGAAAGATTAACAAATATGGGCCATAAAACTAAAGAAACAAGTTAATTGAACCAGTAAATGTTAGAGAAAATTTGTATTTTAATTGAGTTACCCATACAAGGTACTTTTTTTTGTCATTATGATGGAAGGTACTTAATTAGGTACAATGTTAATAAATATTGATGAAAGAGTGTTTGTTTTCATTTTTAAACTATAATCAGAATATAAACGTAATTGCTTAACAAGAAAACCTTCATCTCATGTGCCAGCGATTGGCTTTTTACATGACAAGGCAAAGGTTTTTGACTAAAATCTTCAAAATAAAGATCAGTTTGAAAGTTAAAGAAGAAAAATGCTTCAGTTGCCTTTAAATTTTTAATTTACATGTTAAGATTTAGTACCATCAAAGGTACTTTTTTTCTTCAAAAAGTACTTTTTAAAATTCTTTTCTCCAAACTATTCGCTACACCCTGTGTTTGGTTGTCATAACACATCATTAATGGAATAATATTTCTCTTATTTCTATCATGTTTGTTCGAATAACCTTTGGCTTCTTTAAAATCTCTCTCTAATATTACAGACGTTTCTCTTTCCTCTCATTTCATAAAACCCCCCTTAAAACAGGATGAAATTTAGTTTTATTTTTACATTCTTTTTTTACCTCAATTGTATTACTAAATATTAGGGATCCTTATCTAGCTTAAATACATAGGTATTTATCTCTCTCTCTATCTCTCTCTCTCTCTCTCTTTCTATCTGCATATGTATGAATGTATGTATGCTGTCGAGGAGTAAAGATATCTGCTGCCATTTAAGGAAATTGGTTTTTCTCTATTTGATCTGACATGCTGATGTAAAACCAGAAATTCCATCCGTCTCTTGCTCCTAAAGCCATCACATATCGCACATGAGTATGTATGTAAGAAAGGATGATTGTATATATATGTGTGTGTGTCTGTCAATGTTTAGGTTTATAAATGATGAGTAAAAGTGTATGTGTATGTGCTTAGAATAAAATTTTAATTATTTTCATACTTTCATTATCCTGCCATATGGTTGTCTTGTTAAAAAGGATTCCATTTAAAGGATTATTTTGTACGAGTGAGTGTGCATATCAACTAATTATTGTTATCAGTCAGCCAGCTGATATTTGGTTAGAGGGTCTATTTGAGGTAATTCGGTTTTAAATAAATTACATTCAATATGAAAATGAATAAAATTACAAGATATTATTACTTAATAAAGGTCAAAGGTTATTAAGAAAATAACGAAGAAGATAAGTCACAAAAATTTGAATGCAGCAAACACAAATTTCTGAATGACATGAAAAATGGTTAATTTATCAAACAAGCCACGCCCATATAAAGTGGGCGTAAGAGATTATGTTCCATTATTTGTGAAGTAAAAGTGATGTAAAGTATACATCATAGATATTAATAAGGCATGATTTCTTATACTTTTAAAGAATGAGGAATAATTGCTTTAATTTTTTACATGGCAACTCTTCCTTAGTGTCGACGATGCGTGAATTTTGTCCTGGTAACTGCACTTATGTAGACTTTGTTTCTTGGCTTAAATCTGGTATTTTCAAATCCTCAATCAAGCTCAACTGGTGGGCACAATATCTGGCCATATCGGCTTATAAACTAATAAACGGTTCTCCCCGATAAATCCCCTATTTTGATTACTATGGTATCTCAGAATTGTTGTGGTGATTCCACAGTTGACCCATGGTTACAAAGTTGCCTAAAAACTCCTACATATTGTTGCTTATCACATATTCGTGAGCAATTGCTTGCTCATATACAAGGTATCGTTCAAAATTGTAATCATCGAACTAAGCGGGGTTACTAGCAAAGCCTTAAAATACATTTTTAGAATTTTCGTGGTATTTACCATGCTTTGCCTTGGTTTGATCGCGAAAATTTATTTTCTTTTATAGACTAGTCTGAAGGAAAAGACAATTTTTGTATTATCAAGTGGCTCTACGCCGTCTATTGGCGTATTCGTAACATTTCTCTTGCCAGCACGATAGTGGCATGCTGATTATAACCAGAAATTTAACTTTAATCACCTGCTTACAAAGAAACCCATGTTTAACTGGGCACGTGTTTCTCTTCCCCTATCGCCTTCCACCCCCAAAAAGCTTGTTTTCCCATCATTACTATTGTCATTGTCATTAATTACATGAACAACATGAATAACAACAACAACAACAACAACAGCAACAGCAACAGCAACAGCAAACAAATATCTCCATAATGCCTAATATAACTGCTACTGCTACTGCTACTGCTACTTGCAACACTACTCTACGGCTTGCTACTCTACTCTATTCTCTGTCTGTCTCTGTCTATTCATTTGAAATTCTATTTGCATAAGAGTAAACACCAACGAAAACGACAATGACAACGATAACATCAACCACATTTACATTTACGTTTACATCTATGCACACACACACAGATACACATTTGCTATATACACAGTGATACAAACACCCACAGAAACACAGTTACTTACCTGTGACAATTTATCCTGACTATCGATAATATCGATAAATAAACGCATTCTATCGTCAAGTATTTGAAAACCGTTACGTGGTTGCATCAACAGATTCTGTACCGCCTCTCTAATACTGCCCGGTGTAGTTGTACAAGAATTACAATCATCACTGCTGCTGTTGTTGTTGTGATAGTGAGTGGTGGTAGTGGTGGTGTTATTTGCCTGCTGCTGTTGTTGCATCAGTTTGAGTTGCTGTGAGTGTTGCCTCAATGCTTCCGAACATTTGCGCAAGTAATCGTAGGAACCTTTTGATTTGTATTTATCGGCCATTTGTTGGAAACTATCGAGTATTTCGTTGAAATCGGTTAAAAGAGGTGCAGTGGAGGGTGTGGTAGAGGCAGAGGTATTACAGGTATTCAGAGAGTTGGCTAGACTAGATATGGAACCATTGCTAGTCGATGTGGGAAAGTTCGAACGCAAAGTGGTAGGTGAGGTGGCTAATGGGGATGTCGAATGTTGGTGTAGGGGAGCAGCCAATGTCTTAAGGCTGCCTGAACTGTGTGAAGTTACCACTTTACTGGGACTTAAAGCTTTTAAATCTTCGCTCATTAGTCTTAAGTTGTCGGATATCTGATGAAAACTTTCGGAGGTGGTCAGAGAATGCTCCAATTTACCAGTGCCCGTATTAGTAGTGGGCGTGGCTGGTGCCGTTGTAGTGATATTAACATTGGCAGCATTAGTGTTAGCATTAGCATTAACGGTGGTTATTGTAGTAGATTTTGGTCTTCTCCTCGAGGGTGGTCCATTATTACCCGGTGTTCCCGAGGTAACATCGGGCATTTGCAATGGTTTCGTTATAAACGAGTCCAAGGTTTGCGAGTTTACTAGCTTGGGTTTGTCATCGTTTTCAGGTATTTTATTCGAACGTATGGCTTCTAGAAACACACGTAATTGGTCTGACGGTGTGGGCACTGTTTCCATTTCTTTCGGCGTATTATGTAAGGGCTTTGCGATCTGTTTTAAGGGTGAATTCTTGGTATCGATTTCCTGCAATGAATTCCGTTTGAGTGTAGTCACACCGCTGTGAGGCTGTGGCTTTTGATTTGTTTGCTGATTTTGTGTGGTCTTGGGTTCCTTAATGGGTTTCAATACTTCCTCTGGTATATTCTGCTGATATTCCGAACGCATCGAACTGCGTATATTGTCCAGAAATAATTTCAGTTGCGTAGAAGGTGACTGTGTCTCGGCTGGTGTGTTGTTTAGAGAAGCCAACGATTTACTGACCATTTCCTGAGATATCATGCTGGAAGTAAAGTTACCTGTGGACTTGGACATTGGTATTTGTTGGTTAACATTTATGGCCATATCGGGATTACCTGCTGGAGCAGGTGTTGTCGCATGTTGACTGGAATTGCTTAATTGTTGTTGCTGTTTGGCCAAATGCTGTTGCCGTTTCAATTCGGACAATAGCTTGGCTTGTTCTGAGTATTTACGCACGCTTTCTGTTATGGTTCTTAATTGTTCGGAATAGGCTCTCAATTGGTTTTCTAAATACGCTTGATCTGGGGCTGGGCCACCAAATGCGTAGGAAATTGGTCTTTCGTTTTTCTGCCAGTTAGTACAGTTAGGTGTGCCGGTATTCGGTTGTAAGTCTTCCACACTGAAACCATTTTCCACATTCACTTGCTGGTCTACGGTACGGCCATGGAAGGTAACGGAATGTCTCATAGTGCCTGTATTTTGATGGGTCGTATCTAAAGGATTTATCGTATGTTGTCTGATATTATCTATGCTGGTACTTTTCTTAGCCTGGAATTTATTCGTTTCCATGGGTTGGGGGCTGCCTGCGTTACGTTTAGCTTGGGTGCCGGGAGCAAACCTTCTCAAAGGTATGGGTGGCGGCTGATAGGGAGAGGCAGGAGCATTAGCTTTGCTTATGGGTGGAACGTTATTAAAACGCTCTAGACTTCTAGGTCTTTGGCCGTTCGTTGTAGTGTTGCCAGCGTTTGCCACCGAAAGATTTGAACCCAGACTGTTATTGGGTCGCGGAGTGCTGTGAGATCTTCTGGGCACTATGGGTCCATTTAAGGGATTAGCGGGTGCTACGTTAGTAGTATTACTCGTTAAGTTTCTATGCAGGGGCACAGGAGGACAGTAGGCTGGATTTGTCGATTTTAAAGATTTATTTTGATTGATAACCGGGTTTACTGACGCTTGAGTAGGACTTTGTCTGTATTGCTGTAGCAAAGCAGCATAAATAGCCTCTTTGTCCATATTGTGGCTGTGACTGTGGCTATTATTCTTCAATGTCGTTGTTTCATTAAATTTCGTTGTGTTATGACCAACAGCTGAGGGGTTATTGGCGACAGGAGCTACAGTTGCTGTATTGTTAACCAGGGACACAGCCTGTCTTAACTGCTGTTGTTGGCGGGTTAATTGTAACAATCTCTGCTGCTGTTGCATTGTCAATTGTTGTTGACGCAATTGCTGTTGATGTAATTGCAATTGCTGTTGTTGCTGTTGTTGTGTCGTTGTAGATGCATAGTCCACAAAACCCGATGAACATGAAGAGGAAGTCGATGATGAGGGCGATGTCAGCTGTTGTAAAATTGTTTCCTTCGTAGACACATTAACACTTCCTGCCGCTACCCCTGCCAAACCCGTAACAGCATAACCAGCAACATTGCCGGCTCCAGCTCCAGCTCCAACTCCACCAACTACCATCTGCTGTTGCTGTTGCTGCTGTTGTTGTTGTTTATTTAAACGATAACGTTGTGGTTCAGCATATTCGGGTATTTCATGTTGAAAACTAAAGGCTGTTGTCGTTTTCGTATTCGTAGTCTCTGTGGGCGAAGGACTATTCAAGAAGGGATTATTGCCCTTTAAGGCTATAGGAGCTATCGGAGCAGCTGCACAGCCTGTCATGGTAACAGCCGTTGTCAGTGGCGGTGGTGAGGGCTGTAACATGCTTAAAGCCGAGCTGCCCGTAATCGTAGTTTCTTTGATATGCAAGTCGAGTTCATCGTCCAGCATAAAGTTGCCTGGACATCCATTTGGTGTGGTGGCCATTAGCAAGGCAGCTGCTGTATCTTTTGTCGTTGTGGCATGAAATGATTTGGCATATGTTGCATCAATATTGTTGCTACTTAATGATGATGTTGCTGGCGTTGTTGTCGTAACAATAGATGATAATTTATTTGTATTTCCTAAAGCTGTAATATTGGCGTGCTTATTTTGTTGTTGTTGTTGTTGTTGTTGTGCTGTGTTGGTGGTGGTGGCAAGACCACCATTAAGAGTTGCAGCTGGAAAACCACTGATGCGAAATCCATTCATTTTCGTTGTCGAACCGTTTAAATGTAAACTTGACGCCGTCGTCGTTGTTGATGATGTTGTTGATGTTGTTGTTGTTGTTGTATAACAATAGTATTGTTTACGTTGTTCCTGTGCTACTGCTATTGCTGCCGCTGCTGCTGCTCTTGAGCTGTTGTGATTGCTGGTTTTATTTTTATTACTTGTGCTGTTAGTTAAACAACTTTTTGTTGTCATTGTCACATAATCATTTAAAATAAAAGGAAAACGGATCTCTACCAATACGTTATAGATGAATATGCTCTCCAATGCTCTATCTCACACTTCTCACCACTCCTTCTCTCATTGACACTTTTTCTCTGCAATTCTTTAGCAAAGTTTTCGTTTCATAAGTCAGCCGCACAAATTAAGGACTCCGAGACAGACAATACCACAGCAGCAGTAATTTTCTTTTCTTGTTTTGTTCCATCAATTGCTATATTTTGACTACAAGTTGTGGTTGTTGTTGGTTTTTATTTCACTTATAAATTTTGCATGGCTTTTATTGTTGTTGTAGCTGTTGTTCACTTTAATTTATACACGCGTGCGAATCTTTTTGTTTTTTTTTTGCATTTCATTCGTTCGTATATTTTTAAGTGACCAAACAATCGTTGTTGTTGCTACTGATATTGGTATTCTCTCAATTCGTACACACACACGCACACACTCACATACATTTACATCATTTGTATATTCTCTTTTGAATGTACATGTATTTGCATTTCTCTGTATATATGGGCACTCACTCACATATATATACACAAACACACACACACACATAAAAATACTTTTAGTTACACTTGTACACACATACTTAAGCTTATTTTTCGCTATTCATTGTGTATGTATGTGTGAAAGTGTTATTTTTATTCACTGAATATTTATTGTATATTTTAAGGCGTTTGATTTTAACTAAAATACCACAAAAATCACAGCATAAATTAAGGGTAAAAATACGGACTTAAAGTAGATTCGTTGATTTTTAAAGTTCTTTAGTGTTTAAAACAAGATTTAACAGCTTTTCCCCAACAAAAATATTTAAAAAATAAATGAAAAAATTTTTTTAAAAATCTTAATGCTTGAAAGATGCATGTTTTCATGGCATACATTTCAGCTGATGGAAAATGACGCTGATATTCTTATATAAGATGTGGACAAATATGTCCCGATGCCGGGACATATTAAATGCAAGAGCTCAGCAAGAATCGAAAGAGAGATTATGCAGATCACAACAATTTAAACAATTTGTTATAGGGCTTGCTCAGAGATGGCCTTTGTATAAATAAACCAGACAACAAGTTTAAGCCTGATTATACTGTTACCATGACAAACTTCAAAACGTTATCCGGTTTCAGTAAGTATAACTCTTTGACTGATACTTCGTACATTTACAGCGTACAGATATGAACTATGACTCCTTGCCCTCAACACAGCATTTGCATATTGGACTCAATCTATGCAATTTGGATCAAAAAAACTGACTAATATTCTCAATCTACTTTTGAATACTTTGATGCAGGTTTTAATTGACTTTTTAGTGTTATAACCCAAGACTAGTTGAGTTTGTTTCGAACCCCTTTGGCTTAAGAGTATAGTCTTTCAGACATCTCATTCCACTCCCCAAAGAAAGCTTCTGTCCTGTTCATCTCCACATTATAGTGGCCTAACGGAAATGATGCTGGGCACAAGGCATGCTTGTAACACAAGCAGAACTAATGCAGCAACAATTAATCGCAATCAAAGCATTCGCAAGCCGCATTTTCGTATTCTGATGAAACCAAATGATTTTAGATCATAGAGTGGCCATGCTTTCATTCTAACTTTTGCACATCTCGCTCTGTTTCAGATTTAAGTGAAAATAAAGTGATTCCAATCCAGTTATCAACGCCTGTCAAAGACTGACTTCTTCACCCAGAAGAAAACTAAAATTAGGAAGTTACTCCACACCAAGAAAAGAAGTCCAGTGCCAACTAATTCCATTGACAATCCGTTAGGATATGAATATCCATTCCAAATGCACTGTAATACCCTAAACAGTTGGCAGATCAATAAAACTGTTCAAACTTCGACTTGGATTTCCCTATATTCGTCCATCGAAGAAAACTTATTGCATAAGTATTATAGTCTTTCGACTTTATTTGAAGTCCCAAAACTGATTTGATTTTTAATTTAAAAATTCTGGAAAAACTCAATTATTTTCAATACATTTGCAACACATGTTCGCCTTGTTCAATTATGCTAATAATTGGCATTAGATTAGATTGCAAGCTAACTAAACAAATGCAACAATAATCCAACAACAATAAGATTTTTTTTAGCATTTATTGATTGAAATTGAAGTTAAAAAAAAAACTGGCATACGACATTGAAATGAAATTTGTTTTGAGAAACAAAAGATTTTCTTTGTAATTGAAATTAAATTTTTTTTCCCCATTTTCAAGCATTTACAAGAATTTTTTACTAAAAAAAAAAGAAGAAGATTATTCAACAAATTTTTCCAAGAAATTGTTTAAAAAATATTTGTTTTCTAATAAAGAAACAGAAAAAAAAGAAAAATAATAAGAAAAACAAAAAAAATTTTCAGAGAAAAGCCTTTGAAAAAAATACCTTAAGAAACCTTGACCAAATATTTTACTCATCATACACGTATGATGGTGATGATGGTGATGATGATGATGTTGATGATGATGATTTCCCCAGACACATAAGCCTGACCTGCCACATTAGAAATATGCAGCAAAACAAAAAACTTAGTTTATAAAAGCTTAAATAAAAAAAAAGAAAAACAGATTGAAGTGTAGGGGAAACAAACATTTTCTTTTAAATACGAAGGACCATTTGATGTTAAGTGAGATTAAAACATAGACTGCTAAGAAGTAATTTGAATCAGATTTTTAGCACAAAATTATGTTCACTTTCCAATTGGAATAAAAATACCAAGTACTTGCGCCTTTAAATAATACAATCGGGACGGCAACTGATCCATAACTACCCCTCAGAGAGAATACAATGTCAATAAGCCAGTTATGTAATACATTTCCACAAATGAATTTGTTGTCGAATGGCAACCCTATCATTCTAGAAATTGCCGTTTAAATGACAAATCTGGAGCCAGATACTTTGTGAAAATCCCATATTCGCTAAGAGAAAATAAATTAAAAAAAAGCCAATGAAATAAACCTTATTTCAACAACAACATTTGCAAGTAATTCATGCAGAATCTCCTTGAATCTTCATGGAGAGTAATATTCCTTAAGAATTTTAAGGTTCCTGAGAAAATCTAATTAATTTATTTGCATTTAAAAAGACCTTTTCAAACATTTTAAAACCAAATTGTTGGCATGAAAAATCTGTTGAAAACAAACCCCCTCGGCTTATCGTACATCAGCATGTCTGTGTCTGTGTATTTGGATGTAAAGATTAATGCGTACGTAAGTTACTTACATATTCGAATGAGTATGTGTGTCAGTAAAAGAAAATATTGAATAGTTTTCCTTGAATTGTCTTGCTAAACAATACTAAAATGAATGAAATTCACATGAGAATGTGTATACGTGTGTGTGTACAAGAGAGTGTGTGTATGCTTTCCATTTACTTTGCGAAATTACTTGACTTTGAAATGGGAATGTCGGTAAGAAAATTTCTTCATGTCAGTGTTTGAAATGACAGCTTTAGCATGTTAGACTAACACAGCCAGAGACAAACCCAGAGTGACAGAGTGAGACAGTGAAGGAGACACTGCTGAGTCTTATGTAATTTACTCAAAACCAAGACAGCTGTAAAAACAGATGAAGATGATTTAGTAGAGAGAGTATAGAAAGAATGCATGCCATTCATGGTAGTGTTTACCTGTTTATTGTTTAAATAACGAAAATCATAGCATAGTTTAAGGAGTTTAAAACGAAAAAAAAAAATAGAAAAATAATGTATACACGTACACGTTAAGCTAAAAGTGAAGTTTTGTGCAAAACCAATGCATATTTTAAGGATGTAATAATAAAAAACAACATTTAAATAAATGAATGCAAACAACAAACAGACAACAAAAACAACAAAAACAACAAAAACAACAACTAAATAGAATTAAAAAAAAAGTAAATACAATAAGAATTTCTAACCTATATATGGCAGTCAGAGAAAACAATAAACCCAGCCGAGTTTTTTTTTTTTTGTTGCATACTTTTGTGCAGTAGTTACTGTAATGCATTTCTGAACACAAATAGAAGAGATGCCTGTACATATTTGAAGTATTTACCAGACAGCACAGCACAGCAAAGAGGCGAAAGTATAAAAATTTTATTTCCTTTTACTACTTATCACCAGCACAGCAAGCAGTTGAAGTAGAGCATGTGAATCCAGTCGGTAGGTATTCACTTAATTTGCCATAAGAATGACATCTTCGGTATGATGTTGTTGATACTTAAACAACATCCTTATGACAGGCACGTGTGCATAATAGTTTCTAGTTTTTTTTTTCAACAGAAAAGAATGAAAAGAAAAAAGGAAATTCTTTTCTTTCAAAAACAAAAGCAGGTGTTCCATAAAAAGATGAAATGAAGTGTATTTAGCATTAGAAAACAACAGATTTACTTTCAAATATCTGTCACTGATGGTGTTTGAAACAAAACTAACAATGTTCTCAAATTATGGCATAATTTAAGGCAAAAAAAAAAGAAATTTTCATTGAAAAAAGGTTAAAAATCTTAAAAATTCTCTAGAATTTCAATGCTTTACGAGAAAAATCATAGAAAGTAAAAGAAGTCACAGTTTTAAGAAGTTCTACAGTACTTAGATTGGAATAGGTTGGATAATGGTAGGCGCCCCTTTAACGCCCTTGATTTCACCAAAGGATCTGGTGATTAATCTTTCCTAAGTTATCTTGACGAACGGGGAATATGTTGGAAATTGTAAGCTCTACGTCAACCATAACTTGCTCATTCCAGTCTACAGCAAGCTACAAAATTTACATTAGAATACCCATGCAGTCATGGAATAGGACGTCTGTCAAGGTGATATTCTTGAGGTATGTGGACCTCAATAGCATTGGAACACATTTC
The DNA here is from genome assembly GCA_005959815.1 of Sarcophaga bullata. NCBI lineage: Eukaryota > Metazoa > Arthropoda > Insecta > Diptera > Sarcophagidae > Sarcophaga > Sarcophaga bullata. The sequence goes on from QOCX01000014.1 coordinate 531,481, forward strand.
CAAATAACCTTGATGATTATACCATCAAGAGTAATTTTAGTTTTTATTTGGGGGGGCATTATAATATAAATTTAAAGCCAATAATTTTGATAACATCGCTCAGATGCTATTAAAGAAAATGAAAGTTTATCTCGAAACCACTTAGTTTTGAAAAAAAAAAATCTTAAAGAAATGAAGAAGAAGAAAGAAAAGTAAGACAGATTATCAAATATGTAAAGGACATCAAGGACAATTTGCTTTCAAACAGGATTACTGTTGGAAAAATAAAACTTTTTTTTCGTATTTTTTTTACGGTTAAGAAAAAAGGGAATAGAAAAACCCACAACATGAAAACCAAAAACCAAACATTTAAAATTTATCTTTGAAAGAGAAGCTTAGCAGAGAGAGAGAGAGAGAGAGAGAGAGAGAGAGAGAGATGGAGATGAAGCTTAAGATTTTTACAGGTGTAGAGTTGGTAAATATTGGCACACCTGACTGAATTTGGTTCACATGCTTACGGATAGCCAGCCACTAAAGGCACACAAGCAAACGAAGATGGTTGGCTAAGCTGAGACCTAAAGGTTGCCCCCATAAACATGCGGCAAATAATGGCATTAGAAGTTTTTTCTTCCTTTTTTTCTTACACTCTCTCTATATTTAGCTCTCTCTTATTTCAGACCATTTGGTGTGCTGTCTTAAGACTCCTTTAAATATGTTATACTGCCAACATAATAAAATCCTTTACGTATGCAATGGTTTTTCTATTTTTTTTTTCTTTTTCTCTTAATATAAGAAGTTGAGTTATTTAATGGTTTTAAGCATGACATGACTACAGTCAAAGCTGGTTGGAAGTATAAAACATAACTTTTCTCACGATGGTTCCCGTTTAAAGAATTTCCACTTTTATTTTTACTCTTTCTCTGTCCATCTCTTCTACTCAGAGCAGGTATCACTTTATACTGTGGTAATAGTTGTAAGGGGTCACTATTAGCTAATGAAATGATTTGTAGTTTCCTGAGAAATTTAAGGGAGAACAACAACTCTCAGCACTGTATAGTAATGAACGAACGGAAGGATGAACGAAAGGAAGGAAGGAAGAAAGCTTGATGGCTCTAGTGGGACAGCACACAATTTATATTCATTAGTGACAGGTTGTATAAGATTCTGATTTCAATAGCGTTTGTCTGAATTATTTACTTGAAATGGTCATGACAAATAGAAATTCATGCAAATAAAAGTGTTTCTTTTAAGGAGTAACAGTTTTAGTAGTTATAAGCCATGGTTTAGCAAATCGCTGTAATAAAAGCTGATGTATAGTCTACTCTTTATTCTCTTTATGGCTGTGGCACTCGATGTAATAACTAGAGCCTAAACGCTGTGCTTGTTTCCGTAAATTCAGATGCTAGCCATACCGCTCCTATTGATTCACATAAAAGATGTCATGCGTCAGATGATTACCTAACTATTCAGCAGATAGTCTTGACCTACTACTTCCAACTGTCATAGTAAAGAGTGTAAACAAACATAATTCACTACCTCAGCAGGAGCCATTCGCCATTGTCGTTGTTCTATAACACCGTCTCAGCTATAACCCTGGCTAAAGTACAATAAGTTGTTAAATTATAAGCCAAGCTCTTTAATTTCTTTTCACAAAATCAAATCAGAATAAGAGAAGTTTTTGATAAGGCTTCGGGTTCTTCAGTAGACTTACTATAACGTCGGATAGAGGCCTTACGATGTTAACAAATAAAAAATAAAAAAAAACGTTAAAAATTCAAATTCTTTTCTGAGCTTTTTTGTTTCCTTAACCGAATATGTTTTTGTCATCAGAAGCAGCACCAGCAGCAGCAGCATCAGGCAAAAACTGTTATCATTTCAATCTGTAGACACTTTTTCTATTATATTCTGTTCCTGTCTTTCTCCTGTCTTTCATTGCATGCTTCCTGTCAGGCTATACAAACAAGTGCCTGTAAAACTTCTCTCAAACGAAAGGTAAAATTCCAAGTGGAGAAAAACAAAAACAAAAACAAAAAATAAAAGAAATATTTTTAAAAGGAAACAGAAAAGGAATCCAATTCGTCTTGGCCAAATACAGGACACAAAAAAGGAGAGAAAAGAAAAACAAGCAAGCAAGCAACACAATAGAATGTGATGTTGAAGCTGTAAGTGCAGCTGCTGATGTTGATGCTGATGCTGAAGCTGGTGCTGCTGTGACACCATCATCGTTCATATTGTCAACCCATTTTTGTTTGGCACTTTTGTGATGCGGAACATATTTTTGTTTGTTTGTTTTTTTTTTCTCTCTTTTATTTCCTTCTATTCTTTTATGTTTTTTTTTTTTCACTGTCTTGTTTGTTTCTTTTTTAAGAAACTCAAATACCAGGCGTTGTAGAATAGAAGTTCAGAAATGTAAGAAATGAAGCCGAGGCACTATGTTGGCAAATGTTTGAAGGGAAATCTTCTTTATTTTTCTTTACAAGCAACATTGCGATTGTGCTCAAAATAATCAATAGATTTAGGTACTCTCCTTTCGACATCCTGGTCCACATAAGAGAGTTGTATTCGATTTCTGGACGAATAAAACTGAGGTAAATTGAAAGGGAATGAAGTATACCCGGGTTCGTGCCTAAGCAACCAACGAACTTGAAAGCATCCTTCAAATTACAAAAGAGTAGCTAGGATAGTAGATAGGTTCATGAGATTTAGAATTTAAGAAATGATTATTTCAGTTCTATTGCTCTAATAGTCCAGAAGTTTCCATTATTGACGGTTTATTCTATTTGATATGTTAATACAGTGTGATCGTTTGTTCAAACCAGGGATTTTATGAAAAAAAAAAAAAAAAAAAAATTTGCTTTTAGGGAAACACTTTTCCAGAAATTGGCAATAAACTGTGTTGAAAACTGATTTCTAGCGGGATATACATTTGCTTACGGCACCTCTGGTTGTTGGATTTTTTCGTGCATTGTGTGCTTTAGACTGAAAGCTTGACAAAGTGTTGAGCATTGTATTAGAGTTACAGGAGTTTATGGCAGATTTCACCAGAAAAAAAAAACGATTCTGTTTATCCTTCGGTTCTTGTTTTCTTCAACATCATTTTCTTCTATTTGTTATTCGTTTTCGTTTTCGTTTTTTTTTCTTTTTTTTTTTAGTTTTCTTGTCTTTGTTTGATGAAAGGAGAAAATATGAATTTTTATTTAATTTATGCACCCAGTTGTCTCCAAAAAAAAAAAAAAAAGTACGTTACGTACGTTTGTTTTGTAATGGGGGGCTCACTCAATTCTTTCTTTTAATAATTTGTGTTGGTTTTTTCATTTCTGAAATATTAATAAAAAGAAAGAAAATCCAGACTTTTGTTTTCTTTCTTTTGCTATGCTTTTGTGTTGTTGTTGATTTTCTACAATTTTTCTGAATTATTTTTCTTAACCTGGACTACACTTCCTCTAATGCTTGTAACAAACAATAGGGGAGAGCAAGAGGGCCTTTTAAAGCATTACAAAAGAGAACTTAACTAACAAACATGACTTTAACAGGCATATTTTTTTATTTCTTATTGTTGTTGTTATTGTTATTATTATTACAACATGTTAGTTATTATTGTTGCTGTTGCCGTTGTCAACTATAAATGTGTGCTACATATTCTATTTTATGCCCCTAAAATCATGCCATAAATAATTTCCAACTTTCTTTCATTCTCAAATAGTCCAGCCCCCCTGTATTATAGGCTTTGAATTCTTTTGCTTGAAGGTATTTCTTTTCTTGTATTTCTCTTGTGTTCTCTTTTTTTGTGTTTAATTTTTCAGGTTTCTCTGCTTTTCTCTACTCTCCCTTGTTTTATATGTTGTTGTAGTTTTAAATTGGAACAAAACAGAACATTTATGACAGTTAGAACAGCATTATTTAGGCCTATGGATAGCAGCATTATGCAATATTTTATGCCGTTTGATAAACGTCGTTTATTGATGTGGACTCAGAATGAGTTGGCTGCTGTTGTATTTGTTTTAGTTTTTAGAATTGCAAATTTATGTTAAAGTCGAGCTACCGCGCTCTCTGTCTCTCTCTCTCTCTCTCTTTAGTAATTTGAGAATTAAAAAGTAATATTGACACCAAAAGACATCAAATGTGACATAGAAAAAGCAACTGTTGGATTGAGTGCAACAAAAAAAGGCGTTTTGAGGTTAGCAGAGCAGTCTAATAACCTGTTAACGGTTTTAATACGGCATGTTCTTCTAGTGACTGTTTAGCTTTACTTTTGACAATTTTTTGAAAGAATGATTGTGAATATTTTACAATATTTGATTGGATTTCGTATTCGGATTTTAATACTCGAAAGATCGTTTTTATTTTCTCCAATCTTCTTAACGTCACATTAACAAACAAAATCTTACTTGTAACTGTAGCTGCTGTAAGAGTTATGGAGTAAGAAACACTTAAGAAGCCTCCTCTAAGTCCATTTCAAGAACGTAACCTTCCTAAAATATGCCACGTATTGTTGAAATAATTCCCGCCTGGTTCTCTTCATTACACCTCTTACGGTGCTTAGGAATACTAATAAAAAGAAAAAGGAAAACTACACCATTGGATAACACTTCATATCTTGCGTTTGTCGCTTTTAACACTTTTAATTCAATTTTAATTCGTTTTTTTTTTTTCGTTTTCAAATATCGTGTTTGTCCCTTTGCTCCTATTAAAGAATCCTGTTGGCAAGTGGTTTCTCGCTCAACCGCTAGTTTTCCTGGTTACTTTTAACGATTGCGAAGAGAAGTGCTCTTGAAAAACAAAAAACTTTTTTTGACCAACAAAAAAAAAAAAAAAAAAAAAAAAAAAAAAAAAAAAAAAACCACAAAACACGTATAACAGAGAGAAATGCAGGGGAGAAACGGAGAGGATAGATACGCAACAACTATTTTAAGTTGAACCAATTATTGAAATAATGAAAGACAAACTAAAAAGGGAAAGAATGCCTTGCTTACTGATGCACAGCACCACCACAAACATTTAGTTCTCAGGAAGAGAGAGAGAGAGAGAGAGAGAGAGAGAGCGAGAGCAAAAGGGGGAACATGTATTGGTAGAGGTTGTGATGATGGTAGCGATAGCATCATACAAATTGCGGTTGCAGGAGTAGTGGTAGTGGTAGTATTATAACAGTAACAACAACACTATTGAGCCAAGAGGCTGTTCTTTTGATCTTCAGTTTCATTTTTTTTTTTTAGTGTTGCTTCTGCTTCGACTTGTATTGGGTTATCCATTTAGAGGTCCATAAAATGTGATTCTCTAGTAAAGTTATCAGCTGCTAAATATTTTCCACCTGTAGTGTCATTTATTTTGTCGCAGATTTTCTGTATACGAATATGGATCACTTAACAATCGAAGAAACCATAAAAATGGTAGAAATTGGCAACAAACTTGGTGGTCAAAACGGTTAACGCTCTAATGTTTGAAAATTATGACTCTTTCAGTAATTACAGAGACTCCACTCGAAATATTTGCGAAAGTGTTTAAAAACTATCTCAAAAGGATCGTCTGGTTCAATCAATCCAGAGGCGGTAATTTAAATGAGGACCTGACATATAATGACCAGGTCCAAGCATTGTAATAAAACCAAAGCTTCAACAGAATCAGGGCTTTAATGTGTGTTTTGTTTAACTTTACTTTTGAAATCGATCTACGGATAACCCTTTACTTATTTAACGTTTGTATTGTTTTTTTATGTATATTGTTGGTATATGAGAGAGAGAGAGAGAGAGTTGTATTGAGTCTGAGAGTATAAATTGAGTCGAGCCATGAAACTGACGGAAATTTGTGGTTTCCTTAACATACAGCATAAAGTAACCAGGTATCCTTTAGTTTATCAGACTTCAGCTTATAAACACATACACATACACACACACACACTCTCTCAATTTTTTTATGCTACCTATACTATCAAAACTAAATGCTTGAGAGAGTTGTTTTGTATATTTTATATAACTTATATGGTCTTCTTTCCTCTCCCTCTCTCTCTCTCTCCCTCTCTCCCTGTCTTGGTATATGCATGCCTTTTTCTTTTCAGCAAATAACGAAACTGTTACATTTTTATGGGTTCCATCCGTTTCCTGCTCTTTCATATCCTTAACCATATACCTGTTATCCTTTCAATTCTCTCTTTCTCTTTCTCTCTCTCTCTCTCTCTCTCTGTCATTCTTTTTCTATCACTGTATATAGTTTTGCATGGAAAGGTTTTTCATGGCTTCCATTTACCTTTAGAAAACCAATGTTTTCGAAATTGTTATGCTCCTGTAGTTTTCTTCTATTTTATATCTCTTTCTTTCTCTTTGTCTCTCCCCCCTTCTCACTCACTCTTAGGCTATAGTGCTTATTTATATTTATTTACTGGCATGTAAATGTTTAATAGTTTCTAAGGGGGTTTCTTATTACAACATTATTTTCATTTATTTTCCTTGTATTTTTTGTTTTTGTTTTTTGGGGAGTAACTATTGCTTTTCTTTTTTATCGCATTTGCTGCTGTAGCTGTAGCTGTAGTTGTTGTTGTTGTTGTTGTTGTTGTATGTCCAAATAACTCTTTTTTAGTTTTTTAATTAATTTCTAAATTCTGCTCTTCTGTGGCTGTTTATTAATTGAATTAATTAATTCAACTTTGTTGTTGTTGTTGGGATATTTGTTTGCTTCATGTTTACCATTTCAAATCAAAATAAAAAGAAGAAGAATTTGATAAAGACCAGGCGAAAACAACATTTGTCCTGCTTAACGAAAATATTTGTTTTCTATTTCAATAACAAATAACACTACACATGGCCCAGGAATACGGTCACATATATAGGCTGTGCCCAGTTTCATTAAAAAGGAGATGAAATGTAGCCTTTCCAATCAGGGAACTCTTGGACGGGCTCATAAAACGAAGAAGTGATGGATCAAACAATTGGTAAAGTAATGACAATACTCTACGAATTGTGAGGTAAAAACAAATCGATAAACTTGTGTCCAAACTTCACAATCTTTCAAGTAAAATACTCAGCAGTACTGTAAACGGTGTGTGCCTGAAATGGGGACACGTATGAGTAAAAATAAAAATGATCGCTTAACAGTTAATTTACACTATCAACCCTGCCCCGCCCCTATCGCAATCTATGTGAACGTCTTATGTCATATTTTTTAAACTTGGCGCTGGAATAATAACAAAATAAACTAAGAAGGAAGACTTGTTGTAAAGGAGAAACTGAAGGGCAATGATTAATAAGGAAATAAAAATTAGAAATTTACGAAAGACTATCCCTCTGACTTGCGGACAATTCAATCGATTAGTTAGGATTATATAGGATAGCTTCCATGCCAATCACAATTTGCGTTTTTATTTTTTTAATCGCGATTGCTTACGCTCAACACATTTGCATTAAAACTAAGATTTGAACCTATAACTCTCGCCTAGTAAGGCCGCTGCCATATGACAGCAATAGATCACGTTAATAGCTTATGTTTCATAGTTCAAGAATTAATCGGATTAAGATCAGCTGTAAAGTAACGAACTTTGAAGGCTTCACGTTGAACATAATCGGGTCGGCTGATACGGGTCAAGTATTACGTGAAAACATTCGAAGCTGAAAGTTAAACTTTCCGATGAGAGCCTTTTCAGGCTGTATTTATTTCCTTTAATAGAGTACTCGACATAGTACTAAAATAGGCAATCATCATAATAAAAGGTAGCATTTGGGACCTTCTAAGGCAAATGGAATATTTTGGGGAATCATCATAACCTATCCAATCTGGTGGCACAATGAGAGTATGTTGCAAACCTCATAAGGAGAGACATTTATTGCACTTAAGAAAATGTGGACCAGTTATCTACAGAACACCGTATTTTTCTCTTAGATTGTGTGTTCCACGTTATTGTCCTTTGGACTTTCGTTCTCAACAGGTTTTAATTTCTCCGGGGGTATAGTTTGAAGCATCAAATCATAATCATCACAACAAATGATGGCCAAATAAATTAAAACCTCATTTAATAAAGATTTTAACAAATGGACCATCATTTAAATAGCCATGTAATCTCTCATAAGATCCTTTTCATGAAATTGAAAAAAAAAAAACACAAAAGAAGGGAATCAAATCAAATCCTTGCAACACCTACAAAACGAAACTTTTCCGCCGTGTTGTTTGGCGAACAAAGGAAAAAAAAAACGAGAAATTTTACTTTTAAATGCTCATTATTCTTTGGCATTTTTATTTGCTTTACGTTTCCTTCGTTGATTTATTTTGGTGCCCAAGTTAAAAGGCAAATACAAATACAACAACAATAATGGCAACAACAATAAAAGTTACAATAGCAAAAACTAAAGAATGTCAAACCTTTTTCCCAGTTTATTAGGTCTTAACATGGCACAAGCAACACTATGAAATGAATAATAAGGGATGGATGGTGTAACCCCAACTCTGCATTTCTTTGCTAAAGTGAACAAATTCTTGTTTAATTGAAACACAATAGAATTGGGAAAGCAAAAAAAATTGGAAAAAAAATTAAGAAAACTTTTTGTCAGAGCCAGAGAACACAATAAGAATTTAAAAAGATTAAAAACTCCCATGCCTGTACATGGAAAAGTTAAAAAAAAATTCCAAAGGACATGTAACATGAAAAGGTAAAAGCAATTGCATGCAACAACTTGTCAAAAAAAAAAATCCCACTCTTCCCCTCTCTCCTTTTCACTCTTTTTGTTTTCTTCATTCTTTGGTCGAAAACTTTGTTTCTGGCAAATAAAACTTTCAAAATACCAAAGCTAAGCTGGAAAAACTTGAAAAACTTTGTGAAAAACATCAATTCTTGCCTTTTCTCTCTCTCTCCCTCTTTCTCTCTCTCTCTCTCTCTCTCTTGTTCGTTTTCTTAATTTGGCTTTTGCTGTTCTTTGGTATTTTAAAATTTACTGCCATTCAGGCTTAAACGAGCGAACAATACATAGAGAGAGGAAATTTGATAAACGAACGAACATTCTTCTTTTGGCTGTTAAAATAGTCAATGCAAGAGAAAGTAATGCCCAAGAAAAAATACGCCAGAACAACATTCAACATTCAAGTTGAAACTCCATTTCAGTAAACACAAGTGAAAAATTAATGAAAAATCTTTTGATTTTTTTTTCATCTCTTCAGCGCCATGAATTTTCTTTTAAGAATTTCCAATACGATTCCGCTTAAATGCTAAGCTCGAATGGCTATCAAAAGGAACGTTGCTAATCAGATTAAACCAATTGAAGAAAAGAAGCAATTGGAAGCACAATTAATTGGCGTTTAATAAACAAAAAAATTGAAAGAAAGAAACAAAAGAATTGCTGAAGGAATTAAAATGTTTAATTGCGACAACTAAACTTTCTTAGTTGGATTTAGTTAAACGTAATTATTAAAATAAATTACGGAAATCGAAAATTGTGAACAACAATAACGACAATTAAGCAATTTATTATTGCCAAATGAAAAATGTTTAAGTAAATAAACTTTTAAAATGAATATAGTTGTGGCAACTAAAATATTTAGTTGTGACAACTAAGTACAGAACACTGTAAATTTAGTTTGTATGTTACAATATCTGTATCCATGCTGCAGTCTTATGGTCTTGTGTTCGATCACCAGCTTATTCCAATTGTAGAGGATAAGTAGAGGCCACAACTTTCCAACCAACACGAACACCATGAGCACCATCTTTAATGGGGATTTGTAGAATGACAGTGAATGTGTTTAACATTTAATGACTTGCATTCGTGTAAAGTTCCTTTATTTTGTTGAAAACGATGTCTCTGAAGCGTATGCACTTGCAAAAACCTGGCACAACAGCATATTCAATGCAATTCAGTATACAAGAGAGTCAAGGAAATCATTCCACAAAATGATATCTCCAGATATGGAGACATCAGACAAATCTGGCTTGACATGGGTACACATAAGTAGAACAGAATTTGCATTAAACCCAAAAAGATTCCATTTGAGGAACCTTATCGTAGTTATTACGGGCCCGCGGTCTCTGGGTATTCATGTTTGGATACGAGGAATACCTTATAACGACTTTTGTAGAAGTTGCAAAGAAGAAAAAGAAAAGAAGACCGTCATTGCTTGCAGATTTAAGAATACGAATTTTTAAGCACCCCGAATATAATAATAAAACATGCCTAGTCATAACGAAATACCCGAGGACTCAAGAAAACTGCGCCCGGTGGAACGGCTGCCAGTTAAACGTCAGATTTTTTTCTCTTCATGTAGAACAGTCAGCTGGAAATTTGAGCAGACTTCTCGAGGAATTCATATCTAGCGTTGGCCCGTATTTAAAGCCACGTGGTACATACATGTTCTACAAGGGGTTTCTTGAGGTTGAGAACTCACCCTAAAATTCGATGGTTATACCAAAAACTTGCTAATTCAGGCACTCTACAGTTTCTTGGGATGGTCTACTCAACGGATTTATTAAATAAAATTGTGGAATCCAAATTAAAAGCGATACTGCATTAGAAAATTTGTTCATAGAACATGCCATTGCTAGAAATGATGGCAAATAAAATTTTGCACTTCATGCCGCATAACTTCATGCATGTGTGACAACAAATTTCCAAATTTGCCAACAAAGTCAACAACAAAACAGCAATAAAATCAAACAAAATCATCAAAAACCCGAAAAAAAAGAAAAACAGTTTTGATGAGAATGTTTCCTCGACAATATTTTGAGAAAAAAATAAACAATTTTTCAAAGAATTTTTTTCTATAATTTCTATGGAAAAATAAACCAGAAGAAAACCCATATAACAACAAGCATTAATGACAACAGATTGTTTAAAAAACAAAAGGAAAACAAAAATAATACTCAGGCTGACTTTAACAAAATGTCTGGCTGGTCAAGCTTTATGCAGCAGCAGGCAAAGTAGACATTCAACCTCTTCTCGTTCTTGGGTTGATATTCAAAGCCGCCTAAAAACGTAGTAACAAACCCCATGACAATAACTAACAATATACGCTACACGGAATCATCACAAAAAATGAAAAAAGAAAAACAGAACCAAAGGACAACAGACAGACAGCTAAAGAGTAAAGAATTTGAAAAACCAAACAACTGCTGGTTGGTCAAACAACAGGATTTTAAAAAGCGTTGTACTCTCATAGAATAAAAAAAAAAAAAACCCCCGAAAGATGAAAACAAAAGGAAACAGTGTAAAAACAAACTGAAAACACTAAAAAACGGAAACACTGTTATACTTGCAGTTGCAAAAACTGTAAATATTTAAGCCACATTCAACTCACATTGTCATCGTCAACATCACCATCATGGTAATCATCACTATCATCAGCATATCAAAAGTCAACAGACCGTGCCATAAGAGGAGTCAGCCAGACAACCGACCGACCGTTCATTCTTTCAACCACTAGCCAAGTTCTCAACAAAGTTGTTGTAGTTGTCGTTGTTACAAATAAAGGATGGTAAAGGAACAGAAAGACAACGACAGAAAAAAAAATAAAATTCAGAAAAACTATACCGAGTATACTAACAGCAACAACAACATACATTTTTTATTTAAATTTTATTTATTTGAACAGAAATTTAAAAGAATGTATTCTTCACGTAGAATAACCTTCAATTCATAGTGGAAGAATAATGGATAGGATAGGTTAGGTTCATAGAAGCACACTTATTATCTGCATTTTATCGGATGTTAGCGCTAAAGCTACGTCGTCTGTAATTAATTTTGATATTAAAGATGGTGTTCTTAGTACTTTCAACTCGCAACTTTTGCAAATATCGTTTGAGTGGGTGAGTCAATTCATTTCGGCATGCTACCGATGTGAGTAGAAATGTTAGAGCAGATGTACGGCATAGCTATGCAGGTGATTGATTTATTGTTGCAGATTCTAGAATGATAGGGTTGCCAAATGACATTATGTAGAAACAACGCAGTAGCTTTTTCACTGGGTGTAGCAGTGTGAGCAATTTTTCTTTTTAAAAGTTACTCTTTCATAAAAAGTGCAGCTGTTTCATGTTGGATGTTGATGTTATCCTCTCTGAAGAGTCAGTGGTTAAGGCAGCTCTGGGTAAATTATTTACAAGGGGACTGATACTATACTCTACTAATTCTTAAAACTCGATGCAACAACGCAGAAAAGTTGTTTGTCTTCAGTTGTAATCAGAACGTTGATTTATTTTGATCAACACTCTTACTGAAGTTTAAAAAAATTTTTCTGCTTTATTAATTTTGATTACGATTCTATACATTTAAGGCTCTGTTGTTCTTCAAATAATGGTTACAATAACAGAAAGAGAGCAAAAGAGACGGAAGAGAGATCAAAAAATGAAGTTGTTTTCATCATTATAAATAAAAACTATGAAACTTGGTAAGTAGCGAGAGGCAAACAGGCAAACAATAAAAAAAAAACACGACTCCTGCATTATAAGTGGAAAAGTTTACATGTTTATATTTCCAATTTAAAGCTTCTTCAACAATATAAAGTTGAAACAAAGCTTCGCTTCGTTTTGTTTTCCACTGCAATCCATTAGTTCTTTTAATTGCTTAAATTATTAAATTTATTGCATAAGCAGCAGGATGAATTTGATACAAATTATGTTGCATAGTTTTGGGATTAAAAAAACTAAAATTTTATTTAAAATTCACACTCAGCTTAAAAAACAGCTTCAAAATTCCTCTAAAATATTTAGTTTTAGATTAATTGATCATCCAAATTAAGGTATCCTAAGAAACTGTATTTCGGGAAAGGAATAAAGTGAAAGTAGTGGCTGTGTAGTGAGAAAGTTAGGTTCTAATCCTGACTAAAGGGTTGTAATGACTAATTAAGTTACTTAGGTACTGTGCAGAAAGACTGTTCTATTTGGAATACCTAGCCAATCGACCACGAGTGAAATAAATCAGAAGATTGTAAGAATATACGATTATCGGAGCTATGGCATGTGCTTGAGAAATACAGTTTGATTTTAATTATTAGGCCACATCGGATTTTAGCATCGCTATATTGTTATTGCTCTTCTGGCGCTCATATCTTTAGAATTAATTTGAAAATTATTTTCGTTAAAAAAATTTTCAAAATTTAATTTCTATTTTCCTTGCCCCTTTTGGTATTCAATTTGACGCTTTGACAAATCAAATGTCAATCATCAATTGTTTTTGTACAAAAAGATTTTCTGTTTCTTCAAACCCCCCCTGTCAATATTTTTTCTTGGTTTTTGTTGATGGTTTTTGTGTTTAAATAACTTGAAAACCACAACAAAAAAAATTTTCCGGCTTTTTTCTCATTTCTGCGACTTTTTGACTTTTTGCGAATGGTTGTTATTGTTGTTGTTGTTGTTGTTGTTGTTGCGTCTTGTCTCGTTTGCCTCATTATAATAGGTTGCATGGAATTCCAAGAGAGAAAATATAGAAAGAATGTAGAGAAAAATAAACATAAACAATGTGATGCTGATTATTGTTTTGACTGAAAGAATTTTATTCTTGTTAAGCCCCGGGTTTCGGAGGGGAAATCTATAATCGATTATGGCAATTCAATTGAAATTGAAAAAGGAATTGATTATGGAAATATGGAAATTGCATTTGAATTTCGATTGTAAATTGAAATTGAAGAAAACAATCATCAAAATAGGCAAAACGAATTTTAAATAATAAAGGAAGTAAGAAAAAAAGCCAATAAAGAACGACTAACACGCTGCAGATTAGTTACTGCTATCATAGGCTTCAGAAGCTGGATTTGTATGAACCTCCAGATAGTAATATTTCAATTCCCTTTGAAGGTCAGTAGCAATTTAGGTCTCTCTAGGGTGCAATCTTCAGTTAAAAACGGATTGAAATTTGTCGCAACTCTCTTGCAGCAGTTTTATGTCATCAGAGAATTGTAGGATAATGGGAGACAAGGTATTCGTCCAAAACTCTAGAACCAATAAGAACCAATTCTAAGGCCATCTATATCATTCTGTAACCGGCCTTTATAATCGTCACAAAAAATGATCGCCTTAACTCCCGTAATATAGATTCTGTGGTGTGGTGAATAAATCATCATCAACAAAAAACATCAGAGAATCGTATGATATTGAGAGACAAGGGATTCGTCCAAAACTCTAGAACCAATAAGAACCAATTCTAAGGCCATCTACACCATTCTGTAACCGGCCTTTATGATCATCAGGCAATTATGATCATCACAAAAAGAGATCGCCTTAACCTCAATAATGTAGATTCTGTGGTGTGGTGAATAAATCATCATCCACGCATGCATTTTTTGACCCTGAATGTATATTAGGCACTATGCTGACGGTTGTTGTTATTAACACCAAAAGGTATCAATGAAATAGGATTGAGGGAGATATTACAGAGAAGTATCTTATGTTGTACAATAGATCATATGGTACGCAGTTTTTCACAAATACTCACAAATTTCTTGCAGTGTAGTCATCCATCTCAGAAGCCTTCATCCATACATTTTATGCCATCACTCAGGACGAGTTATTCATCTTATTTTTTGGGAGAGATGGCAAGGATTTACTGTTTACTTGACGCAAACACAACACATGATATCCGTGAGAGAGAAAGACGACAGAAAACATGGAGTGCTGAGCGGAAGGGGAAGCATATGCATCATCCATAAAGGCTAAGAATTGTTGTATTCACTTATACAACATGTGCTTAAGCGAGGCTACACTTATGTGAGTATGTGAGAAAGTGTGTTTGCGTGTGTGTTTGTGAAATTATTCGTTTGTACCATTTAAGTGGTAGTAGTAGTAGGTGTCCCTGCCTGTTCCTTTTCTTTATTTTATGTCTTGCAACATAACTACTGTGTTACTTCAAAAGAAAAACTACGAACTTTCATGGTCTGTACAGATTTCAATACCTTTCTTCTTCTTCTTCTTCTTTTTCTTTTTTTTTGATTTCAAAGACTTTTAATAGAAAATTTCTCCTTCTCGTTTCCATCCATTAGTTTACTCCTCCTTGTTCCTCTGTAACTACTATTCGTCACACTTGTTTATTGTGCACAGTGTAATGTATATTGTTGTTGTGATTTCATTTATTGTATTCGTAGTGTAGTAGTTGCCACATGAAACTACCATTTTAGTTGTTATTGTTGTTGCGGTAGTTGCCAATCTCCTCGTTACCTTTTATATGAGCTGACCACCTCTTGCCCTGCATCACACATTTATTGCCATGGATTCGTAATGGATTTGTTTTCTCAGTTGTTTTGTAGTTTTTCATGTTTTCTTTGGGTATCATAGGGGAAAAATATGGCAAGAGGGACAGACAGAGGAGAGGATGAAGAAGAAGAAGAAAAAAAAAGAATAAAAATATTGCCAAAAGATGAAATGGAATAACAATCAATAAAAATCTTTACTCGGCAAACGGACAGCAGTCGATACAGCATGTCAAGGGAAAATGTTATTTTACAACGGCAACAACAACAACAACAGCATATAAAGGAAATAGGGAAAAAATGGAGAGAAAAAAGGAAATCCAATTCGTTAAAATGTGATTAATGATGCAATAATTGTTACAAAAACAAAAACACAAAAAAAAAGAAGAAATGAAAAATAATACACGTTGGGAAAGGAAAAAATTCAAAGAAAATTGTTAGAAAAACTTTTTAAAAGAAAATTTAGCGAGAGAAAATTAAATTGTATTGTAATAATAACCCGCATTAAATGGAATGTCAAGAAAATACTTGAACCGAATCCATACTGAAACGTAGAGAGGGACAGTGCCTGTATAATCGTGTAGAATAGATTGTCTTCTTCGCATGTCACCCTGTGGACTATAAAGACAGCGAATTTAGTGTGATAATGAATGCACGCGCTGTTCACTGCTGTCAAAGCACACTGGGTATTAAACAACAGGCATATACCGAGATTACTTGGGACTTTTCTCTGAAAACTGTTATAGAAAGTTAGGTGAGATGAGTTGTATGGCTATAGTAGCCGTTCATTTGGGCATAATGGATTCCAGTGCATCTGTTCTAGAAAAAATTGAAAAGGAGAAAGGAGAAGTAAAAAGTAAAACTAACATAATTCTACAATTTGCCTTTGGAGAGCACGAATACTGGCTACCAAAAAATTCTTCTAATAAGAGTGCATAAAGCAACTTAAAGGCAATAAGGCCTATTAAGAGAGACAGAGAGAGAGAGAGAGAGAGAATTGTGGAGTAAACAGAGGAGTCGAGAACAGATTGTAGGATAGAGGTGAGGGTGTTGGATCAAAGACGGTAATATTGGGAACCCATATCGAGTCGCGGGCATCTTCGAAGCGGTAGTCTACGGCATCGAAACCTGTGCCCAATTCACCTTGGATAAGTGAGGCAAAGAATGGGACCGCAATCCGACCACTTGGCTTGTATGAGTTTAACTCGACCATGAGCAAAATTAATTAATTGGTCAGGGAAAAAGGGTTGCAAATTATATGGGAATTCATAGCATTGAGAATAGCAGATGATTTTGTGAAGAACTTCTATGCCAAAACCCTTTCTGAGAAGCAAGGAAAGAAGGAAAAAAACTCAGCAAACTAAAGTTTTGCTGGGTAAGTACAATAGAAAGAGCTTTGAGTTTTGCATCCAGTAGTACTCTAATGCTAGAACACATGTTTATGGATCATGTTATGAGTAAAACGAGTCACCAGAATACGTATTTGAAAACTGAACGACGATTAAATATTTCAAGAGAAAATAACTGGGTACACTCAGGGAATTATCTTTACTGACACCAAACTATGTGCTGAAATTCGTAGACATTATATGAACACCATGTAGAGGATGCGGGAAGTACAAAAGATTATGCAACTTAAGTACTGAAGCACATCTATCCACATGAGCCATAATAAATTGTTTCAAAGGCATGAACCCTTATTCTGTGAAGAGACTATGTTAACCGATCTTTTTTTGGGGGATATCAGCACACCCCTCTTAAAATAAACAGAAAAAAATAAAATCAGGGTCCGATAGTGGGTTGTTTTTGGGTATGAAATTTTGGATGAATTTTTATTTTTCAACTACAAGTCATACATACACAATAAATGGCCATATAAAATGGTTAGAAAGAGAACAAGTTAAAAATTATAAGAAACAAAAAACAAAAACAAACAAATTCTTAACAAAAAAAAAAAAAAAAAATGAAACCCAACAATACGAAAAACAAAATCAAAAATCAGTTCGAAAAACAAATTGAATCCAGACACACACACAAGCTAGTTATATGTTGTGTATAGTAAACAACACTCTCTCTCTCTCTCCGCCCCCCCTCTCTCATTTCTCTTCCCTTCATAATGGAAATAATAAAATTCCCATAAGTGAGTTTCTCTCTTTACACTCTTTTGCTCACACTTTAACACAAACATGCTTTGGCAAAGTAATAACAACAACTACAACAACAATAACAAAAAGAAGAAAAAAAAAATCCCAAGTATATGTGTGTGGATAATAATATGGAAACTTACTTTTTAAATGCATCGTTCTCATCATTTTCATCATTTTCTTCAATTTCATATGCCCAAAAGCATAGTTAAGGCATCAACTTTATTTTTTCTTTTCTTTTTATTTCTCGTATAGGGGTTAATACTCCCGTTAAGGGGTTTATAGCACAACACAACACACCACTGACAGTAACACTAACACTATTACCAAACTGACTGACTGACTGCAATACATACTAACAGAGAAAGCAAAGGTTAAATTTATGTATCATGTGCCACACATACAGACGCACACACACACACACACACAAACTTATGAATAAATGAGTTAATGGCTGGCTGGCTGGCTGGGCTGCAGACAGTTGAAATGAAATTTAATTTCCAGAAACGAAGAAAAATTTATGCTACTACTTAAGATTCTCACTCACTCTCTCTCACTCTCTCACTCTCTCTCCCATTATTTTTGTATGTATGTGTGTGTGTCTCTGTTAAATATTTAAGTTTTACTATCACATCAGGGATACATGTAACCCGGTTAAGTAGTTATAAATTATAATTAGCATACTTTTAGGGTTTATTACAAGCAAACTAAGTGTAAGTGTAAGCGGGAGTGTGAGTACGAAGTCTAAGAAGCGAAATTACTTAAGGAATTAATTTTTTTTTCCTTAAGAGAAATAGAAAAATAGATTTTTCGTAAAAACCCTTTTTTGTTCAAGGGTTATACAAAGTTAAGGGGCATGTGTTAATACTCCTAAATGTAGGCAATAGATAAAAACTAAAAAAAATAATGAAAAGCAATTTGTTTTAATTTAAAATTGTTACAAATTAGATTGATAGCGCGTCATAAACAAATTTTCATAGGGGAAGCTCCTTGACTGTTGATCAATTAATGGATGGAAAACGTGTCGTATTTTCCTGAATGTAGGAATTCGCGGCTATTAGCAGCCTGTTAAACTTGCGCGGAGCGAAACTTTCATGTAAAAGTGCTGAGAAGTTTAGAAGCGTAAAGTCACCGAAAGGGAAGATAGAGCGAGTCAAGAAGTTAGAGAGAAAATTTATTTATTTGCAAGAGATTTTAGTTCTTCATCAAAGCATCCATAAATATACCGATGAGCACTTGTTCAGAATTGGCATTTTTTAACGCAAACTGTAGATTCTGCAATTAGGTAAACGTGTTACCAGAACACAATTTTGAAAACGTTCGGGTTCCAAATTTCTCGCTCTAAAAGTCTGTACTTATTATCGTTTAACAACCGAACATTACATAAAAATAGTTAAGATATGGCCACAAATGTGGTGTTCAAACGTAGCCTCTTGCGCATTCCTGTTGCAATAATTCCGATACTCCTTGACAAAATAATAAAGAAATTTCGAGCCTTGCAGATATGAACAGGCCTGTGCCTCATCACCACATACATACGTTCTGTCGAGTTCTGTCAGTTAAGGAAAAAATGGCAGATGATCTGAATTTTTCTATCTTACTGCGATAGAAGCAAAAGGGTTTATGGTGGATTTTGGTTTTTGGAGTCTAACGGTAAAATTAAAGCTGGCTAACTTTCTCATAGAAATTCTGAACGGCTTTCAAAAAAAAAAAATCCTAAGCACTGAAGCTCAATTAGCACTCAATAGTTACGTCAGTAAGCAAAATAATGGCATATGAGAGCGAGAGAACCCAGAAATTATTATGGAACAGTCCAAAGGAAGTGACTGTATGATATAAAGATTGCAGATGTCAAAGGGCCGTATTTTATCACAAATGGCTCGTGCCAAACCCTTTAATTAAAGACTTTTCCTTGGGCTTGCAAACGAACATTATGAACCAGACGATGTGTGGCTTCAACAGGAAAGTGAAAAAGGCAGAATTTGAATTTAAATTTCAATTTTAAGATTCCATTAAAAATGGATTTCATCGAATACTTAAGAATCACAAAAGGTTTTCAAGGAAAAGCCAATCTCTTGATTGAATTTCGAAAAACCTTCTTGCCACTTATTTTTTTATTTTTTTGTTGTTTTATAAGAAAAACCAAATGGAAACCTTTTGACCTTTTTCAAAATCAATGATTTAATATTTGTTTTTCAAATTTTTTTGTTTTGTTTTTGTTTTCGTTTCTGAATAAGAATCATGTGTTGGAACCTTTTGTTTTCTAAGATTTCTCTTTAGACTTTTAGGCACATGTTATGAGAGAGAAAGAAAGAAAAACAAAAATTTGCCAACCAAAAAGGCAAACAAACGTTTATAAAAATTTTATGTTTCCAAATAATAAAATTCTACGCATTTACTGAACATATTTTGAACGTCTCTGTCTATCTGACTAATGCATGAACAAAAATTTTTTTTGGTGAATAAATATTTATACGCAGGCAGGCAGTCAGGCAGGCAGGCAGGCAGTCAGGCACACACATTAAAGGTCAAATTGTAGGCGCAGCATTAAATATTAAAAAATTTAATAAAAATCATGCATTAGAACAATTGTAATATGAGAATAATAATACGATTTTTATTATAAGAGTTTTTTTCTTATTATACTACTCGCGAGTTTTATTTTTTTTAACTCGCGAGTTTTATTTTTCAGATTTAAAAGAGTTTCCTCTTTTCTATGAATTTTTTTGATTCTTTACTGTTAACTTTTTATCTGTTCATTGTCAGAGATAAAATAAAATAAAATAATAATTTTGTATTCACTTTTATTCATTTTTTTTTTATTTATTTTGTAGAGTTTAATGAATATGAGTGGGTGAATAGACTCGCCTTATCATCATCATTCATATTCAAATGTTCAGACTGTCGTATGTAAATTAGTGCGTGCAACTGGCACAAAACAAAGATAAAAAATATTTAACATAAACGCAGGTGATTTTAAAAGATAAAGAAGACTTTTTGCTAAATCATGACCTCAACTAAATGAAAATACTTTTTTTTTTCTTTTTTCTTTTTTTCTTTCTACAAAGTGTACTCATTTAATATTTGAAAAGAGATTTGATTTATTTAAAGTTTTTTCTTTTTTTTTTAATCTTGACTTGAAGTCAATTGGAATACAAACTGTTGTTAACAACAAACAAAAATTTGATGTTTTTGTAGTTTTCAAAATAATTTTTTTTTATTGTTAAAAAAAAGAAAGCCACGAAAAACAAAAACAACAACAAAATACCACCCACTTTAATAACGAAAATCAAAAAATAAAAAAAAAATGAGCACAACCTTTTTAATAATTTTTTAAACAAATTTTCCACGCGTATCTTTACGCTTTATGATGCCCTACACACGTACATATGTATATGCTTTCTTTCCCTGCTTCCCTTATCAAAAAGCTGACAAACTTCTAGTGTTTGAAGTAAGATTTGGTAACTAAACCCACGCACTGAAGGTTACACAGAAACATTTTCAATTCATTTGTTAATATGTTTGGGTGCTTGTCTGATTTATTGTTGGTATTTAAGCCACGCTTTATTTGTTCCGTCAACGTATTTATAATTCAAACACCTGTCATAAACAATATTTAAACAAGATAATATAATCCAGCCTCAATCAACAAACGTTTTCATGCACGAAACGCATCGTGGCAAATGAATTCATGATGTTAACAATTATACAACAAATGCAAAAGAGGGACCTATTCGACCCCTTCCCCTTCATAACCTGGAATTGTATACAAACGTTTAAACTAAATTAAGAAACTATTTAGAAACACCTGCACTACAATTAGCTGAACACAAAACAATGGCTATTCTAATCAGCAAACATGGGAAAACATAAAACCGTAAAGATTCGTGCAGGTACGCAGTATATCGAAACGATCATTGACGATGATGATTGATGAAATGTTCAATTTCATGTGTCACGTTAATTATGTAACGCATAAGGTGTTGAAAATCTGTGCGGCATTCTCTTGCACGATGGTAAAAGTAAGAGGTCGCAACCAAGATAGAATAATGCTTTTACCAAACAGTGCTTTAAAATACCGCCAACGTCCACTATTGGTCACTGCAACCTAGAACACTTTCATCCATTAGGATTGTGTTCTTCAGCTTAATACTGAATCCGAACAATTGATTCGATACAGTTTTCCATGATAATTAGATTAGTTTGCTGTTTGAGCTTTTGCCAGAAGACTTTACGAAATTCAGGTTTGAACTTAAAAGTATTGTTTAATATAAGAACACACTGCCTACTAGACTACAGCTACTACTAGTGTTATAATGACGATTATAATAGCCCTCAACAAAATGTAGGTGGACCTATCACTAGAAATTAGGAAATATCATGTCATTACATGGAAGCATGTAATAGCATGCTTCTTTATGGATGCGAGTAATTCTCTACATTCATGCAGTTACGGCAGACATATTTGCTGAGGGTAGACCAGACAGTTTATCTAATTCACTATGCAGCAATAAAGACAGCAAAGAATAAAGATAATGATGGATCAGTGAACGGAAAGGTATGATCATTTACTCCCTACATTGTCAAAACTCCCAGAGAAAATGAGGTCTATCTTTATGGTTTATATAATGGAGCCCGAAATACATTTCATGCCACAGCATAACTGTCAGTAAAATAAACCAAACATTCGCCATTAAAAAGTTCTAGAGTCCTGTATTCGAAATATAAAAACTTTGTTTCACCTGGTTTCACCAAAAGTGATGATCCTTTTAAATCTAAACGAAAATGGCTTCAGTCCCATAAAAAAAAAAATTATGGCAAGTATGTTGCCGATTGAAAATTGATTTCGAAAAAAAAAATGTTCTAAAAAGCTTCGTTCAATATATGCAGAAATGAATGAAAATAATACTTTTAATTGAAAAAATATTTTTTTCCAAATTTTAAAATTTATTTTTAACACTAAAGAACTTTAGGAATTTGATTTTGATTTTTAAAAAATAATTTTTGATTTGCAGTCTTTAAATATGCACTTCCAGTTGAAGAATTTACAAAAAAATTCTTCAAAACAAGATTTCACTTTGCATTTGAATGTCACCACTCACTGTTATTTTTTTTATTTTTTTTTTTTGAACAAAATTCTTTTCGTTTTCTTTTCCTGTGCATTTGTAACGCTGTTTTGTGTTTTTTTTATTTTTGTTTTTGGTTTTCGTTTTTATTTTTATCGCAACATGTTGTCTGCCACTTGCTGTTGCATGTTAATTGTGGTCGGAGGGCAATAGAATGTTGTTACTGTTGTTGTTGTTGTTGTTGTTGTTGATGTTTTACACTTCCGCCTTTATCCTTTACAACATACGCTCATATATGCACATACATATGCACAGACACGTTAGAATTTCTATAGAAAAACCTACTTGTTTCAATTACAAGCACACACACACACATACACACGCACACGTATAAAAAGTGTAAAGAGTAGTATAAGGAAGCGAGTATGTATATGTAAAAGTGCCTGTCTGCATAGAAAAAAAATTAGATTTTCAAAGTGAATTTTAAAACCACTGATTTGTGTTTAATTGTTGCATAAAATGCATTTCAAATGAATTTTCATAAAATTGCTTGCAAACATACACACGCACACACATACACATACAGGCGCATATAACGGGTGATTATTTTATAATTTGTCTAGAATTTGATTGGCAAGCATACCAAAAAAAAAACTAATTAAATTGGATTGCAGCGACATCTTCGTCCCTGTATCCGTTTTACGGACCTTTCCCATAGTGGGTAGACAGTGATAGAAAGAAAGGAATTCTTTCACTCGCCCTTTCTCGATAATCTGTTTGGAGGCTTTCAGACTGGTTTTCAGCTTGATTGCAAGAGAATCCTGCTTTAAATGCGAATCCTTGATGCTGATTATTCAGATTATTCAGTTTGTGACACTGTCTACTATTCCCTTTAAAATATTAGGCACTCACACATATTGCCTTACTTTCACTTTGACCAGTTTTCAGTATTTTCTTGTTTTAAATTTATAAAATCGAAACCGTAAAAATATCACCCGTTAAAAGTGTACTCTTACAAAAACTGCACTTGCAATTGAAACTGCATATGCTTAGGCGGTTATATAAAATAAATACAGAGATAAACAGAGAGAGAGAGAGACAGAGAGAGAGCGAGAAGAGAACATACACACATAATATTAAAGTTTCCTACTTGTGTTTAAAATTAAATAGCGCATGTATGTGAAAATGTGTCTATTTGTGTGTGTAGGCAAGCATGGACCTGGGTTATTTGAATGTTTATTTGCAAATACAGCATGAGAGCAAATGCGTTAGACAATATGAAAAATACATATGCGTGTAGGCAACATTTACAACTACACAAAGAGAAAATGCATGTTGCTTCAATGAAAACAACAACAACAAAAAATTTTTATAAAACACCATATGTAGCATGTATAACTGGATATATACATACATACATATATGTATATATGTCTGTGTGTGCTTGTTTTGGTATTCACTTACATTGATTAAGTGGGAAGAATGCAAAGGTGGTTTTGCTCTCATATTTGCCAGCCAATACACTATAGTATATATCTCTCTCTGTCTCTCTCTCTCTCTTTTTAAAATATTAGTGCGTAACATTACAAAACAACAATGATAACAACAACGACAACAATAACATTTTAGCACATTAAATACACACTTGATGACTAGCTTACATGCACACACATATAGAAGTGCATCCAGGCTAGCTTATATGTGTGAGTACAGAACTCAACCACAAGTAACACAGCATGTTGCAACGTAAAACGTAAATAATCGAAAGTTTTTTGTTTTTCCTCTCTGGTGTATTTATTTCTCTTTTCTCAAGCCTTTAATTATGCTTTAATTTTTTTATGTTTTAATTTATTTCTTTATAAAAGGACTTTCAATTACATTAAAGTGTTGTTACTGCACCTTATTGTTTTTGATATAATCTTTCATACTTTAACACACAAGGATACCTTTCAATATAGGCATAGCGCCTAAAAGTAGGCTTTATATTTTTAATTGTATAAAAGCTTTTGTAAATGCATTATATTTTAATAAACATTTAACATATTTTAAATGATTTTCATTTAAAGTAATCTGCATTTAAATTCACTCAAAACGCCTTGAAATAGGCTTTACTTTTATTGTTATTTTCATTTGAATGTGCCTTTCAGCATGTGTTTTTAAAATTGAAATTATTTTAAATTAAATTAATTATTAATTAATTTAATAAATTAGTTTTATTATTATTTATTCATTTAATTAATAATTTATTTGCACATTCAATTCAAACCCCTTAGAATAGGTATATTTTTTTTT
>QOCX01000014.1:556110-603474 GCA_005959815.1 Sarcophaga bullata
AATCACTTCGGAATTTAAATTTATTTATTTATCTTTTTTTACGGTTTACGGTCCTTAAAGTATGCATTAATATTTTTTATTTGCTTTCATTCGTTATTAACTTTTTTGAAGAAAAATTATTTTTAAAAAAATCTATTCTGGCTTTTTAATTTGTTCACGTATATCGTTTGAACGCCTAACGTTAGGCTTAACTTAATTTAATCGTTATTTTTTTATATGGTCTGAGTTTGAAAGAGAGATTTTTAATTTGGTTTAAATATTTCCCTTGAAAGTATGCAACTACATGGATTTATTTTCACAAAAATGCCTAAAGTATGAGTTAAAAAGTTGTAAGGACTCTGGGTGCGTCAGTAAACTAATAAGAAGTATGGTAGCTGACTCCCTGCAGAGACTTTGGCCTATTACACCGCACCGTGCATTAGATCTAAGTTACTCAGTACGTTATAATTACAACACAATCTGTAATTGTATTACTTTGTCGTAAATAAATAAATTGGTAGGATTCTCTTGATTTCCTAAGATGATAGGATTACAACGGTCTGGATATAACGTCCTCTATGAAAATGTATTGTCATTATATTCTGTCAGGCGTATGATATCTTACAAAGCTCAATTGGTCCAAGAGTTGAATCCTCTTCGTTTTGTCTTCGCTAGGTGGGCCAACGAGAAACTGCACGATGATGTAGATCTTGCCATCGTGAGCGGACGAAGCTCATTTTCATCTTAGTGGGTACGTTGCGATTTGCATAAAATATTCGTTGATGATCATCTCGGATATGTCATGGGCTTTCCTGAGTATATTATTTGGAGGCTTCCTAAGTAGACTATTTGCAGGAGACTGAGGCTTCCTACATCTTAAGAAATTTCGATTGTGGTTAAAAAAAGAAACTGGCAAAAATGAAACATGGTACGCACTGCACTCCATTTGAAAACGAATTGATTTAAAATACAGGAAGCCAGTAAATTTATGAAGAGCCTTTGAAATACGCTTTAAAACATGGTGGAATATAATCCCGGAGTCTCAGAAAACTACAATTTATGAACAATGAAAACCTTACTAAGAGACTATGTTGTGCAGGAGGAGAACATTTCTGATAAAATAAGTAAGGCTTACTTTTTTTATCGGGGTCAGACATCAAAAACGAAATATGAAAAAAATATTTCTTCAGCGGCTTCCTCTGAGCAGATTTCTGGCAAAAACTCTAAGAATAAATAAAATTGCCATGAAAAGTTTCTGAAAAATCTGTCGTTTGGAGTCGACTTTAAACTGTAGGTCCCACCACTCATGTATAAAATTAATACACACAACATAAGTGGTGTTAGAAGCTAGGCCGTAATCCAGACTGATGGGTTGTAATGGCCAATTATGTACTTTTTTATCGCATGTAATCAAAATGAATTTAGTTGGATTGAATATGAAATATTCGAGCGAAGACCAAAAAACCAAAGAAAGACTGTAAAGCATGGAGGAGATATTTTCATGGCATGATGTTGCAGTCGATCATCTGATGTGGCATGCATTTTACCAGTTAACCCAACTCTAGGCTTTAAAATAGGTTTTCGATACTGGCTTATTAGACGCAAGCCGGAGTTGCAAACATAGCTCAGATATTGCCATCAAAAGTGCAGTCCTCGAAATCATAGTGCCAACTTATTGTGCACGTAAAGTGATCGAGTATCTCAGTTTATTCCAAAGAGACTCATATTTTCTGAGAAGTAACGTAGACAACTTATATTGTCTTGATACTATATCAACCTGCCACGCATATGCTGTCATTAACTGAACCCATACGGATCAAATCCATCTGTGAAATTGAGTACCTTTTAGAGAGATCTTTTTGATTTTATCTTTTGACTTGACAGATTCAAATTCTTGCCGATGTCTGGGACTGCCCATAGTGTCTTAGTAATTTTGCCTACTTGACCTTCTTTTTCAGAGTTCTATGTGAGATTTCAGCTCTCACTATTGTAACTCCACCAAAAAGTATGGGATATTCGAAAAAGCGGCTTTAGATTTATCTTGTTTTTAATTTTATTTATTTTTACAATTTTATATAAGAAATAGGCCTTCTTCTTATAAAACTGCTAAAGACATAATTTTATTTATTTCCCTAGTACAAAAGTTAACCAGTAGAAGTTATCTTAAGCCTGAAAATAGGCTTCTTATTTCAAAGCTAATATTTTGTAATTATTTTATAAGAATTTTTCAAATTTGTGACCTAAAATAAATAAACCAGTTGTTATTTTTTGGCATTTAAAATGCATACTAAAGTAATTGTTTTAGGCGTTTTGTATACATTTTATAGGATTTATTTTTAACCTAAAAATAGGCTACAAATTGTTGCATGTTGCATATTGTTGCATATTTTTTTGTTTGTTTGTTTGCAATTATTTCAAGATGTTAGCATACAATTATAAATTTTATATTGGTTTTCATAGATCAAACTATTTTTGGCTTCATATTGTTTAATTATTATTTATTTTATGATAAAAATAATAATTTTTTTCTAATATTTTCAGACAGCTTTTAACCCGGTATAACACTTTAGTTTTGTTAGCCACTAATCATCAACAAATTGGAAATGCATATCAAATAATTATAAATATTTTGTTAAACAATTTCATTTCACGATTCAATTACTTTTTTGTTAATAATTTTTAGTTGTTTTTTTTTTAAATAATTTTTAAACAGAAAAAAATTATAAATTTCGGCCGCGTATTATACCGCCTTAACTACGTTCGTTGCGTGCAAACCGTTTAAATTCAAAATACCAACTAAATTCCGTAACGCATTTACATCTCATCCAAAGCTATACAGCACACCAACACACACTCATGTATACACACTCATGTATACACACACACACATATGCACATACATTTATTCTCATATTAAAGAAAATCATAAAAGTATCACAACAATCATCATTATCATCACTCTCGCTCTCTGTGTTTTTTTTTAATCAAACGTACATACACACATGCACACATAGAGATTGTAGAAAAGTTTAACTCTCTCTCTCTCATGCTCTCTCTATTTAAGTTTTCTACATTCCATCTTATTTGAGCGTGTGGAGATTTTTCTGTGTTTATTTTTCTACTCATCATATGAACTGTTATCATACACTTGTTTTCATTTAAGCAAATATAAGACCAGTGTTGATATATGGGGGATTGAAATGGAAGTACCTTAAAAGAATAATTTGGTACTTTTCAAAACGTACATTTACTTGAAGATGGATGGTTTCGAAATTCGCAAACCATATTGAAAATTGTTTCGCCTTCTAAACAGTTTGAACCTGATTTCAACAGGTTAATAATTAAGTATTTGAAATATTGCACCACACCTCCAGCATTATCTACGATCGTGCGCAGACCAGAAATAGCACACTGGGAAGAAATCAAGGAGTATTTGATACTGAGCCAAAAAACTATATCGTGCCGGTACTTGAAAATGTTCAGACATTTTAATGTAACTACTGTTCACAGACAGAAATGTTCACTCTCCCCGTTACTATTCTTAACCAGGGTGGAATCAGTGACGCTTGAGCCAAGTACTGCATTACTAGAACGGGTGACTGAGCTGGATGGATGTAACAACTCAAGTCAACAAAACGCCGAACGCGTATACCTCACTTAGGAAAGTGTGGAACTCATTGCAACGAAACTTCCCAAAATGAAATTAAACAACTCAAGAGAAAAACAAGTTCTTTTCCGCAGTGATCAAATTGAAAGAGTATTTAAACAAATTTCTGAAAAAGTCAAATCAATTGCCAGTTTAAAACCATAAATTCGGCACCAATATCTGCACATGGATCGTACGATTCGTAAAAATATTGAAACCAAGTCAATGCAGTAACACCTCTCAGGTAAACGTAACGTGGTCGGACAAGGAATTATCGTACCGCATCACAACAAGAATATAAGCAGATGGAGAATCTGTGGGGAGTCGCTATACATAGACAAAAAGCGTGAAATACTTGGATTACTTGTAATTATTTATCTCGCTAGAAGTCGCATCTCTGGAATAGTGAATATGATTTGTTGTTCTTTTTTCACAAAAATACCACAGCTACGGTTCATAAATTCCGTACAGTCAACTGAGTGGCACTTTTTAGCCAGAGTGAAGGCATATTAACACTGAGACTGAGCCATATAGTCGGACACAAGTGTAGAATCGTTAAGAAAATACTTCTGGCACTGTATACAGCATATTAAGATTTTTGAGAGTAACTGTGATAGTTGTTAGCCTCATAATAAAGCATAAAGTAATAGGATAGGAACACTGATCATAGCGCCTATCATAAAATACATGAAGTTCTAAAATTGAAAATCCTTACTTGGGTTGTAAATTTATAGAATAAGTTTAATGAGGCTTAAATTGTTAATTTTATCCATCGCAAGTTCAGTTAATTCTACGACCCTCTATAATACGTGAAAAATATTTTTTTTGGGTACTTTTTTACTCTTCAATTAATAAAAAACTGTAAGCAACACTATCATTCTCTTTACACTACAACTAAATCGAGCAACAATAACTGGGAAGTATAAGATGAAAACGCAACAACAACAACAATACAAAATGCATTGTATACATATACACAGCATCTGCGTAAGAAGAAATTTTATTCTCTCACTTTTACTCTCTCTCTCTCTCTCTTTCTCTGTCTCTCTTCCATTTAAATTTCAAAAAGAAAATAAAACTTTTATTTACCAAACAAAATACAGCCAAAGATAACGGTTGTATTACACTGTGGTAACAACAAACAGCAACAAGAACAACAACATACACCGGTGTATTGTTACTGTTACGACTATAAACAATCGCAATCGTTGTCACACAACCGACAACCGGTGATAAGAAAAGTTAAAAATACGACAACAATATAGAAAGAGAGAGAGAGAGAGAGTGATGGAGAAAGATTGGAGATTGACTTGTGCTGTGCCAGGAATAGAGAAAAGAGGGCACGAGAGAACTAAAAAATGGAAACAATATAAACAGAGAACACCAGACCGCCAAAACAACAATTCAGAGAAGCTTTTGCAAAATGTAAACAAAATTCGTAAAATTGTTTACTTTCTCCCCTGCTTCAAAAGCCTGGGCAGCTTAAAGGGTTACGGTTCGTTTAGTAATGAGAAGCAATTGGAAAGAGAGACAATGAGAGTGTGTGTTTGAAACTTTCTTTAATAAAAGTCTGTAGAGTTGTACACTTTTGCAAATAACGATGACTAACGGATGAAACAGCTTTACAAGTACATCCAACTCTGCACTCTTAACCTCTCCTAAAAACTAAAGACTTTCCAAAGTTTGAGTGAGTTAAAGCATGAGGTTTTCTATACTTCCTTGTCAAGCACCAGATTTTCTTTGTGGTGAGTTATAATTCTCCACAGTTTTTTTTACATTTAAAGGTTGTAAACTGTAGTAGAGACACTAAAAGCTTTAAAAGCGAATGAACGTACGAACTTTTGTGTGCTTTGAAGCGCTTAAAACCTTCAAAGGATTGTTTATAGGGGTAGACGCAGTTTATTGCTCTTAACTGATGGCTTCGAAAGCTTTATAGAAAAGTTTTATAGCATAAAGCTTAGTGAAAGCTTGAGGGAGAATACGGGGAAAAAGCTTCAAGGTATGTCCGATAGGAGAAAGTTTAGGGAAAGTTTTGAATAGAAAAATATGTCATGCGACAATCAATGTCGCAAACCTATTGCGACACGACTTTGACTACCAATTAGTCTCATGTTTTTTAAAATCATTAGACAGTCTTTTTTTGGGGATACGTTGAGGTCTCTAGAATACTAGGACAAGTAATTTACAATTCCAGCTTTGCAAGATACTGAGCAAAATGATGAAAGGAATACGCCCAAGTCACTAGCAGTTATGTAAGAACCTTTCTTGTGATACTACAAATCAATATTCCATACGAGCATCAAGCATTCCCTATAGGAAACCATCCCGTCTCCAAAATAATATCAACTTTATTTATCCTTATTTTGAAGGCTTCAATCAAAGATGACAGAAAAAATTTTATGTTATTTGAAGTCCAGCTGTCTGCATAAGCTGTGGAATAAAGCAATATCTTAATGCTGCTCAGACGCACGAGAAGATTAAGTCTATCGGCACGCCTTCCAATATGGCAGTTGCCTGTAAGGCAAAGTAGAGAACCAGTCGTCTTCTTATTTATATTAGTTGAGCTACTCTGTAAAACGATCAGATAATATCGATTTTAACTAATGTTCTTATACCCTGTAACAAGTCGCAGATTGAAAGCTCTTAACGCGACTCTTAACAGTTTATCGGCAATGAACAATGAAAGTCCGACGATAACCCTTTGCCATAGAGCCAATCTAAGAATTAACTTAGAATTGTTAAATTTAAGGTGGTTAGAGGAGTACCGAATTTTGTTTGGTACGCCATAAAGATGACCTTTATCTACTGATACAGGGTATAGGGCCTATACGTTGTCACGTCATTTATATTTAGAGAATGACATCATCTATTGAACTTTGACACGCTGGAAGTCTTTAAAATTAAATTTTTGAACTTTTAAGCAATTTAAGAAAATTTTAAACAAAAATGTTCTTAAATTATGCTGATGAATGGTGACCAAACAAGGGATGGTTGATGAAATGCCTCTCTATTTGTGGGTCTGGTTACAAATTTTTTTCTTCTTGTTTTTTAAAGTTGATTGAACTTTAATTATTCGATAAAGAAACCAAAAATGTTTATGATTTTTTTTTTGTTTTTGTTTTTGTTTTTTTTTTTATAGAAAAGAAAACCCCTTTCTTGCTCCACAAAATCTTAAAAGAAGCCAGAGATACTTGAGAGTAGAAAAAAACAAAACAAAACATGCGGGTGCCTACAATGTTTACTGGCGGGCAATTGATTAATTTAAAAACGAAAAGGAAGAGGCGGAGGAAGAGGAAGAGGAAGAGAAATGAATTCGATTTCTTGTGATTGGCTCTTCTTAACAATTTATCTATTGATCTATAAATAATTTGTTCAAATAAAACAAATTGCTTTTGCACTTCAGTTACAGTTACAGTTACAGTTTCAGAGTTTTTTTCTTTCTTTTTTAAAGCATTTGAATGCAATTAAAGTCATTGACGACGATCTGAGAAGAGAGCGTATAATCGATACAGACAAGCAAGATGATACGCAGACAAAATTTTTGTACGCGGAAATATTTTTTGTATGGATTTTTGTGATTTTCCAAATCAAACTGAAAACACAAAAACAATCCCCCGGCAAAGCTACCCATTGCACCACTACACCACACTACCACTCAAGCTCTACATCAACATGTTTTAATAGCAAACAGACGGAGAGACAGAGAGACAGACAGACAGTGAGAGTGCAGCAGCATGAATTTCAAGTGGTTGTAAATGCCTCGTAGACAACATACAATTGCAGTCAGTGCTTATGTACTTACAACTACTGATGAGCAACATATGCAACATATTGCCTACAAGTACGTACACACTGAACACTGAACACTGAACACTGCACTGCACTTGCAACTTATGTTGGCAATATTTTCATTTATATTGCATATGAAATTGTATCAGCGTATATGTATGTATGCGTTATGGGCAGAGTATTAGCAAATCATTGAAATGAAAATGCATCATATGCATCATGTGCATATGCAATATGATGCATCAGCAACAACAAACAGCATCATAATCATCGTTGTGCGTTTCTGAATGCAAACTATGCGTATCACTGGAATTGTTTTTACTGAAGAAAACGCGAGAAATAAACAAAAGCACCCACTATGACGGTACACTTAGGGAATTAAATTAAATGCACTTTACAGCGGGATTGAGTCAAAACTTTAAATTAAAAACTTTTCTAAATTGAGAAATTTTGAATTGATTTTGGGTTCTACGTGAGTTTGCAAACAGAGATTCAAGTTTCATCAATGATTATGGGGTATATGGAATAAGGTGATATACTTTGCAGTAGTCTAGGACTTCTTAAAGATATGCTATGCTGATAAAAGTTTGTTGTTGATATCTGGATTTTCCTGTCGATATGACAAATATACACAGACTGGCATGCAATCATTACTGCTTCGCAACTTTGGATGCATTGGATCAAAAATCATTCGCTGTGATTACATTTTCGCAAAAGGCTGTTGCAGCTAGTAAATGAAGAAAACCAAGTGAAATCTGTGGTCCGAATTTAATTTAAGATTTGTTCAAGGAAATCCAAATACCGCACTTAATAAAATGCGCTTGAGTGTTGCAATAAATTTCAAAATGTTATCTATTCTGGTACTTTGTTTGTTTGTTTTTATGGCTGTTTTTGTTGTTGTTGTTGTTATTCATGTTTAATTGGTTTGATAAATTTGAAAATCAATGCATAAAATACATCTGGTAAGATGTAACTCGAGAAAAAAGGGTGAGTGGGCATGCATAACCAAAAGCAGTGGAAAATACAAACACCGAAGAGTAAGATTTTATGTTTCAAAATCTATGCGCCACAATAGAAAATCAAATGGTTTTCGTTCGTTCTGTTTTTATGTCACAAAACAAATTTTAAAAAAAAACCCAGAATAATTTGAATAAAGAAATTGAAATTGAAAAATTGAAATTCAATTTCAAATACGTATGTATGTATGTAGATTTCATTGCGTTTGAAAATTGTCAGCTAAAATATGTAACGGCAAGAAAAACAGAAAGAAAAACTCATATTCACTTACCTTAAACATTAATGGATTGCGTTCTATTTCAGCTTCAGCACTTTCACATAATGATTCGGATTCGGAGAGGAAAGCCAAGAATTGATCCATGGCTCGATCGAACGATTGTAGGCTGTGTACAGCCGATTGTAATTGTTTACCGCGATTGATGACGCCATTATTTAAATTCGAGTATCTGTTTGTAATAGAAAAACATAAAGGCAACGCGTTAATTTTTTTTTATTTCTTATAAAAAGAAGAAGAACAACAACATTTAATTGATTAACGGCTTACCTTTGATTAATTGCTTCGGTCATCTTTTTAATTCGGCTGGTATCATCGGCTGGATAGACGGCAATTAGTTTCTGGGTCAACTGATTGAAAATCTCAAATTGTTGCTTATTTTGATGGAGTTCAGCATGGAAGGACTAAGAGAAACAGGGAGAAAGAGAAAAACAATTAAAACAATTGCAAATAAATTTTCAAATATTTAGGAGAGGAATTGTTTGTTAGTCTAACTAATTGTCTTTAAAGCATTCATCATACACTCCATTTATAGAGATCATTGAAGCTTTTCAAATTAATTATTGATTTCCAATTAAAAAGAAGAAAAAAGAAACAGAAAGATCTTTGACCTCTGAAAGCAAAATGAATACTTCCTAATATAATTTTATAGAGTGTTGTTCTTAGGCAATGGCAGATGGCAACTCTATCGTTCCAGATTCGTACTGTACACGACTAACTTAGTGAGCTGAAAGGCTTTGACTATGATATGTTTGTAATTTCAGACCAGAGGACAATGCTATGTTACAACAAACTTACTGAACCAATTTTGTTTATCGTTCCACGCTAATCATTACCAGACCTAAAGTTATTATTCCTACAAAGCTTAAAAATTCTTCTTAAGTAATTGACCTACTTCTTAATAAATTATGTTTTCAACAATCATATTTATCGGTCCCTAGAGTGAACCAGAAACAACCTCCATGTTCGTCATTAAACATAAAATCTGTGGAACCGATTACAACAGGCTGTGTTTATAACACTTCCTCCACATATCTGTAGGCACATTTATGTCATTAAACCAATGCACTTCCAGAGTCGAGGTTTTGAAATCAATTATGAAGGCTTCTTAATTAGAGCTCTAAGAGTGTTTTACTCTCTAATATAGTGACTCCACATATGCTTCATGTAGTAGTGAAGGGACTCTATATGCAGATGAACTATCAAATTTTTCACTGCTTTCCTTTCGGGCACATTCAAATTTGCTTTGCCACCTGCTTAATAAGATCGTGGTTATTTTAAAATTGAGAATATGAGCTCAACTAACACTATTCAATATGTAACGTCTGATAAAAAGAGGCGTGGCAGTATATAACAAAAATCTTTGTGTATATATTAATAAATATCGTTACCTTTTGTTCCTTTTGCTGAGCCTCTAAAATATCAGCTGTGGTGGCTACAGTGCCCATACGTTCGGCTCTGGCTTCCATACGTTGTAGCCATTTTTCCAGTTCTATACGCTTGGCCTCGTATCTAAAATGAAAACAAAATATGGCTTCAACATCAATTTGCGTTATACAGTAGACTTTGACACTCACCTTTGCGAATCGCTCAACATATTTTTCAATTGAGCTGCACGTTGTAGCACACATTGCGAGGTCTCATCCCAATGCTCTCTGAGGCGGGTAACTGTAAAGTTGGATTTAAAGGATATTAATTAATACGTTTAGGTTATTAAGATTAAAAAGTTTTAAACAAAAGTTTTCAATTAACAAGTTAAACAATTAACCGTTATTAAGTAAAAGTGCTTAAGACCAGGGTTTACATTTTTTTGAGGCCGTGTCTTAACAACACTAAAACACGCACACACACACACACACATTAATGGAGAACCCTGTTTAACATAAAAAAAAAATAATTATTATGTTTTTAGCGAATTATTAAAAATAAATTGAAATTAATTGCTGAAAATTGCCCATTAAGAGGTAAAAAGTATTAACTGGTGGCCATGCTAAGGATTAGTAAGAAACCTTAAATCTCTTCAAAGGATTAAAGGTTTCAGGGGGTGAGTCTTCTTTTTTTAAGGTTTAAGGTTAGAATCTGCTTTTTTTTAGAAACCCAAATTCGTTCCATTTGATATAGAATTTTTAGGGGTTTTAGGTTCAATTCACGATTTTTTTAATAGAGAAAAACAACACCAAATTAGAATATTTTTAACAACGAATTATTTTGTGAGTAGAAAAATTGCTGGTGAATTATTTTTTGTAAAAAAAAAGAAACAAAAATGTGTCAGTTAAAGTGAATGATGATGGATTGGTTGGTTGGTTGATTGGTTGGTGTTGGGTTATGGTTTCAGTTTGGTTTTGTTATTGTTTTTGTTTTTACCTTTCAAACAACAACGCATATAGTCCAAATCGGCTGAACAATGCGGTGCTAAAGAGAATTGTTTCAATTCTAATATAGAAAGATAAGGATGATAAAGATTAAAAATAGATTTTTACAGTTTCACTTCAGTTTTATTGTGTGTAAATTAAAGAGTTTTAAAGAATATCGTATAGGCATACATAGATAGATACATACAATGTATAAAGACTTAATCCGGGGTTGGGGGGGAGGGTGGTGCTTAAGAAGTACAACGGATGAATTAAAAAAAATGGGTGTGGAACACTCTAATGAACTATAAAATGATTTAAAAGGAATCTGTTGACATACATTAGTGGGAATGAGATAAAATACAAAAAAAGAGAGAGAACGTGGTAACGAACTTTTCCAAGACTATATAAGATGTACGCTGGAAACAAAAAAACAAACGATATTCAAAGTATAACTTAAAAATAGGAGATTTGCCAAGTCCTTCAAGGAATATAGGAGCAAAATGTTATTCGAACTTCATTTATTGCTTTGTTTTAGTTGCATTAATCAAGTTCTGCTAGGTAAGCAGGTGAGAGCTCTACTGCAGCAATTTCTAGAAGTATAGGGTTGCCAACCATCATTGCTTAGATACAACAGAATCTGTATATTAAAGTGTTGTATCGAACGTAGTGGTGAGAACGTGAATTCTTGTCGGCAACATATAAAGTTTTACGCATTATGTCAACAAATCAACTGGAGTACTGAAGTCTTAATAAATACCATGGCTAAACTGTGCTTTGAAGAATTAAGAAAATGAACTGGAATTAAAACAGTTCCACGGACTGTGATGCTACGTTGTCCCGTATAAGAATTGAGGAGTACAGAAGACGTCAGCCGACAGTACAAAAAAGGCAGGTTGCAAGCTCAAATGTAGGTCAATCTAATGGAGGCATTCGTTTATATGATTTTCATGTTCCATAGAATACTGCTGGAAGTTTAATTTGATTTCACTACCGAAAGTTTTCATTTGAGTTTAAGTTCTTCAAACTACCAACTTTCTGTGTGGTACAACAACGAACTGGTTTGATGATATAATCTTCATACAAGTTCTTTTATTTTGTAATCGAAACGCATCATAAATGTCGGGTTTATTTCGTATTTGGAACAAGCCCACGTTAACAATGTTTCAAATGTTGTTTGATCCTACTAGCAACAGATTTGATCATACGGCCCTCGAACAGATTTCAGATCGATACAACATTATTTCAGTATGATGCAACTAGTAGTTCTAATAAAACAAATGGGAACAACTGGACTACTAAAAAGCTTTGAAGGTGATGATAGTGGAAGAATAAAAAAATTAAATAAAAAAACAAAAAAGGTTCAACGAAAAACTTCCAAAAGAAAATTTATTTTTTGGTTCTTAAAAAATAAGCATTTTCCATGAAAATTAATAAAAGAAAACTTGATTCCTACCCGGTATGGCTGGACCCTGAGACATTTGCGTCTCATCGTGTGATGAACGGCGGCGCATGCGCATTTCTTCTCTAGTTAAGGCGGCCGTTACCGAACTGGGCGCTCCAACTACGCCAGCCTGAGCGGCAGCAACAGCAGCTGCTGCTGCTCTAGACTGAGCCTGGTGTTGTAGTAAAGCAGCTGCAGCCGCTGAACCAGGACTTTGTCCAGTATTGTGAACTACCGTTCCAGGTATATTACCCAATAGCTGTTGTCTGATGTGCTCTCTAAATTCAGAACTTAATGGCATAGGGCCGCTGGGAGCAGCCACAACATTTGCAGCAGGATTTGTGGGGACCACTGGCGGTGCTGGTGGTACTGGTACAACAGCAGGCACATGTTGCCTATGGCGACTGTATTGCAATTCCAATGGTAAATTGCGATCCAAAGAACGCATATGATGTTCAATAGTGGAGCGCATGGCCTGCTGTTGAGACTGCTCCAGTTGACTCAAATTATTCGTGGAGCTGTTTTGTAAAGCTTGTGCTCGTAATTGTTTAATTTCTTCTATTGATTGTCGAGCTGCAGCGGCAGCCGTTTGGGCCGCTACTGCAGTTTCATCCAATGAGAGATTGCGTTCATAAGCAGCCGCTCTCATATTGACAGCTGATATATGACGATTGCCACTGCTTAGGGCAGCCTTAAACTGCATATCGAAATTAGTTTGGGCCACTTCAAAGGAACGTAAATTCATTTGCTCTTGCATGGCCCGCTCCATATTGCGTATGCCACTCTCTATGCCTCTAAGGGCATCCTCTGAACCAAAATCATCGGTGGGCGACAGGCGAGAAGTAGATGATGTTGTTGAAGAGGAAGCTGTAGAAGACTTTTTTAAATCACTAGCCCTTGTGGGAGCCGGTGAGGGTACATTTTTGTCCAGTGGCATATCAAAGGGATTCGAAGACCGTTTAATGTCGGGTTTTTCTGGTGGCACAGGAGGTTTATCTTTAAATTTAGCCATCGTTAGAGGAGAGTTTTGTGCGCTATTCTGTGTTGAACTTTGAGCCGAACTTTGTGCTGATGATGACAAAGGCTTTTTGGGCAAGGGTGGCGGTTGTCTACCAGGCGGTGGTAAATTAAATCCATCCGGTAAACTTTTTAAACTATGACGCTTAGGCGGTATTTCTGGTGGCGGTGCTCTATCGGCCGAACGGGCCGGTATTGCAGGAACTGGTTTATTGTGTTGCGGCGGCAAAGGTGGTGGCTGAGCACCATGTGGCTTTGGTGGCAACTGCATAATTGGTTTCATATGATTCCCCGCCACAGCGGCATTGTTGAGATTGTGATGTTCCTCTTGAGAGGCTTGTTTACGTAAAATTTGTTGTGCTCTCATGGCAGCTTGTGCGGCAAGTTCCGAATTTAAACGTGGTATTTCGGGTGCCAGTTTAGGCATTTCACCCTCAATGGATTTGGCAGTCATGTTGCGTTAACAACGTATAACAGTACTTGTGTGCGTTGAAAAGTTGATTTCTGGATTTGCGGTTTACTGCTAAAATTACCGTGATTTTCTTTTGATATGATTACAGTTGATATGTTTTAACATATTTTTAGGGGAAGTTTCTTTTTTTTCAATTACAATAATTAAAGCATATTTTTAGGATAAAATTTGTTTATTGGTTTCACTATTTTATTTGCAAAAATAAACAAATTTTTAATGCCTGCTTTAAAAAAGAAAATTTATGATGATTTTTTATTTTAAAACACTTTTAGGCATAAAAATTTTGTTCCACATGTTTTAAGGAGAGTGGCTTTTGTAAGAAACACGATATTTTTGTAACTTTTTTTTTCAATTTCAACACTTTTAAACTTTTAATTAATGTTATACGCACTGAAAATAATCTTTAATTTTTTTTGCTTTTTTTGTTATTTTAAAGCATAAATTTAGGGGTTGTTTTAAATAAAATTTTTAAATTATTACATAATACGTGTATGGCATTTCCATATTAATTAACAATACTTTTAGGCTTTTTAACAGTTTTTTTCAAATAGTTTATTGCATAATTTATGGCATTTTTATTTTTTTTTGCCGGTTGTTTAACTTTGATATGTTATGTTATAATCCCTCCGACATTATTAAACTTTTTTTCTCTTCCATAAACTATAAATTAATTTTCATAATTTGTTGGTTTACTTTCGGGTGGTAATTTTAATGGTTTGTAAATGTTTAACAGAACACACATCCTTTTCACTGCTTTTTGTAAGCGCTTAAATAAAAATCATGTTTTATTTGTTGTTGCCTAAATTAAGGCGTTTTAAAAACAATTTCTTTTGGTTTATTTTCAATATTGGATTTACAACAGATACCGTATGTTTTATATATGAATTGTGTTGTTAGTAACTTATGCGGTGTGTTGTAGGATAAATATTTGTCATCTATGCTGATTTAGACTTCGAAAATATCAAATTTTGTGACCTTTTTGGGCATAATTTCCGGGAAGTTTAGTACTACTTTTTTCCTTTCAAGAAAAGTGCATTTAAAGCTAAAAAATTGCATAGGAGACGCTTTACCTATAGTTCGAAAGATTTGTGAGGGCCTCTTGCACTAAATATAGTGATAAATAACCATGTTCTCTCTTGCCCAGCAAATATTTGAACCGTATTTTACTAGAAAAATTGGGAAAAGGCCATACAGTAGCCAAATACAATACATTATTCATTTAAAATTCAATTGCAAAATTTTAGGATTTTAAAATATGTTTTATAAACTCTCAAACCCAACTGAAGCGTGGCTTTATTACATCACAAATAATTTTTTGTTAAATTTTATAGCATACTTTTAGGCAATACTGTGTTTTATATTTCAATTTCTTTTTTATTTCTTTTAATTAACAATTGCTATTTACTTTTTGCTTCATTTTATTATTTATGCATGTTGTCTGTCTGTTTGTTTGGAATATAATTTCAAAAACTCTAACATAGTTTAAGGCTGTATATCATGGTTTATTAAAATTTATTGCATTAGAGAGTTTATCATTTACATTTATTGGATTCAAATAAATATTATTTTCAGTTTTATTTCTAAATATGCATAATGAAACCAATAAAATTAAAGCATACTGTTGGGAGTTGTAACATTATTTTAATAAATTTTGTTGAGATTGTTTTATTAAAAATAACAAAAAAAAAAAAAAACAGAAAACAAATTTTAATTTCATTTACAAAAATAAACAAAAATACAAACGATTGCAACAATAAAGCATAGTTTGTTTAGAATACAATCGTGATGAAAAGTATAGCACTCGGATACAGAAAATTATCGTGCAGCAATTTAACACAATATTTATTACAGTATAGTTTCAGGCATTAAAATAATTAATACTAACAAATTTTAGAATATGAAAGGACTATTCCTTATACAAAAATAAGAAGAAATTACCAAAGGTATCTGTATTCAGATAAACATATTTAAGATGCAGCATATTTTAAGGCTTAATTTTATAGCAAATGTTCATGTAAAATGATGAAAGGTAAAGAAAAACAGAAGAAAATTCGAGATGTCGCTAAATGCCATCTTGCTAAGACAATTAAAGGGTCCTGAGCATGCGTTTCTGTCAGGGTAGAGACACAAGATGTATTTCAACCGTCTTGTGCTTCTCCCTTTAACAGCGCATAAGCCACATTAAATATAAATGCATGTGTTGCCAACATCGCACCATTATCCAACAGAAATCCTACTAAGATCATAATAGTCTCATTACCCAGGTTATAATGTCATGGAAATTCTACATATCATTTGTTCCACCATAAGGATTTTACACT
This sequence comes from Sarcophaga bullata, assembly GCA_005959815.1. Taxonomy (NCBI): domain Eukaryota; kingdom Metazoa; phylum Arthropoda; class Insecta; order Diptera; family Sarcophagidae; genus Sarcophaga; species Sarcophaga bullata. The sequence continues at coordinate 572,421 of QOCX01000014.1, forward strand.
CTATCTGATCCATGAGTCGGTGACTTTAAATAAATAAGTTGTAGCAGGTCTTACAGACATATTCACAATTGGAGAGTGTGTGCCTTTCCTTTTAAATATGTTAGAATTGGCCTTTGAACTTTCAAGCCCTCGTCTAGAAAGCTAACTTCTCGACTACTCCGTAGACTATGAGAACTTTTCTTTGCTTTCTTCTAATTTCTTGTAATTTTCGAGCCGCTCTCGTAAGTACAAGTATGTGTGGCTTAAACTATTATTTTTCCATTTGCTAAGAAGTTTGCTTTATTATTGCATTTCCGTTGCATACATTTAGGCTTTATATACATAGCAAGCAGGTGTTGCAATTGCCAAGGAAAATTGTTTTTGAATTGTTTGTTAAACACTAATACACACATACATACTCTCAAACCCATACAGACAGACATACATGCTTACATTTATAAGTTTTATTCTTTCGTTTCTCTTTTCATTTCAACAACAATAGCAACTGCAACTGCAAGTGAAACTTTAAGGAGTTGTGTGCTATGAAAAGTAGCTTAAGTGCCAAAAAAACACTTGAGAAATGTGAAAGAAAAACTTTCTTCTTCTCCCGAGTATAAGGAAAGTACCAAAGGAGGAATAATAATTTTACAAAGAAAATATCAATTTTTTTTTTAGAGCAGATTTAAATATTTTCTGTGTTTTCTTTTAACTGAAAAGAAAAGGAAACTTTCCTTTATGACCCATTTCATTATGTTATAGTTATTGTTGTTATTGTTACATAAAAGAGTTTTAATTTGAATAAGAAAAACGTCTTTCTTAGTAAAACAAACACATTTTACGAATTAAGGGAACCAGGCTTAGGGTATTGTCCCCTAAAGTAAACTACACATGCATAGATTAAGAAAAAGTAATGATATTAGCTTTTAGGCTTAATATCATAAAAAAAATTACAAATGAAGCCATTGCAGTTAGTTACAATAATTATTCTATTTATACATTTAAAGCATACTTTTGGGTTGCATAGCATCATTTCACTAAAAGAGTGATATACTTATGAAACTATGAGACATACGCACAAGAGCATTGACCCGTACTGCTTCAATAGACGATATAGCGTTCATATCGAATGTCTTTAAACTGAAGAGATGCAAATATATCAATAATTATAAGGATCTTTATTCGTACTCGATTAAAGAACTCACTCATTGCACGCACTCAGAAAGGAATACAACATAAAAGAACGTCATCGAAAAGGTACATACCGCCAACTGTTCTAAGCCATTGGACCTCAATAATAAGGTATGCACTTCAACACAACATTCACCTCCAAACAAGCATGGCAAAAAAGTCCTCAGAATTTTTTTCTAGCTTAGAAGTAAACTTTAAATCCAACCAAAGCTCATTTTTTATTCTCTAATGGTCTATTCTGGTATTAACAATAAGTAGAAATAAACACCTTAATTGCGAATAAAAAATATCCTCTTTTTGCACAATTAAAATTAACTTTTTTTTCTTTTATATTTTCATTGCCTAGTTTTAGGTGGGAAAGCAATAAAAATCCCTTTTGTTCTGATAGCAATTAAGAAGCAAAACAAAATCATACTTTTAATCAATTTATGACAGCAGAAAAACAAAATAACAAAACTGAGAAAGAAAAACCCCAAATAGAAATTATGAATAGAAAAGGAACAGCAGAAAAAAAAACAGAAAGAAAAATTAATTAAAATAAATCACCACTTATGGAGGGGAGTGAGAGAATGCAAACAATTTAATCAACACTTGGCACTTTTACGATATTTTTTGGTTTTATTGTTGTTGTTGACTATTTTTTTCCTTTAATTTTAGTGTGTAAACAAATGGTAGGACAATAATAGAAAAAATAGAAATATGTAAAGCATGTTTTTAGGCTGTGTAGTGTAAATACTAACATACAATACAATGGCTAAACAAAGTAAAGCAATAACAAAACAAAACAAAGCAAAACAAGCAAATCAAAGTATCAACTAAAAAAGACCACAACAACAATAATTACAATAACAACAATAACGTAATAAAATCGAGAATGCTGAGCAACATACGGCGTCAGTAGCAGCAGAGCAGCAAAAAAAAACAGCAAAGTGAAGCAAAACAACAAAAATCACATGGCAATGTGTAAACAAAAGAGTATTAAATCGTAATAACAAAGAGCGTAAAATGAAATATGATGAGCCAAAGAGAAAGAGTGAGAAAATATAAACCGGCTTTCAAAGCAGCAGTAGCCATAATAAACAAATACAAGGAAATAAGCGAGTATTGTACGGGTAAAGCGGAGCATTTTTTTATTTTTTATGCACACACATACAGCAAGAATAAATAACAACAAATATTTTATTTACACCATGTAAATGAAATAAGAGAGTGAGAGAGAGAGAGAGAGAGAGAGAGAGCGCACGAGAGCGAGTTAAAAAGCAAAATAACAAGAAATTTATGAAAGAGTGTCAACATTAGAAATTCACCACTTAAACTGCAATGGAATGATAGCAGACCATGTAGGCAACGTGCTTTTAAAATAATCAAGAGATTTTCAAATATTCCCATACACCATTGGGTTCTCTTGAACGCTTCTCGGTTGTATTTAAACATTTTTACCACATGCTTTATCACAACAATCCAAGCCGGCTTTTGGTGTGATTGTAAATTTTCTTTCATTTCTTTGCAAAAACATTTTTTCAATTTTGTTGCATGCTTTTTGGCGTTCTATAATGGCAACATACTCTATGCATATAAAACTTATATTTTTTTAAATAAAACAAACAGCAGAAAAAAGTAACCGAGAGAGTAATACAAGCAAAGAAAAGCAGTAGTTAATGCATGTGTGTTAATCATTATTGTTACAACTGCTGCTTACTACAACTGCAGCTGCTGCTGCTGCTACGATTTTTTTTTAATGCCCCTTAAGCGTATGTTATGCTCTTGCTTCAAATGCGAGTTCAACAGATTCTTATACAAGTCGCCAGTGTGTTTGAGTGTGTGTGTGTTGGTGTGAGTGTGTATGTGTGTGTTTATTTGTGGCCCTTTGTTCTATTATATTATTTTATTACATTTTATTTTATTTTATTTTATTTTGTTTTGTTTTTTTTTTATTTTGTTCAACATTTCTTTGGGTATTCACGAAAGCATAATATTTATGAACCCTTATGAAAATCACCCTCTTTGCTCTAAACGTGTATGTTGTATGTTACAATATTTCATTTAATTTTTCTTATTTTTCATTCTTTCTTCTACTGTTTTTTTTTCCATTTTTTTTGTTATTGTATCGCCCTGAATTGTGTTAAGTTGGCACAGACTGTTGCTGTTCTCGTATAGAATTTTGTCTGTGTTTCTGTGTAATTTTTACAAGTGAAATTTGCATTTTCACTTCAGGGTTTTTATTTTATTTTATAAGAAATTACAAAGGAATCAGGCCTTAAATTACTCATAAAATAAATAACAATTTAAAATGAAACAAAAAAAAATAAACATAAAATAAAAGTAAAGCTAAGCAACAGATTTATAGTTAAAAAAGAAATGCCGAAAGTTTTCCTATTAAATCCTTAAAAAGGAAACTAAAAATTATAGGATATTTAAAGGCTTAAAAATTATTCCTAGATTTAAAATTGACAGAATATTGTATCGATTTCTATTTTAAATTGTATTTATCAATAAACGTATTCCATGTTCTTTAAAATTGTTTTCAAAATAAATTGAAAAAAAATTGTAGCATATTTTAAGCCTTTGAAAAAAAACAGACAATATCACAAGCCTGCAATTTATCCAGGATTATTCATTGCATAACTTTAATTGCAGAATTTTATGCAAATTTTGGACATTTTGTATGAAATATTGTTGCAACTGGCATTAATTTTATATCAACAATTAGCTTTACAGGCTATGATGGCCATGTCCCATATTTCCAGCAATAATTTATTTCTTTAAACAATAAAGCTTAAAAGTTTAGGTTCTCATACAATCCGAAAACATAATAGTGTATGGAATAGACCACACTTGGGATTTTCAGTAGGGTATTTGGAGATGAAAATAATTAGCATCTTCTCTGTGGTTGCCTAAAACGTGGTAGAAAGAGATTATTATGGAGATTCTTTTCAACTTTTTGCCTGGTATTCAAGTCCTCCAAAGACTGGATGTATGAATACGTTGACTGGGAAAGTATACTCATTCGTACACAGTTGGATCTTTTGTTTAGGTTCACCTTCGCTCCCCCTTTCATATTATCTCTCAATCTCTCGCTATGTGGCAACAAATAACTTACGCTTAGTCACGTAATTTATTGAAGACGCAAACCATGTTACTATTTACCAGTATCTACGCTTGAAATCTACAGATACGGGTAGATACCTCGATATTCTTTTGTTTTTGTAATTCAGTGAATAGTTTAAGAAAACAGTCAGCAATTGCTTGAACACCTAAAAGCATGCAACATTATAGCTTTATAGCTGAGTGAATTCGAACGAACTACATGCTCTGACATCTTAAAAATATTCTAGTCATTTCAGACACGATTCTAGTCATTTCTGTCAGTAGACTGTACAATAGCTTCCATGTCTGTTTTGCTAAACGCTCCAGCTACATTTCTATAAAAACCATTTTCTTAAACAAAATAAGCATGGCAACCTTTAATATTTTTATTTAAAAATTTAAAGTGCTTTATTCCCTTTACAGTGCCTCTACTGAGTCCATTAAAAGTGACTATTTTAAACTGTAGGCAAAAAACGAATTATAAAAAAGACTTAAAACTACAATCTAATCTCCGAAAACAAAAAATATATTGTCTTGCAGTGCAAAGGAACTCAAGTGGTAGTTGCAGTTGAAACAAGAAAAGAAGGAAAAATAGACAAAAGGGAGCAGCAAAAAAGTATGCAACAATTTATTTCAATTATGCAAAAAAGAAAAAGAGATTTAAATGCTGATGTACGTATGCAACGATTTTTTATTTTAATTCTTACATCATGATGTTATAGCAACAGTAAGAAAAAAAATAAAAATAAAAATAAATACTGGATTAAAAACAATTTAAACTTTCAAAGACATGCTTAGTCCTCTAAAGAGTTTGTAGACAAGATAGGGCAAACTCTCTAAACTGCCAAAATAAAAGCCTAAATGTAGGCAAAAAAAATCTGTTTATATAATTAAACACCACGCCCACTTTCATGTGACCATAGCAATACGATATTTACTTCAAGCCATAGGAGAACTCCAGTGCTTCAAGTGTAGGGTGTTGTTTCCCAAACTAGAATCTGCTTAATTACGTTTAGTTTTGTTTTTTATTTCATTTTCTATTTGAATTTTTCGTTTTTTCTTTTTGTTTCCATTTCCCCTATTTAAACTTATACACACACACACACACACATAGAGACAAAGACACACAGATTTGTCTATTTATATTACATTATAGACATGCAAGGATGCATTATATCCCTAAAGTAGGCAACAACATTCTTTTTTTTTGTGTATTTTTGTATGTTTATTTCTGAAAATTTACTAGAGTATGAAATGTTTATAAAGAGACAATAATTTTTAAAGCAATTCAGCAAGTTTGTTCATCATTATTAAGTTCAAATGATAGAATAAATTCAAAACTAAAATCAATACAAACAGCTACGATGTATGTATATACGAAGGTTGTAGCAAAAGAAATTAAAGAAATAAAACAAGTTCCCATTGCAGTTCATTATTAACATTATTAACTAAAGGATTACAGACAAATTATCAGTATGAAGGTATAAGCGCCACTATGGTTGGTATGGGATGAGCGCTATTCCTGGATCTTATTTTGTATAGGAAACTGCTCCGGAACATACGTTACTGAAAAGTCAAATATGGACGCAATTATTCTATATCCTTACAGTAGTGTTGGAGGAGAAATAGGGCCCCTGACCTGGACCTAGAAAGATTCATTAGATCTGCACAGCGGTAGTCAAGCCTATCACCACTTACCGCAACTAGACAAGGCAGTTACAAAGAACTGCTTACATTAATGGTACTGATGTACAGTGATCCTCTCACTCTCATGGTCTTCTACCCTTAGCGTTTAGCAGCAATTACAAATCAGCATCTGTAGCCGATGGGACAATCGCATCTATTCGTAGCAGACAGTTAAAGCGCATTGGATAAAGCTACCGAATAATTGAAGCGTCTTTCAGACGGAAGTAATCGCCAACTGGGTTCCGCATTCCCGGATTCCAGTTTATGTAGAAATTTACGACAATGAGCAGGCCTAAGAGGAAAAGAGTTTCCATGCACGTCTTCTTCCATATTTTCTTATTAAAATCTTAGCTTGTTTCTTATGGCGACCACTTTTCTTGGTTTTATTGTTCATTTAAAAAAGAATTCTTTTTTATTTTAGTTTTTCCTTATAATTCCATCATATTTCTGCTTGATTTCTTGCAATTGTTTGATAACATTTGCGGGGCAGGTGAAAACTTCTCTTTTTTTTGCAAGGAAACCCAAGAAAAACTTTTTCATTTAAAATAGTTTTGCCAACATAATCAAAGACAGACGATAGGGCGGCATAAAGGCAGGCACGCAAGCAGGAGACAGACAATTGGATTTTGCCAACAATTTGTTATTATTGTTATTGGCCCAACAATGAGTGAAGTTTTCAAGGAAAATGAAAGAAATTGTATTTCCTTGGAAATGCAAATGGCACCTATAAATTCGTAGAAAACAGGCTTTAGTCCCTGTAAGTAGGCACATGTAGGCAAGGGCATAAATTTCCAAAAAAAAATCCCTTTACATGAGTCTACATCTTTTACAGGCACAATGTTATGACGAAAATTATTTTAAATCCTTTGCAATAAAAATTAACAAACAAAAAAACCTTTTTTTTCCTACAGTCCTTTAGTGGCTCCTAAAACTATACGTTTTTTTTTTTTTTTTTTTTTTTGTAAAGTTATTGATTTTTTGTAGTGGAACAAGGTGGTATAATTTGTGTTTAGGATTTTGAAACTGCCCTAATGTATGCAATATTTATTGCTATAGTCATCAGCATATTAATAATGCCATCACACACAAATGATGACTATACAAATTGGCAAAAGGCCTTTGGGTATAATAAACAAAGCTACACGAACACGTTTAGCTACCATACATCTACAGCAACTACCAACACTATCACTTCAACCACTACTACTGCCACTATCGCAACTACATCTACTACTACCTTATCTAAGATCAAAAAAAAAATAGAAAGAGCAAGAGCAAGAGAGGGAGAAGGAGAAAAGAGAAAAGAGAAAAGAGAAAAATGTTTAAAGCAGAAGAAAAAAATGATTTTTGCATGCCTTAAAATATGTATTTTGTAGCATACTTTTGGTTATGGCCTTAAGGTATGCCACATATATGATAGAGGTACTATGCTATGCTGTGTTACTATGGTACAAATTAATAGCATCCCAAAAATAGTTTCTATTTATTACACCAACAACTCCAAACCAAATTATAATCACAAATTTTATCAGTATGCCTGCTCTGTAACACTCTTTACCTCTGTAGTTCAAGCTCTCTCTCTCTCTCTCTCTCTCTCTCTGTCTCTCACTCTGGTTTTTTACGAAATCCTATTGAACAGAGATTATTTATGACATTGTTAGCAAACAATATGGGTTAATAGAAATTTTTATTTATTACAAGATAAGTAGAGCAAGAAATTGCATAAAATTTGTCTCAATAAATTCGAAAATTTTATAAATTTATGCATAATGAATGCAATTAAAGCATATTTTAAGGGGTACAATGAAAATGGTATTCTTAAATAGCGTTGACAACAGCAACAGACTATTCAGAAGATCTAATGGACGGCTTTTTGCCAAAAAAAAAAATTAAGAAGCAGAATAGTGATCGTCTCAAACACTTGCGAGCATAGCAAGTTCTAAGAAGGGAGTTATTGTTATTGACAGCGGATATGCTGATAAAAACAAAAGCAAAAATTGGTGCGGACAAAATTTCCGTCCAAGTAAAACAAGGAGGGACGAAAACATTTTGTAAGTACCGGCAATTGGCAATAATATTCGGCGATACTGTTGTTCTTTCCATTAAGAAGTTGCGAACTCTACCGATGTAGTGAAGAATAGTAAGCCCCCAATATAGATTTTAAACCTGCAATTATAAACCTTTTAATTGAGCACTTCTGGTAAGTGTGAGACTCATAATCAAACTGCCAAAGAAGGGGGATGTCACTGAATGAAGAGGTATTATATACTATTATTACAAAATCCCATCTATACTATTACCATCTGTAGTAAATTGGGCATAAATAGTATTGGTTGTGAGTTGATAGACTAAAGAGTGCATGGTAGCGCGCTCCTTTGGTAGAGTGTTTGAAATTATGAGTCCTCACCACTCATTTTGGCCCAATACAACAATTCAATACATTCATACGGAGCACGTTGTTATTATATAATGACTAATGGCAACCCTATTATCCTAGAACCTGCTAAACTGAACCAATCTGCTGCTAATCCGATAAAATAAATTGACACAAGGCAACGAAACAGAACCACAACCGAATAAGAAGTCAGAGATGATGTATAATACCTCAATGGTTATTAAAGGGCCTAAGAGAGCAATAATAATAATAACGAATAGCAATTGAAAATCTTTTAATTTTTTTTTTTAAATAGACTCTGACTTTGCAAACCTTATAAATCAGAAGGTCACACCCTTTCTTAGAAAATAACACAGGGTGGGATTGAATGAATTGTCTGCCTCTTTATTTTTGTCATTTGCAATAGAAATTGACCTTTTAAGCTCTTGTTCAATTGATTATTGAAATAAAAAGTAATAAAAAAACGCTTTTTTAACTCCTCTGATAAGGCGTTTTGCTTTGTTTTTTTCGCAACTTTGTTTCAATAACAATTTGAAAAATAAAATCCAATATTTCCCCTTAAATGTAGGCTTTGAAAATTTTTTTTAGCCTAAAAGTAGGCAATTCAAGTAAAAGTTTACAATTATAAGCTATTCATTTTTGCTTTATTTTTTGTTTGTTTGCTACACGTTTAGCAATTTCATTTGCTTTTTAGCCATGAAATACATAGGCAAATGGACAAAAAACTAAAAAAAAACTTTTCCAGACTCATGCTTGGCCTCAAGCAACATTTATAGAAATTGGTTGTAGAAACGGAAAGAATATTAACAAAAAACAAACACAGGTAAATTTTCTGCTACTGTTTATATACGTCTTACCCCTAAGCCCCTAAAACCATATGCACAACATATAGAGGACGAAAGAAAAATAAACGAAAAAATGAAAAGAAGGAAAAAAAAGATTCGTCCTCAGAGCACTATAAATTTTTGTGATGAAAGCAAATAGTGTTTCACTAAAGAGCTTTTCAATTTGTTGGCAGCAGTAAAAAAATAAAAAGAAAAAAATGAAAGAAACTCAAACAAAACTTTAACCTTGAGCCGGAAAAAAAAGCGGAACACGAATCAGCCTAAAAGTATGCTATTTAAATAGAAATTCTTCTTTTTTTCTCCATTTGTATGGCATTGTATTGTTTATAGAGAATCGTTAATACTTTATTAAACACTTTCGAAGTGATTATTTTTTATTTTTTACTATTTTTTTTTTTTATTTATTTATTTAAACAGCATAAATTGTTTAAGCCTATTTGCAGGCGGTCTTATCACGTTATTTTCACTGAAAAAAAAAGAACAATTTTTGTTACACGCACACATACACACAGCAATACAAATAAAAGCCACCCTCCCGGTTTATTGATTTACGCAGAAAAAGAAAATACACACACAAATAATGTTTAAGCAGTCGCCTTGCAAACACATACACACACTTGCACAGATACGTCAAAAAAAAAACACAATTTTTTTTAAGACTCGAAATTTTTTGATGATAATTTCACTGCATTTTCAACATTAAAATTTTCGTTTTTTTTTTTTTTTGCTAAAATTTTCTTTTGATTCTTTTTAAATTTATTTGAAATGAATTCTCCTCGAAAATCACAACCGTATTTTAAATAAATTTTATTTTTCTTTAATTTTTTTTCTTTTTGTAGCTATAAGATGTTAGGAAGGAGACAATATAAATTTTTTTTTATTTCTTTCTGTGTGTATTTCACGTTTTCAACGTTCCGAACGTCTGCAAGTCTGCGGTGAAATTTTCCTTGTGAAAAAATCGCTCACAAAAATTGTACTGAACATAGTTGTCGCAGACAACGACTACAATTTTAATTTTATTATACCTCCAATATTAACTGGTAGCATAGCTAATTCACCTTTTTCACCACACTTTTTATTTTTAGTCACTCGTAAAACAAAAACTACCCTTAACGTTATAATACACCTTTTTGCTCTCTCTCTCTTTCTCTCACTCTCTGCTGCCGCTACTGTAGGCAAAGAGGATAAACTTTTATAAAAATAATAATGTGGTGAATTTCGTAAGAGAATTTCACCACTAACATTAGCAAAAAAAAAAAAAAAACTTAATAGAATACAATTTTCTTATCAGTTTCTTTATCAGTCCATACAAACATACTCGACCACACACACACACACACACACAACAATCTAAACGCCACACCTTCGACTCACCCCCACCACAACGTAAACCACCAGGGTTGAAAGTAAAGTAATGATAAGGATTTTAGTACCTTTTTTCCTTTAAATTAATATTTAACAAGGTTTTAATTGAAGAAACATTTTAGTGGCGGCTGGTGTTGATGTATGTATGTGATGAGGGCTTGTGAAAGAAGACAGAAAATTGTAACAGATTTGGCACTTTTTTTCTGGGCACTATTTTTAAGGTACTCTTAAAAGAGGAATGCGAATGGAATGCTGTAAGGGCTGGGAGTAGGAGAATAGAGAGAACCAGACCATGCAGATCAATAACCTTGAGCAAGGACACACACAAACTTTCAGAATAGTTTCAACACATCATAGGAAACAGATGTACGCCGTTGCAGCAAGAATAATAATGCTCTCGAACAGTCAATATATCCACAAGATTCTTAGCAGTTACAAATTTACGTTCAGGATATTATCGAAGTGATACTACGAGCTCTAACCAAACTACGATAATTCGAATATCAAGCATGAGAGCCAGGCACAAAATAGATAATTTGGCGGACATTGATGCAATGCCAAAAGGAAGTGTTTGGTCTCGGAGTGAAATATTCCAAAATCATGGAGAAACTCTTATGCGGTCTCTAAGTGATGTGAGCTTAAATCAACTTTCGAAAAAGAAAGGTCGGGACTGTCATACGAGCACTCGGCTCTATTGAGCCTAATTTCAAAAAAGTATGGAATTGTCAAGTATTAGTGAGTTAAATCAACAAGGCTGAGGAAATATGGCTGCAGGCAGCTACGAGAAGGCTGATTTGGAAAAGATTGTTGGAAAGCGTATATTCGATAAGAAAGAAGAAATAGAGAAGCAGATGCTCTTCCCAAGCCTTAAGACTTTGAAACGATTTAAACTTTTGTTAGGCAATGACAATGGAACTATCGGTCTATCCAGGAGTAATTTGATGTTAGTAACTCATCTTTCGAACGTGCATTGAGGTGTCAAAGTATAGTTGTCCAGGCTAGAAATTCTGTAATGATAAGACTAACTTGGATCTGAGCAATGTTACCGCAACTCCAAAGGAATACCTTACTGCATATCAAGCACTAGGCAGGGTGTTACCCTTACTGACACCGGCAATGATTCTGAAGTTTGCACGAGCAACAGTGCAAAACAATAAATCGTATGTTTCCACCGTACTATGGCACCTCTACCTGACAACAATAATAATAAATGAGGGCTGAAGAGACCTTTACTGCATTCACTTCTTCTTTTGACTTCAACATTATTCTCATGAAAGCTAAGAGAGCGAACTTTGCCTTCAAAATCTACTAAAAGAAGTTTGACAACACTTTTGGGGACACTAAAAAGTCCTTATGACGGTTCAGTACTTGTACTTTCTGCTGCGAGTAACATGAGTCGAAGGCCCATTTAAAAGAGCTGATCTGGTTCATAGGCACAGGATAGGCCAATATCTTCAGATCCTGCTGCTGAGACAAATAGACACTATTTTTCTAACATTTAGTACCAGAAAAAAGTACCACATTTATATTTAACTACCATTGTTCACCTGTGTGTACCCCATTTTTGGAAGAAAAAAAAGTTCCCTGATAAACATTTCCTTTTAGGCTCTTTTTTTTTGCCATTTACTCATAATGTAGTGGTGCTCATGCGCCTTAAGGTTAGACTTCAAAAAAAAAAAAAACAAAAATGTTCATTTAATAACTTGTTATTTCTACTCTTTAATGGTGGCCCGTGTATAAAACATGAATTTTTTTTCTTAATTGTTTTTGTTTTCTTTTATGCCCGCTCTCACTCTCTATTTCTCTATCTCTCTCTCTCACTCTCCCTCCTTCTCTGTCGCTCGATGTGTTGTTTTTTGTTATTTGTTAACATAAATTAAAATGCATTATACTGTAGCAGTTGTTGTTGTTGTTGTATGTTTTTATTATGTGAATGTGTTTATTGTGTGTGCATACGAATGTTTGAGCATAAATGCGTGTGTTTTTTTAATGCTGATGCTAGTGTTCCTTTTTTTCTCTCTTTTTGCTTTTCTTTTTTTGTTATGATAAGCAAATGTAGTGGAAATTTAACCATAAAACTTTATGCATGAGTTTTTGTTTTTTGTATACGTAGTTGGTATTTTTATGTTTGTGTGTGTATGTGCGTATGCTTTTGTTATTACCACTACCACTACCACTACTACTTCTACTACCTTTATGTTGTTTTTGTTTATATTTTCGCAAGCAAAAGAAACAAGAGAAAGTACCGTTTTGTTTAATATTCCTTTAATTTTTTTTTTGTGCTCTCATTGTTTTCTTTGTATTGTGTTGTTGTTGTTGTTTTTTTTTTCTTTCTTATTTTTTCTTTTAATAATTCATATGGTTTGCATAGTTGTTTGGTGTAGTTTTAAGCAAAAAAAAAAAGGCACAAACAATGTGCGGAACAAGTAGAGTAGTAGGAAGGGGAGCAGTAAATGTGTACATGAATACATAATAAAGGTCGTCTTTTAGTTTCTACAGGCAGACTAAGCTAATTGTTACTAATTTTTTTAATATTCAAACAAACGAATTAAGAATTCAGGGTTACACAAAAGAAGTACTTTTTTCTCGTATGCATTTGTTATTAAAGGAGTTTTTTTTTTTAAAATTCCTCAACTTTAAAATAAACTTGTGATAATAAATTCAATAATTTTTTCTCTAAAGTTGATTCAAAAATGTGTTAGAGAAACTTTCTTAAGCTTTCTTTCTTTTTCGAATAGTAATTTTCTTAAATACTTGTAAAAATACTTTCTTCAAAAATATACTTCTCGAAAAGTACTTTTTCGAAAAAGTACTTTTCAAAAAAGTACATTTTAAAAATATCTTGGAGACGTACGGTAAGTTTTTAAAAAATACTTTTTTCAAAACTACAATTTTAAAAGCCCGTTTTGAATGTTACTTTTTAAAAAATTTCTATTTTAAAAAGTACTTTTGGTTAAAGTACTTTTTTGAAAATTACTTCTGATTAAAGTACTTTTTTGAAAAATGCTTTCGTTAAAAGTATTCCTTTGGAATTGTTTACATCTCCCACAGAACGTTATTCAAGCATTTAGTTACGGATCCAAATTACTAAAAAAGGTAGAATACGCAAGCTTTACGGATTGGCTCTTGCACTACCCGATAGTTGAGGGTAACAATGCAACTGATATTCAGGCAAGAGAATGTCCATCTAAAGAGAGATAGGCAAATAAACTCTATCACATAAATTTTACCCTTTTATGTGATTTTTGTCATTAAAATACACAATCGATGTGTGTAGAGAAATTTCTAGACAGTGGAAAAATGCATCGTTTCAACTATGTTCTAAACAAAATATGACTTCTGTTAGAGTACATGTGGACCTAACTTTATTTGCTGCTATCACTTCAATCTAAAAATTGCAAAACTTTGTCTGCTTTATGTTAGTTTTGATCAGTACTCCTTAAAACTGTCAATATATTCTTGCAACACCCTTTTTATCTAATCTCATACAAGATGGAACAAAATCTTTTTTCACATTCATTTAGCCAAAAATGTAGTAGTCATTGTCAAAGACACGAAAAAAAAGCATTGAAAAAAAGGGTAAAAATTCCTTTAGCAAAACTATTTCAATAAAATTGCAAGAACAATTTTATGGAAAAACAAAAAAAAAAAATGTAAAGAAAAGTAAAAAAAAAATTGACAGAAAAATTCAATGAAAAGTGAGTTAAAGTGAGTGTTGCTTGACGTTGGAGACAAATAAACAAAGAGAGAGAGAGTGAGAGAGACACTTGGAACACACTTTTTTCATGGTTAAATACTCCCTAAGGTATGCTATGTTTTTTTGTACAACTTGTTAAACACAAAAGCAATGACTGAGACTTGTTGCTGGCTTAAAAAGGCTGCAATTAAAAATTGTTGCTGAAACAATGTTTCTGCAATAATGTTTATAAACAAATTACGATTGATGGTGTAAATGATTTTATTTTAATTGACTTTCTTTCTTTTTTTCCTTTTTTTAGTTGCATGGAATTGTAATTTATTTTAAATGTCCTGCAAAGAATATGACAAGGAAAATTTATTTCCGTTCACTGGAAAAGGACATCACGGATAAGAAAAAGGAAAAAATTAATAAAAAAAAAGCTTATTGAGAACCCTTGTCAGCCAATTCATATTTGAAATCCATAAAAATATCAGAAAAAGAAAAGAAAACCTTTGAAAAATTGAATTAAAAACGAATGAAAAAATAAAGAAAAAACTAAAGAATAATTGCAAGAGAAGATGGGCAAAAGCAGAAACTGAAAAAACACAAAAAATTGCGAGTCATTTAAAATTTAATTTCATGAAGAATTTTTTTGAAGTGACTCCTCTTTTTCTTCATTATGAACAACTCATTGACATTATTTAAACAGAAAAAAAAAACTTGGATATACCGCTCACAGCCCAAAACCAAATCTTATTTACCCTTCTAGGCACTTTAAAAGGGGCCTAAATATGTGTAAGAGAGACTGTGCTTGCTGGCTGCCTACCACACTGACTAAATATTTAGCGTAGCAGAACTAAATACTACCACTGCCACACTCCAGCCGCCACCGCCATCATTACGATTGCATTTCTGGCCTTTCGCTAAAGGCCATCTTTAAAACAGGATGAGTATATTTAACTCAGGGAAGACTATTAATTTAAGCCCGGGGCAGAAGAATAATCATGAGCACTTGTATAGAAACTTACATACACAAATAACTGCATTTAATTGGTAAATTATGGGTTAAGAGCTATACTTCAATCCTTTTTTACTCTCTGAACTAACTAACCCACTCTCACATGCACAGTTTTATACGCTCACGTTTTGTAGAAAAAAAAAAAAAGATTTTTTTACCAGCATAATTTATGATTTCAACACAACAAAGAATACCAGGAATATACGTCTGTTTATGGCAAATACCATATTTCACTCTTTCGCGCTCTCTCTCTCTCTCTTACGCTCGACTATTTCACTTTAACTCTTTCTCACTAGACCTTTGCATAACCAAAGGCGACTAATTAAAAATCCGTATGAAATGTAAAGGAAAAAACAAAACCTGTGGAAAAAGTTTGCCTAACTTTACCTTCATATGTTTTCTTCTCTTTTTTTCTCCTCTCTTGCTCTCTTTCTCTCTCTCTCTCTTTCTCTCTCTCTGATATAAACAATAAGCCTTATTATCATGAGAGTTCTGTCTAATAAGGCTAGAAAACCAAATGAGGAAAAAAGTTTTCTAACATGTTCTGTTGTTCTTACCATCAAACCGTCAAACACACAATATTTGCGAAATAAGGAAAAATATTGATTGGTTAAGAGGAAAGACATACAACTTGTATCGAAAGTTTGAATTTAAAGGAACTAAAGAAAACTCAAAATAGTTATTCGGTTTAAAACCGGTTTACTGTACAAGTTTACAATATGAATTATAATAAAACATTTTAACTTCATAAAAACACTTAAATAACGGGTCATTGTTTGTATTTTTATTCGAATAAAAAGCCGGTCTTATTCGGTTATAAAACCGGTTAACTGCTAGAAAGTTTGTATTGGAGACCAGTTTACAACTCGGCTAAAAACTAATCCAATAGTCGTTTAAAAACCAATTATCGAATTAAATACCGGTTTCCTGTTCGAATTAAAACCGATTTTTACAATAACCGGTTCAGTAATTGGTTTAAATTCAGTATTCTATTAGAAGCGGATAATTGGAAACCGATGTTAAATTAAAAACTGGTCGAAAATTCTGTAAAAGTCACTATTTAGATAAAAATTGATTCGATATTAAAAGAATTTTAGTTTTATAAGAAACTTTTTTTACAAATAAATCTCCATTCTATTCGAATAAAACAACAGTAAATAATCGACTAAAAACCTTTGCATTTTTTGAATAATTTGTTTTCATTTTACTTTGCACGCAGACAAATTTTTATTACCGTCGCTTTTCCAATATTTTTTTTTCCTAACGATTATTCGTATAGTTATTCGGATATTCGTATATTCGAATATGACCAATCGTTGTTCTCATTTTTGCTTGTTTTATAAACAATTTAAATCAATAAATAAACATTTTGGTATGATGTTTGTTAGTGCGATTTTATTCGATTATTCGATAATATTTTTAAGAAAACAACCAAATTCCTAACATTTCTATTTCTACCAATATTTACTTTAGCTAACGATTATTCGACTTGTCATTCGGTTATTCGAATACAATTTTCCATCTATCGTTCGTACATTTTTACAAAGGTTTTCTTTGGCTAACGATTATTCGAATCGTCATTCGGTTACTCGAATACAATTTTCCATCTATCGTTCGTACATAAAAAATCTAAAAACAGCTTTGCTAAGTGATTATTCGGTTTTCTTTTAAACAATGAAGCACATAACAGAACAGTTAGCCTTCTACAAATTCAGTATCTTATTGAAAACATTTTAAAAAATATTTTATTTTCGATTAATCGATTCGATTTTTTCAAATATCTTGGACATGGAATTATTTCTTCTACCACAAATATTAACTGTGCTCCTCCACCTTAACCTCTTCTCATCATCATAATTAAAACATTTTCAAAACGTATGTACATATGTACACTTGGCCAGAGACCCTTATTTCATTAACCACTTTAAGGTTAAATAGGTGCAGCACCTTATTTAATGGCTCCAGTTAATTGCCAACAACAAAATGCTTCTCACTAAGCGAGTTTAAATAATTACAATGGAGTAGAGAAGATGGTGGTAGATGGTGGCCAGAGTGAGGGTGAGGTGGAGTATATGTTTAAATCATTATTTTTATTCTTTAGTTTTGTGGCTTTTCAACAGTAAATTTGTAATTCTGTGCACTGGTTTATTTCGTCTTTAGTGGCTGTGGTAAAGGTGGCAGTGGTTAAAGGAATTCGTAATGTGGGTGCCTGTAACGGCATTACCACAAACTTTAATAAACAATCGTTTGTTTGCTGGTAGTCGTGTCACAACATATGTGCTGTTAAGAGTTTTTTTCTCTTTCTCTCTCTCTCTCCTATTGTTTCGATTTATTTTTCCATGCAACGACAACACTGAGAATGTGGTTAACGGATGCAACAGCAGCTACAGCTACAGCTATAGCTACGACAACAACAACAACAACAACAAGAACAACAACAACAACAAAAACCGAAAATTTATTTTTAAACAACAAATAAAGCAAAACATTTTACTTATGACAGATGCATGCGAACGACGATTGGAAGAGGAGTACCAGTTTACGTGTGTGTGTGTGTAAGTATTTGTATGAAAACCAGAGGACTATATATGTGTGTGGAGTAAATGTATGTGAGCATGTGTATGTGTGTGCGTATTGGTGTAGTTTAAGGAACAAATTTAAAGTGATACGAAGAAACAACGAATGCATATGAAGGCTACATTGTCCCATTGTTTGGTAAACAAACATGAAAATGCGGTAGTACATGTCTAAACGATTTACTCTCTATCTCTCTCTCATTCACTCATACACACTCACATTTGAGTTGTAAATATACACACTTATGTAGCTCTTCACAAATACAATACAATACAATAAAATACAATACAATACACACACATATTTTTTAGTCAAGATGTGTAGATTGCAGTCTATTTTATGGGCAAATACCGACGATAGTAACGAAAAAAAAAAATGAGAAAAAAAAACGAAAAAAACTCGTACTTAACCAAAGTCTTAATAACAATAAAGTTATTGTGGATAAAAACTAAAGAACGTGGCCAGAACATAAGCCAGTAGATAAAGAGCGCGAGCATGATTGAGAGAGAGAATGAGATAGAAGTCGCGCAAAATAAATGGTGGCAGAAGCAAGTAAATCAGTTAAGGAAGTAGTTAAAAGAAATGCTTGAAATGAGGTAGAAAATGTAAAATAAAGCGATAAAAAAAGTTAAATTCAGCAGTAAAATTAATTACTGGCATGAAATTAAAGAGAATTTGCAACGAAAAAAAATTTAATCGAATGAAAAATAAAAAACAAAAAATGCCACCAAATATTTATTCGAATAAAATTAATCGAATATATTTTATCAAATTGTTATCTGAATATTTTATTATGTGCATAAATTAATTCATACTGTAGCCAAAATACACAAGTGTTGCGTAATTTATGCATACAAATTTTTATTCGAATAAATTTATATCCGAATAATTTTTATTCGAATATTTTTTCAAACAAATTACTATTTTATTCAACTAAAAGCCAAACAAAAAATAAAACTGTTTCATGTTTACAAATAAATGTGTAATTCTAATTAAATTAAAAAACAAAATTATTCGTTTATTTTGTTGTTCTATTTTCATTTCGAATTTATAATTCAGTTTAAATTTTCCTTTTTTTTTCTATAATTGTTCTTGTTGTTGTTGTTGTTGTTATTTGTGTTAATATGTTCATTATTATTATTAAATGTTGTAAAACACTCATGTTGTTACAACGAACTCATTCATGTATTGTGTGTTGTGTTAAAAGCGAGTCGATATGTGGTATCACATGCTTTTATCAGCAACAAGAGCTACAATTACATTTACAACTACAACTACAACTACATCTACAATGACAACATCGTCAACGTCAACGCCATCATTATCAGCAGAATCACAAGTGGTGGTCATGTATTTTATATGTAAATCAGTTCTTATCCACAACAACAACAGCAACAGCAACAACTACAACAATTACAATTACGACAACAATATAACAATAATAAAACATGAGTTCTGATTGTATAAATCAAGGATAATACAGTTTGTCTAAAGAGGATAGAATAGTTTAGTTATCCTCCTCCTCCTACTGACTGACTTACTACTTAGCGTGTAATTGTTGTTATAGTTCTACATTAAATTGCAGAAGTAGACACAACCAGACATAATGACATGCTTAGAGACATAACGATGTCAAAACATGCAATTGTCCGTCTGTCTGTTTGTCTATTGGTCTATAGGCTTGTACAAATGTAAAGTTTTCTGTTAAAAATATGAAGAATTGTGAAGGAGAAAAGAAAGAAAGAAGAAAGAATTAAAATAAGGAAAATTTATTTAAATTTCGAAAGGCAGGTTAGTAATATTATTCGTTCTTTTTGCGACACATTGGTTGGCTTAAGTTTCATGCTTTTGTTTAAATTGATTTTATAAAATATAAAAATTATTCTTAATCGAATAATTTTATTTTTTGTTTTAATCGAATAAAATTATTCGAATAAATTATTTTCAAGAATTGTTCAAAAATCAATAGATTTACTAAATTTTGTACAACATAAATAATTTTTAAATTTATTGGAAAATATTGATAAAAAAAAATTAGTGCAAAAATTTAAGCGAATAAAAAATTAATCGAATAAAATTATTCAAATAAAAAGCTTTACAAAACTAATATTGCATAGTAAGAATATTTAAAATTTTTTACTGCTAAAAGATGAACCGAATAAAAAATTTATCGAATAAATTATTGAAAAATTAAAAAAAAAATAATGAAAACTTATTAGCATAACTGAAATTAATAAATTCCGTATAAAAAATAGTTAATTTTCTTATAAATGTTATTTTAAAATTATGTCTACATTACGGAATTTATTAAAAATCATGCTTAAAATATGCAATATTTCCTAAGACCTCTTTAATTGTTTATTTTAAATCGCTTCTCAAAACACACCTTTTGTGTAAGCAGTCGCTTTACGCATGATGGTGTATTACAATATCCTATTACAACTACTAAAATTACACCACACTTTACCACTGGAAAACCTGTTTAGGTTCTCTTAATTTTCGAAACTCTCTTTATGGGAATTTAATTACAACACACACATAACGGATATTTTGTTTACCTTTATTTACCGTATAAATATTGTATCAGATTTTCTCTTGTTTTTTTCAATTCTTCTTCTTTTCTTTTCTTGTCCTTTCTTTCATTTTATTTTACTTGCGTTTATTTATCAGCCATTATTGTTATTGTACGAGTAAACAGGCAGCATACACAGTCATGCAAGTGTTTATAATTCTCACT
The DNA here is from genome assembly GCA_005959815.1 of Sarcophaga bullata. Classification (NCBI taxonomy): domain Eukaryota; kingdom Metazoa; phylum Arthropoda; class Insecta; order Diptera; family Sarcophagidae; genus Sarcophaga; species Sarcophaga bullata. Next base: position 592,977 of record QOCX01000014.1, read on the forward strand.
CTCTGAGAAGTGTTAGTCGTGAAGGTGGTGGAGGTGTGTAAAGTGCATGAGTGAGTGACTGAGTGAAAAATAAAGAGTAAAGTTAAGTGAGGTTGCAATTCGAATGCTACGGTTGTGTCTGTTGGCCTCAAATACAAAGTATAGAAGAGTTTGTTTTTTTCTTCTTTTCTGTTACTGTTTATTGTAAGTCTTGTTGTTTTTGTTTTTGTTGTTATTGTATGTATTTTCTTTATATTGTAGTGAGTGTATTGTTATTGTATTATTTGCTTTTGTGCACTTTTCAAGTGTCAAACTTGTGTTTTTGAACTTTGTACACACACTCCTATTCATTCATGCACTACTCCGACCCTACTACGTACATACTTTTATATGTGAATAGCTGTTGTATTTGTTGTTATTGTTTGTTATTATTTAACATCATGTCTGTGCAGCTGTGTAGTTGTACAAATATATTGTTGTTGCTGTCGTATGGTTAATATTATTTTGCTTCTTTTGATATTTTGTGCGATAATGTTGATGTTGTTGTTGTTTTGCCATTGTTTGGGTATATTGTCTATGGCAGTGTCACTGTTTACATGCATGCTTGTGTCATTATCGAAAACAAAAACAATTTCAATAATGAAATGAAATTAATTGAACACAATATCAGAGAAAAACAAACATTGTGGGTGTTTGTTATGATCCTTTTGAGACAGTAAAACTGAGAATATGAACGTTAAAGAAATTGTTGTATGTGAAGTATGTATTTCAATAGTAACTAAATTAGCTTATTCAGAAGATTAATATTGAAAAAATAAAATCAAAATTATCGAATAATGATAAACGAATGGAGGTATAGCCGCCATTATTAACTTCATAGTTCAAATTTGGTTATCAGGAACATGTGTTATAAACACCAGGTTTGTAAATATTTCAATTTTAATTATGAAATGTTTAATTTTATATCAATTCTTGTATTAAAATAAAAACAAAGAAAAAATCAAATGACGAGTGTGAACGTCATAGCATTAATTCGTAGATAACAACAATAATAAAGCTTTAATTGCCACAATACTGCTTTAAATCATAGAATATTATAAGGATTTACGGATTCATTTAAGATTTCATAACGCCAGGTACATGACGGTTATGCACGTCATAACAGGAATTTGGTTTAAAAAATCTCATTATAAAAATTTTAATCGTTTTGTACTGCAACAAGAATTCAAAATGATGATTATAAACGTAATAGCCTTAATTCATAAATAACAACAGTAAATATGGCATTCCCATGAAAATTCTGTTCTATATCATGGTACAATACAATATTAAAGATTTTTAAGCTTTTAAAGCACACAGTATGGTGGTTATAGACGTAATAATGTAAGTTTGTATATAAAAAATTTATTATTTAAAAATTTTGTTCTGTCTACTCAATATTAAATTTTATGAACACTGGTAGAAAAACGTATAATTACGATTAGAGACGTTATAGTTGTTATTTCTACCTTCCGACTGTTAAATACGAAAAGTTTTCTTTTTAAATTTATAGGTTGTTGAGTTTTTAAGGGAATAAGAGTGTGACGATTATACACGTCATACCCACTGTTCCTTTACATATTTGTAAAAATAAAAGAAAAATTAATTTAATTTCAATAATTTCAAATTTCATACAAAATTTGATGCTGAGACATAAAAAATCATTATGACGAATAAGCACGTCATGTTGACTTGTTCATAACAAAAAGCAATAAGGAATAAGTAAGTTTTTTAAATTTTTCTGCAGAATATTGCTACTTATTTAGTATAAACTATTCCTTAAAATATGTTTGCTACACAAATTCCATTTACTTACCTTTTTCCTGCAATTGTTGACGTTTGATGTCTCCCTTTAAAATCTCTGCCGTATGGACCAATTCATTGAGTTGTGGTTTTTTCATTTTCAATTCACGTAAAACTTTCTACAAAAAAAAAAAATCAATAGATTCACAACCTTAATAGTGCATGCCACTATCAGTGATGGTGGAGGGGGTTTTGCCATGAAACTACTATTATTTACCTCTTGTTTCTCTATGGCCAGGCGTACCTCATCGACATCATGGACTGGCACACTTTGTATTTTGATCATGTTTTGTTCCCACGTCAACCAATCGGATATTTGTAAGACGGACTTGTCAAAGCTGCCAGCCAAAGCACCAGTACCACTTGGTTCGTTGTTATAGTCTGATAAAAAGGAAATTAAAAATTTTCTTGTTTTTCAAATAGAATTTAAAGAGAATTTCTTAAAGCGTAAAATGATAAACAAAAACCATAGGAATATGTTTAAAACATACAAGAAATATTAGCCTATATTTAGGCTTATTTATAGAAATATTAAAAAATTATTGTATATTTTAAGGCTTTTAATTTGTTTAAATGTAAAAAATAAAATCCCTGTATTTTAAAAAGATAAACAAGAACCATAAAAATCTATGTAAAAAATTGTAGCCTACATTTAATCCTATATTTAGAAATTAAACATACTGCAGCATACTTTAAGGTCTTTCAGAAATATTAGATGTTTTCCCTTTTTCCCTCTCTTTCTCTCTCTCATTATTTTTCACAGTGTTTTCACGGAGCTTGTTTTAATATTGAAAAAAAAAAGAAATACTCTCTTTATGTATGCCATGGCTTGTTTTGAGGAAATGTGCAGCCTAAAGCTTGACCACAAATAGTTTTGCCACAAGGTATTAAATGAAATGAAATGTTGATTGTTTCTGATGGTGCCAATGAGCATGCAGCATGATGGTTAAACTGATGATAATAGCGGTGCTGCTATAGACTGAGTTTGAAACTGTGGTCTTTTCTCTTTCCTTTTTCTCTTTGTTTACAAAAGGGCGAACAAAATTCAGGAAGTTTTTTTTTCGCTGGCTGTTGTTAAAGTGGCTAAATTGGGTCAATTAAAGTTTAACATTTGAGAGGTAATTAAAGTGAATTGCAGCTAAAACATGATAATCAAACACAATGTAAGGAAAAAAAAGAGCAATAGATTAATAAAGAAAGGAATTAAAAATTTTCCAGACACTTGAATTTTAAAGTATACTTTTGGGATTTAAAGCAATGCAATGCATAATGAAAAGTGGTGAATAAATATTTTTTAAAATATAAGAAAGTAAATTATTTAATTATTTAAAATGACTAAGCATGGTACTAGACTGAACCGAAAAAGACGGAAAAAACATAAAATTTAGTATATGACGTATAAATTCGTCAAACAAGAATTTCTTTCAAAATTCATAAATATTTTAAGCCGAAAAATAAAACTTTTACCGAACACAAGCGTATTTTACGGAAAAAAACATAAAATTTAGTATATGACGTATAAGTTCGTCAAACAAGAATTTCTTTCAAAATTATAAATATTTAAGCCAAAATATAAACTTTCACCAACACAAGCGTATTTTACGAAAAAAAAACATAAAATTTAGTATATGACGTATAAATTCGTCAAACAAGAATTTCTTTCATTCATTGTTCTAAAACAAGTTTTAAACGAATAAATTGTGTCCTTTACTGGTGTCCTGTAATTCTTTAGAGCGATTTCAGCAGTGAAAGCATATGTAGAACTTTATCTTAGTATCATAAATACATACGCCACTTCCTTATTCGCACTTTAATATAAGTAAAGCAGCTGGAAATTGTTTTTGTGTCGAAACTCCTCTGGTAGAGTAACATATTAGAGTGGATAAAGAGAGTGGACATGGAGTTTTTCCCTTCTGAAAGACTCGTGAGCGCGATTTAAAGGATCATAAAGGAATATTTGCAAATTCCGACATCTCTGCAGTCTAATGAACAGGGTGGACAAGCAAAGGTTGCCCTGATCACCAGAGCACTCTGTATTGATCCAACTAAAGAATTATTTGTCGAACTCATTCGACTCCCCTGTAACCTTTCATTGCTTTTAATTTTAATTTCCAACAAGTTGTTCATTGAATTTATATCGAAATGCCTAAACATCTAGAAAGTTTCCGTAATTCAAAAACTTTTTGAAAAATATTGGCATACTTTTAGTCCTTTGTGTATGTATAGTATATACATGTGTATGTATATGTGTGTGTGTGTATAAAGGTATGCGTACTATGTACAAGCATTTCATTGATGAATTCCAAACTTCAATCAAAGTTAATTTCAAGGCTATTTTAACATTTGAGATTGTCATCAACAACATGCCAGTACAACAACACTCCAAACAGAGAATACAAAACAAAAAGCAAAGCATACTTTTAGTCAACCTTTAAAGAAAATGAAAGAAATGAAACTACTTACAGCACAAAGTATACTTAACGTATGCTTAAGGGGGAGCGAGCAAAGGAGGAAAAACTGAAATTATTTGAAAAGGAAAAAGAAAATTGTTTTTTGAAAAAGAAAAGAGGGAGGAAAAAAGAGAAATTGTTTAGCAAAAGCTATAAAAAATCAAAGCCTACTTTAAGGCAGTTTTAAAAACTTTCACTTTAAAAAAAAGCCAACAGTGGCGAGCGAAAGAAACTATGAATGTTCAATGAATGAGTGACTGAGAGTAGGAATGAATGAATGAATGAATGAATGAAAGAATAGCAACAAAGAGAAAGAAAAATACTTCATTTAATGGTTGCCTTTCTCTACTGGGTCCTTGAATAATATGGATTTTCTTGTTTTCTTTTCCGTTTTACCTCATCATCATAGCAAGAAATGAATGACTGAATAGTACAAATGGCTTGGATGGATGAATGTTAAGACGTTATTTAAGCTGTAAACAAAAATATCAACTTGATTTTCATTTTTATTTTTTGTTTCTTCTTCTTATTTTCATATTTTCTTTTGATTCTATTTTTCTTTATATTTTTCCTCGTGGTAAATGAGTTGCTCTACATGTGTACTCACATAAGTACATCGTATACCAAAAGGATTAGGATGTGTGTTCCCAAACAAAACCTTGAATGCCAGCCAACAAGGCAGGATTTATTATTATTGTCGAATGGCATACGAAGTTTGTTTGTGACTGACTCAACGGGATCCTTCTTCCCTCCTCAACCTTACTTTTACTGCAAATATGAGCGACCAGACCAGGTGGGTAATGAAAAGAATAAAAAAAAGAAACCAAAATGTTGAATGAATAATATTCAGGGTATACAATTGACGCCTGAATAAACACTAAGAAAAATAGCTGAAAATGCAAAGAAAAAAAAAACTTAAAAAGAAAATAAGGGAATAAGAAAAACAGCAAAAAAAGAAAAATAAAGAAGTAAAGTAGACTTGAATGCAGGCAAATGACTGTTGAGAAGAATAGCAATGGCAACAACAGCAATGGAAACAATAACAACAACTACAACAACAGCTATCAAAAAAGTGTTAAAAATTCTACAAGACAACATATAAAAAGCTACTAAAAGTATGCTTTATTTTTTTATTTTTTTTTATTAAAACTTTAAATACACGTTTCGCTAGGTAGAAGACCTACCTATTTAAAGAACAGTAACAGAAAAGTACATTATTGTTCAGGATCACTCTTACTATGGTAAGCCTATTTAGCGCATTACAAAAGGTTTTTTGATTGAAGGCTTATACATGGAACTTAAATGTCTACGATATACAACTGATGGCGTTGCGTGATTTGTTACGATATATTACTGTGCAGAGACACTAACCAACTGGCACCTAATGATCTCTTGCTCTCAACTAGTAGCAGTGATTCGAGCCCAAGCTCCGACATCTCGAACAAAACGACTTCCTCTCAGCTCTTCTCCGGCAAAAATAAAATTCCCATTACAAGCTTGTCAACTCTGTCATTCGAAGTCGACTTTAAACTCCAGATCTTGTCACTAATGGATAGAATGATCACACACAATATGGGTGGTGTGAGAAGGTAGGTTAAAATCTTAACTAAAAGGTTGTTATGACCAATTAAGTAAGTAAGCAGTACATTTTATTCGAATTCTACACATCTTTACAACCCCCTATCGAAGCCCCTATGGAAGGCCTAATGTAGGGTACAAAGAAAATATCATCCTTTAAACTTCTTTAGAGGAAGGGAAATAATTTCTTCATTTTTTATTCGAAATAAAAATCATGTCGGAACAACACCAAAAAAAAAAAAAACAAAAAACTCAAGATTACAATATGACAGCAGCCTAACGGAAAATGTACACACAGGACACAGAAAAGGAATCTGTGCGCACCTACAAACACAACACTAATACAAACACAACACATCATAACTGTCATAATTCATTAACAACTAAAACAACAGCAACAACAACAACAACAACCACAATCAACTCAATGACATTCTCATGTTCGTTTGTCTGTACTCTGTCCGTCCGTTCATATATCACATAAAGTGTTGGTTGGTGGTGTAACACATCACACACATCTGTATGAACATCCTTGAACACATACGTACTCTCAATCACCGAGAGGCACACAAACACATGAAATCTGACAGGCAGTATGCCAAAGAGATGACAGGTATAAACACTTAAGCAATAAACAGGCAATTGTGTCTGAACCGTTTTGCCTTCTCCATGGATGTTGAGGATTGGGAAGGATTGAAGGACGGAAGGGTGTTTATAAGGACTGGAAAGAAGTGGTTCGTTCGTTAATTTTCCTGATGAGTCGGACCTACAAAAGCATTTATGTTTTGATTTTCATTTCATCCTTACTTCTATGCCTTTAACCATTTGAGAGCTTCTCGCTCTCTGTGTTCGTCCGTCATAGTTGCTAGGACGTTGACTTTTAATAACAACAACAACAAGACTATTATAGACAACACAACATAAAACGCCTGTTTGTAGGCTGTTATTTTTTTCGTAATTTCCTTTAAATATCCGAATAAAAATTATAAAAATTTTTAACAAATTGTATGTACGAATACGAATATGAATATGAAATACATATGAATTCTGATGCCTATGTATGATTCATATGATATTGCTGTGACTGTTGTTGTAGTTCTTGTTGTGTTAACAAAATTTAATTATTTTTAATTAAGTCTACATTTAGGCTAAATGGAAACTCTTTCACTGTGTTTCCTTTAATACAACGCCACAGCCACCAGTACACAACGATTAATATTTTCGGCTTGAACGACAGCAACAACAACAACAAAAACAACTACAAAGAGAACAACATTTTTAATGTTTTTCTTTTTTTTTGCCTTTCATAGATGCAGTTTAGCTTGAGGCTAGACGCTTTAGTTTAAAAAGCAGCAACCAACAATTATTTTGTAGTATATTTTAGGGCGCTTTTACAAAATCTGTTTTTAGAGCATATTTTATAGTGTTTTTAATTTATGACTTTTTGTTTTGCGCCTCTTTTTAATTCTCATCGTTATCATTAAAAAAAACAACAACAAATTGAAGTGTATGTTAAAAGGATGTGCGTAAGAGCGGCAAAATTTCAAAAGGATTCTGTTTGTAAAAATGAAATATTTTTAATGATTTTTTAATTTTCTTTCGTTCTCTCTTGAAGTCTTACTTAAATTTAAAACGCAGTCATGTACAGAATATAGAGGAAGCTAAAATTTCTAGGATTTTTGCAATAAAAAAGTTTTATTTTTAAACCAAGTTAGTCTTCGAATTCGTATTAAATGAGATGCCACGCCCACCAATCTAAACAAACTACTGTTCTTCACGGCGAAGTCTCTCTAATCTATAGTACACGTGAATATGCTAAAGTATTACTGAGTTTACGATCAAGATTCGGAATTTTTCAATGGCCGAGCAACCAAAAAATCTTTACAAAAGTACTGCTACGACAGTCATCTTGATTAGAATTTGCCAGACATTATTGTTCAAAAAGATGACCCATAGTTGAGTGAATAGTATGCGGGCAATTAATGAAATATGACGTCAAATGACTATTTACTTAAAGGTGCTCATTTACTAGTCACTGCCTCCCTCCCTGATGCTAGAAATGAAATATTATGACTTCTATATTATGGCCTTTATAGGGGCTACAATTGACCATTGATATTCAATCTTATTTTACCTAGTAAACCTGCGAAGGCTACTTCTCAATTAGTTCTCTATGGATAGCTAACTAAGTGTCTATGGACGTTAGCAGGTGGTATACTTTTGTTTGAGCCTAGAAATGGTTTAAGCGTTACAAGTTTAGCATTTGAAGTTTTTAATCTGGCTTGGAGAAGATCAGCTCTTTAAGGATAATACTTCAAGCCAGCTAATGTCCTGCATAGTGTAGTTTTGATAGTATCGATAGAATTCTAATTATGCCTCACTCTTGAACATCGTACCTAACCCTATTTACAGATTGAAATAATGGCTATAAACAATGCGGAGACGAGAATCCAATATCAGAGTATTTAGAGTGGAGATGTATGCATTAGTTAGTGACAGTAAAGCGGACATTATATGCTCAAAGAGAGTACGTATCGGCAAAGGTGATTCGACTGTTAGTCTTTTATGGGTTCCTGGGCAAAAGGAATTGTAGGTAGCAACACAACCGGTATGAACTTCTACGTTATATTAGCATTCCTTTTTATCGACCGCTTAACGTTCCATCGATTTTAACGAACGTGAAATGATTTTTGCATTTTCGAAGTGGTAATTTTGACACGGAGGACAGAGGTCAGCCAAAAATATTTTAAAATTTTTTACATTTTTAATGAGAATTTTTCAATTTTTATTTTTAATATTTCCAATGAAGATTTCGTTTTTTATTATTCTTTTTAAAACGTTTCAGTTTTATTTTATTTCTTTAATGAATGCATTGATCTTTTATAAACATTTTACCTGTTTTTTTTTTACTTTTTTTTGTTTTTTTGTTTTTCTTTTTAAGTTTTAATTTTTAATTCTCCTTTTCATTATAATTGTCTTCTGATTTAAATAACCACACACTCATTTTCATAATTTATTTCACTTGATATTTCTTATTTTCTTTTTTCCATTCTTAACTCAAAAAAAATTTCCCGCCTTTTTTCTTGTATTTAATCGTCAACGTTTATGCAGCAAGCCGTGCTTGCCTATTTGCCGGTTCTTCGTTCTTTCCGGTTCACGTTGTTCATTTGAATATTTATGAGCTGTAAGCAGCTGTTACCTTAAATATGAGATTTTCTTCTCTTCAATACGTCACTCGCACAAACACACACACACTCACACACACAGTTTCATTGTCAAGTTCAGAGGCATAAGCAGATGGAAATTTTACGAATGAAAATTAAGCTCTTTTGAGGTATAGAAATGGCGTAAAGAGCTTTAAATGCCCGCATATATTCGAAAAACAGGCAATAGTTCTGCTTAAATAACCGAACTTAGGGAAGAACTCAACCCCTTGGTAAAGATATTACGGAAAATATATTTAAAGTTATACTGTTCAATATATACCATACATAACTGTTATACATAACAGCAATCACAATAGGCAAGATATATACCGATATGGTTTATAATATGGTAAATAAATGTTAAAACAACAACTTTTTTGTTATTGTATTAACTTAGTTAGACAGCAACCATGTTATGAAAAGAGAGAGCGTTTCATAATGTTTTATTTCTATAATCGAAATGTTAGAAGAGCAGTCTATGAAATATGAGTTGCCATCCTATTTAATTCTGAATCTTAGTATGACAATGGTCTTCGCCCTTCGAGAGAACACTAGCTAACGCGTTCGATAGATCAAAGTCAAAAACAAATATTTACAGATCAATTGAAACTTGTATTGAATAATTGGATTGACTGCAAACGTCAAATAGGAATGTCACGGACAACACCCACAGCGGAATTTATTTCACCGTAACCTTACTGTCCACACATGGTAAACAAGTGATGAAATCAGGTTCGGTAGGAGAATAAATACCTGATCAGACGACAGTAGAATCTGTATAAAGCCTGATGCCATCAAAAACTACAGATTATAAACGCTAAAAAGCCTTTGACAGTATGTAAACGAACAAGATAACTAATCCCTATGGGTGCGAACGCTATCAGATTATACTTAGAGATTTTATTTCAATAATTGATTAATTTTTTATTTAATTTAAAAAAAAAGTAAAAACTTATCTCCCCTCTGTTCTGTAATTAAATTGTATTGAAACAATTAAACCATCATTGACAGCAGCAGCCATCAACATAAAAAAGCGAAATAAAATTAAATTGAAAACAAAATAAACAGACACAAACGGAAATCCATAGTTTTTGTTAAATTCGAAATCAATTGAAATAAAATAGAATACCAATCGATAGATGATTTCCCCCCCAATCAACATAAAAAATTATTCAAAAAAAAAAAAATTTAAAACCACACACACAGAATAATCATCAATAGAGGGAGGGGGGAGGGGCATACAAAGCTACAAAAGAATGGCAAACAAAAGTGAGGGGATCTTATGTTTTATGAAAAAAGATATTGAAATTGCAAAAATATTTTTAGAATTCCATGTCAACACATGTCAACAATTGATTGCAATTATGCAACTTGGATTGTGTTTAACAACTCAAAATTATTTAAAGCCATTGAAAAAATACTAGAAACTACCCTCGCAAGAAC
>QOCX01000014.1:603492-630179 GCA_005959815.1 Sarcophaga bullata
TTTGGCATTTGAATAAATATTTTTTGTTTATAAGGCATATCAAATTGAAATTCAATTATTTTTCAATAAATGCGTATACAGGCGCATTTACTACAACGCTACACCCCCACCTCTGTCACCCAAAGTCGTGTTAAAGGCAGACATTAGAAATGATTTCATTTTTTCAAAATATTTCGAAAAAACCTTTAAACGATGGTTCAAAATTCCAAAATTTTTATATCAAATACCTTAAGAAACCTCCCTTTTCTCCTCTTCCTAAATACAGAACAGGGCATACACCTCTACCCTTCTAAAAAATAATGATATTTTCCCACATTAAATATTTTGTTCTGGTTTTTAAATAATGCCTCAACGAAAATTCAATCTTTTTTTCCATGTAGTTTGACTGACAGCTCATGTAATACGAGATTGAAAATATTAAAATATTTCGTTTTGCATAATATTTTGTTGTTGTTGTCGTTGTTGTTATTTTAATAGGAAATATTGCAATCAGATTTTGAAATTGAAACAAATTGACATTTTAATGGCAATTAAAGACCAAATAAACAATTTTACCAAGGGGGGTTGTATTTTAAATTCCAATAATATAATCTCCTTTAGGGTCTTTATTAAAAAGATTTCCAAAACAGAATACAATTTATTTGCGTCATGATGGAAGAAAAACGTTTAAAATAACTTTATTGGTTGGTAAATGCACCTCTGACAACTTTAACAACAATTCATAAAGGGAAGCACACTCCTTTGACTGCTGTTTCGTTTCTTCCACCAAGGCATGTACGTAAGTGAGAGGCCTATCTATCACTTGAACAATCTCTCAGCGTATCGTGGTCTTTTTTAATTGTGCTAGAGAAAATATTATAATTAGGTGTCCATGCTCATACAGCCACAACATAGTATTACTTCAAGTTAGTCTTGGTTTAAACGAAATAATGCCTAATGACCACATGAAGTTCACTTTTCTCACTTATTCCACAAATAACATGATGGCCTGCTATCAATAGCTGTCAAACACAAGCCAAATGCTACAAATTATTTAGATTTTAACAGGACTCAACTGAAGAGGCTAGAAATCATTACGAATATAATCTCGGACGAGGCCTGCTATTTTTGTATCAGTTCTAAAGGCTAAATCGAAAGATTAGCACAAAATGAGAAGAAAAAAATCGTTCGAAGGAAATGCCTAAAGATGAAAAGTGTTTAAACGTGTAGAGAAGAGGTTGCGGGATAACATAATGACAAATCTTAAGACTCTTGATAGAGATTATGATTAGAAACGCATCTTTGGGAAATGAAACAATACTGCTTGGCGAGGATTAGAAAATATTATTACCAATAAGTTTCAAATGCCATCAACCATATAGAACAGGTGATAACGGAATCAGCAGTACTGAAAAAAATTAAACGAGACAGATCTTGATGAGAACATGTGAGGCAAGAAAAGGTTGGATAGTTAGCATCAACAAATAATAACGATTTTATCTTATGTATACCGAATTGAGAGACTCACTGGCTAACGATGTGGTCTTATTTTTACAATTTATTCGAAACTAGGGAACTTACAGATTTGGTTAGGGGTGCTTAAATTTTCTAAAAGCTTTGTAATTTAATATGAGGCTTCCATTTCAACCTTTTACGATTTCTAAAACAACATTTAAACACTACTTACCTCTGCTGCCATTTGTGTTATTGATTTTTGCATTCGTTTTTAATTCGGTCAATGACAACTCTATTGTATCGGCATGTGTTTGTAAATTGTTTTTAGTCTGGAATTTAAGAAAGAGAAAATCGTTAAAAAAAATCACACAAACTTAACAAATAACATGAGAAAAACTTACCGTTTCTATATCATTCATCATTGCGGCACTAACTTTCGGCATCTGCTCACTCTTGCCAATGGCATTAACAATCAATTTCAAATCGTCACGGCGATCCTATATTTGAAATACAAGAAGAAGAACAAAATGAAAAATGGAATGAAAACTATCATGAAATGAAAACTATCAGAAGTAAAGTTTTAGTTTTTGTTTGGTTTTTTTTCTTTTTCGTTTTTTTTTTATTTTTTTTTCTTGAAACGCACCAGGAGTTGGTAAAAACTTTGCACAAAAAAAAAAAATGACCAAAGAAGACAAGACAAGAAAAGGAAAAGAATTTAATTTAATAAATAAAAAGTAAAGTTTAAACAATTATATGTAACGAGAAGAGAACAATAATAAGAACAATCATACAAAGCAAAAAGTTTAGATGACAACATCAACAAATTTTTCAGTTTTTACTTCTTACAACACATTTAAGATGCAACGTATCGGTAAAAACAGATAAAATTTAACACATAAGACCACCAACAACCAACCACTAGCACAAACAAATGAATTTGGGTTTTTTGTTTGGAATTTATTTTTGTTTTTCTTGAAATAAGAATTAAAAAAAAAAGTTTTTTGTTTTTGGAAAAAAGTTGTTGTTTTACTGTAACTTTGTTTTGGGCCAACCAGCAAAATTGCATTGAATTTTCGTTATTTCGTAGAAATATTTCACTTTCAAAAGACAAAATTCAAATTCAATTATATTTTTCTTCTTCTTCTTCTTCTTCTTCTACTTGAAAGAAAAATTATTGATTTTCGAAACAAACAAAAATTTAAAAGAAAAAAAAATTAAATTTTTTTCTCTTGCTTCGTTAGGAAATCGCGGCTAATGACTGACTGAGAAACAAAATTGAAACAAAAAAAAAATAGAATTTTCAGAAATTTATTTTTTTTTAATTTTCTTTTTCTCAAAAATCTACAAAAAAAAAAACAAACGAAAATCTCTTCATTATTGGGAAAAATCATTTGGTTGAGTTTTAAAGGAAAATTTCGACTCTCTCTCTCTTTTGTTTCCATTTTTTTCTTTTTTGATTTGTTTTACTGTCAGTGTCTGTCTTAATGTCTGGCGCTTTATTGTTTATGGTTTATTTTTAGTTACAAAAAATTACAAAAAAAAAAAAAAAAAAAAAAAAATTCGAAATAATTTTTGTTTATAAAAACGGCAAAAGTTTGTTGTTTTTTTACTTTAAAAATTTCAATTAAAGAGGGGGAGTGTTACGTCTCTTTTGCCAACTAGTGTGTCATTTAACGAGGCTATTTAAGCATTGCGATTGAATGTATTGAGAAACAGTGGTTCGAAAAATGGAAAATTCTAAATAAATTAAAGCCATAATATACGTAAATCATTACGTCACACGTAAATGGAATAGAAGGCATTTAAAAAAAATTTTTCTTATTCCAGGCATATGAAAACAATTTCAGTTTCTGTTTATACACCATCTATACGGTTTTTCGCTATCAATTACTTAAGTGATTACGTCATTAGCATGTATGTAGGTTTAGTTTAGTACGTTTTTAATACAAATATTTGATTGTTAATTACTTTGTTTATGAAAAATATTTCATTTCTTTAATACGTATCCATTATTAATTAGTTTTATTGCTTACAAAAACTATTGTAGGTTTTTTAATTCAAAATCTATATTACGTTTCGTAACTGTAATTACGTAATAAGTATTTTTTTACGTAATCCCATATTACGTTATATGGTTGTAAACTAGCAAAAATATTTCGTTAAGAATCAAAAGCAATTTTCACATTAAATGGCCACTGTGCCATTGTGCCAGAAGTAAGTATTTAAGATTTTTAGGACAACATTTTGTGCTGAGAATCATTACGACAACGTAATCAACACAAAGATCAAAGGCAAGTATTTGCACTCATTTCGCATAGCTAAGAAAAAAAACACGCGACAGACAAGGAGACTCTTATTTTAAAAACATTCTCTTTAAAACTTTCGAAAAAAACAAAAACAACAAATCAATTCTCTTTCTACTTTATTTAGAAAACATTTCAAATATCGTAAGCAAAACAACATACACACACCCACACATCTACAAATTAAAATCAATTAAAATTGATGCCATCGATATAATCGTTCAGCATTATCGTGTGGCACACGTTTGTGGTTAATCTAGCGGATATCTGGCATACGTCAACGGCTGGTAAACCAACTTGCGTACACACTATCAGGTCCACAAACAAACTTTTATTGAATATTTCATTAAAAACACCAATAAATCCCACAATCAATCAAGTAGCCACGCATGCTGCAGATGGCTCATTAAAAATACAATATTGAGTAAGTGAATGGTCAAAACTAAATTCTTCTCTTTTCTTTTTTGTAGACAAAAAATTTTAAACAGAAAATATTTTGATTGATGATTGAGAAATAATCGAAGGAAAGCAAAACACAAATCAATAAACAACAGAACAAAAAAAAAAAAAAAATTGAACTCAAGCAATAAATTTTTGGAAATTATTTAGAAGAGAGTGTATTATTATTGTTGTTGTTGTTGTTGTTGTGTAGCAAAAGCATGTTTAAAGTGTAATTGAATGTATTGAAATGAAAATAAATTTCAATTTAATTAAAAACAAATACTGTGGTTGGTGTGAGAGCATGTTTTGAAATGAATTTCAAAAATGAAGGCAATTTCCCAATTTTAATGTGCAAAAATAATAATTATTTGAAGAAATAGTTTCGTTTTGTTTAATATAAAATGATTTCTTCTTCTTTTTCGGTTTGATTTTTTGAAATACAGGCAAACGGCGATAGTTAGTTTAGAAAATTTACAATTTTAAATTCAAATTTTGTTTGAATTGAACATAATTTAATGAAAGCAGAGTGCAACCATCGTTAATAATTTTAAACCTAGCTTTGAAGAATTCGTTTCCACTTATACGATTTGATTGGAAAGATATTTCGAAACAAGTCTTTCGTATTTTCGATCCGAAAATAATCTCCCTTACAACTACATTACCGGTTAAGGTTATTTAACTCACTTACATTTATTTCCGACAGACGTTTTTCCAATTCCTCCATAGATTTACGATCTACTGGCCGATCGATTAGATCTTTGATACGTTTCAGGCCTTTAAATATCAGTTCTTCTAAATTAATGCCTTTCATCATGCTGACCTTATCCAAAGAGGTAGGGCTTAAATCCTTAGCAGGTATTGAAACTTTAGATCTGAAACAAGAAAACACAAAAACAAAAACAAATAAAATAATCAACGTTTTAAAACAGAAGACTGGCTTGCTTACTTGGCTTGCTGGACTTCACGGAATTTTTCTCTTAAAATAATTTGACTTTTCATAACAACACGAGACAAGGCACCCTGTTTGCCATGGGTCTCCAATACCAAAGAATCACCCTGACTAATAAGAGTAGCAGCATCCGGTGCTATAAGCATTTTCAAATCCTCTATCACCCTGAAAGAAAGAAAACATCGTGAAAACTTTATTAAAAAAAAATGATTTCCTTCTCATACTTTTCACCTTCCGTAGACTTTTCGATTTTTTCTTTAGTTTTTTCCAATTTGGTCATCATATTTTTGGCACTTTTCTCAAACTCCAGAACCCTTTGCTCTAAGGAACCAGTATTGGAGAAAGGTCTACTAATTTCGGCATAAGGACTTTTCAACGTAATATTCGAATCATCTAAAGAGGGGGATTGTGGCAAGATTTTACTGGTAAAGGAATTGGGTTTTTTGGTGGTGGGTGTTTCAATGCGGCTCTGTAAAAGGGGAAGCAAAAGAAGTTATTATTTAAGTAGAGATTTGACTCAAAATAGAACCCTGGTTTGTTTAATATCCCTACAATCAATAGCATACCGTATCACTATCGGAGTCTAAAGGTTGAGTCATTTCCATAGAAAACCGTGGTATGTCTTCATCATCGGAGAAGACCAAAGGCTCCACTTCGAAACTCAATTCAGTATCGGCATTATAGAAACTATTGCGTTGATCATAATCAGCCATGCTATTGTCCAATTCATCCATGGCCATTTGCAATTGGCGCCATCTTTTGGCTTTAGGTTGTTTAAAGAGTTGAGATGCTGGACTGTCAGCTTCTTCTTCTGAGTCCCTTAAGATATCACGTTCTTTTTCCACTCGTTTACGTTTCTCATCAAACGATATTCTTTGCTTTTCTACTCTTAAAATGGGCGTGCTAGTTTGACCCAGTGTAGGCCGTAATTCTACCTCCAATTCGTTTTCTTCATTAAGCGTTGGTGGTTGTTGAGGTGTTTCATTTAAAGAGCATTTGCTTTTCGAGCGTTTCATGTCTTTGGTGTCTGTATCCAACCGCATAGAGGAATCGGAATCTTCGGATAGATCGACTATTTGTACGGTTTCCACATACTCGGGGACAAAAGGCTCTACAGACTCCAATATATTTACGGTATCCACTATTTCCCCTCTTTGAGGCTCCAAGCCCGACAATTGGACAGACATTTTGTCGCTATTAATATTTTTCACTTTAATTTCTACCATTTGTGCGGGAGACTCATTACACTTGCGTTTACTAGGTTTGGGCGGTGGTATGTCATCGGGCATCAGTTGTTGAGGCTGTTTAGAGATCTGCGAGAAGAGAGCACTGGTTTCAGCTAAACGGAACGTTTGTGGTGGCAATAAATCTGGCAACACTTGTTGCTGTTGTCCAACGACAAAAGATGCTTCTAAACCCACCTGTGGTTTTTGAGCTGGTGAGCCTTCTTCTTGGCTTACCGAGTTACTGCTAGACGTGCTTGTATTATTTACATCCTTAATGGGTGAATTTGAAGAGGGTGTACGTGCTCTTCTCTGTCTTACCGTATCACTTACCACGACAATTTCTGTCTCCTCCTCCAACTCCTCCTTCTCCCCATCTTGTTTATGGGTTTTTGTGTCTGGCTTAGATCGATGAAGCAAATTTTCCAAACTGCTTTGCGTGTTAAAGCGGTTCTTCAGACAATCCTAACAAAAATCGTTAAGCAGGTAGTGAAAACACATTGTTTTTGATTGTAATTTAAGCTACAAAATGTTCGTGTATAGTTTTATAGACTCCCATAGAATAGTAGAGATAAACAAAAGCATTAAAAATAAAATAATTTATTTAGTAAAGCCCCACAGAGAGAGAGAGAGAGAGAGAGTAAAATTCTAATTTCGAAAAAGCCAAAATTCAAGTGAAACTTTCTACAAACATTTTTGAAAAGAAAATACCCCAAAAAATGTATTTTTTTTTTGTGTGTTTAAATATATTAAAGGTGAGTATATATTGAGTATAAGAGGTGAGTTTCCAAAGGACAGGACAATTAACACTTGATGCCAGCTTTTTTCTTTTTTTTCTTTATATTTTCAAACAGATGATGGATATTTATTGATGAGCCTTTAACCTTTAACTACAACGTTTCATCTTATGGATCGGTATATAGAGAGATGGATAATGACTTCAACCTTTAGGACTTGTTGACAGTGATGGTGGCAGTGGTGGTTATGTTGGTAATGATTTTTTTTTTATTTTTTTTTTTAATGGAATTACGGGTGATAACGGTGAGTTTGGATTTTATTATTATTTTCTTTTCTTTTTTTTTATTGCAATTTAAATATGAAGGTATGGTAAGTTAATTGTGGTGAATATTTTGATTATTTTGATATGGTAAGATACAGGATTAGTAAATTATTATAATTAATAATGATAATAATTTCTAATTTTTCTACTTAACTAACTACTTACAGCTATTTTGCACAAAAACAATATCAAATGCATAATTTTAATTGCCTTAATAATTGGGAAAAACAAATGCAATTTCTGTATAAATTTAATGAAAAATAAAAATAAAATCTTCGAAAGCTTGATATTAGTACATGATATCTCATCTACTTGAACCTAAATACCATGGGATCACGGTGATGTCCGTATAAGACAAACCTAAAGTTTTTTCTCCTCAGGACAATAAAACAGAATTGCGCACAAACACTAAGAGGGACAATCTAGTCAGATCCGTAGAATGCGTTACACTAGCAGATGCAGTAAGCGATAGTCTAGCTCTTCTCTACATTATTAAAACTCCTACTTATGAGTAGCATATGTAGATTATTCAATTTATAGGATATGAGCAGAAATATTTTAACGTACAGTCAAGCTTTGCTTTAAAATACGCAAATATAGGACCCTCAGAAACTCCATAATCGGTTCCCATTTACTATTACTTACGTTAAAAGTGCTTAGCTGTTAGAGATTATTGGAAATCTTTTCAATAGGGGAATATAGGGCTGTAGTCATATAGAATCCTGGTTTAAATCGCTGTAAATCTCCACTTCAAAGCCTGAATTTAAATCAATGGGATGCCAGTCAGAAGGAAAAACAAATCATGTTAGTAAATGGTGGGTCTGGGAGCCAATTACAAGCATAATCTGTTTCTACTATCAAGTTGTTTGTGGAAACAGGATAAATTACATGATCAGGTGTTAAAATCAAACGTATGGAAAGTATGGTAGAGGACTTGATCGTCATTTCGAAGTACATATAAGCGTTGATTAGATTTTCAAAGTCTTATTTATTTGCTATTGCCATTGTCAAAATGAAACTAGAAAATTTCTTCGCTCGAATTGAATTTAAAAACAATTTTAATTTACATTTCCACCCCCTTCTCAAAAGGGCGTTTAAGCGTAAATAAGTTTTTTTTCTTTTTATCATTTCACCTAGAGAAAGACTTTCGAAAATATGTTGTTGTACTACAAAAGCATATTGTGAGCAATTTTTAAGTGTAATTTAGCATTCGAAATGAGAATTCAAATACAACGAAAAACTGTTAGAAAATGTAAGAATCTATTGATAAGCAGGAATTAAATCAAGTGAAATAAATACTCCAACACATAGGCAGACAGACTAAATAGACAAACAGACAGACAGACAGACATTGCAAATATGTATACAGAGGAGAGGAGACAATGCAAACAGAAGCAGTAGAAAAAAAAAACCAAAAACAAAAACAACATTTTTCAAAAACTAATGAAATGAATGAATAAATGAACATGAATGTGAATGTGAATGTGAGTGTGGAGAACAAGACTTAAGAAACTAAAAGCAGAAGATGAATAAGAAGCATGGTAATATAATATGAAGCAAATACAAAAACTACAGCAACTACTTACTATAACATACAGTTTTAAAACAATAACAAAAAAAAAAACAAAAAATAAAAGAAACTTTAGACTCTCTAGACTTACCACAACAATGGCTATAACTTGTTGTTGTAATTTATCAATTTCCGGATTTGATGGCACATTAATCTGCTTCAAATCATGTTCCATGGCTCTGCGTATTTCAAAAAAGAATTTCAAAAACAGTTTCAATTAATAAACAACGATTGTAAATCGGCCAATTGCTTTACTCACCTTAATGTATCGAGTGAAATATTATCGAGATTTTGTAGTGTGCTTTTCATTTCCGTTAAACGTTTCACTACATCCGCACTTGTCAATTTCATATAGGTTACCTTAAGCTCATCAATCTTCTGGCGTGTATCTTCCATGCATACCTGATCGCAAGACTTGGCATATTCTTCGTAAATATCTTCGCATTTCTGTAAAATGCTTTCGTATTCAAGGAAAATGTTATTGCGATTGTTAAGCTCCTGGGGAGACTCAAACCGTCTGGTTAATTCTTCAGCCATATCGAAACATTCTTCCATTTGATGCGCTAGTTTAATAAGACCCTCTAGGAATATTTTCGATTGGGTAACATTCTCCCCCAAAGCATTGTAGAGATGCTTGAGAGCATCTATACGCTGACTTAGCTGTTTGGGTGACTTGGTGAATTTATCTTCACAGACCTTGCGTCCCGTTTTAATGGTGCTTTCAATTTCGGATTTAATTTCCGATAGCGTCCGATAGATTTGTAAACACTTTTGGTATTGCACTTGCACGGTAGAAGGCCCAGCCGTAGCTACATCTAACACCAGCGTAGATCTCTCCACATTTCTTAGTTCGGCAACGGCACGATTTAAGCGCGACTCATAGGCCGGCTGAGGAGCAGTGCATTTATTCAATTTCAATTGGCAAGATTTATAGCGCAACTCCAGTAGATTTAATTGATCCTGTAAACGATTGGCAGCTTCCACTTTGCCATTGCGCTGGTGTTCAGCTATAAGTTCATCGATTTCTTGGAAACATTTTTCATTCTCTTTAAATTCCAAAGCCAGTTGCTGGAAATCATCTGGCAGGTCCTCTATGGTGACATCATTTTCCAAATGTTCGCTGAGTATTTCATCGACTCGCGTCAGCCAGGACTCGAACTGTTCCACACACTTTTCCGATTGTTTGGCTTCATTGACTTCCTGTTCTAGAACTTCAGCCCTTTGTTTGGCCTTCTGTTGCAATTGGGTCCAACGTTCTACAATAATGTTGATCTCCTGGCGTATAGAGTCGGCCATAAATTCATGGGTAATTAGTTCGTGACCAATTTCTTGAATTTTTTCCAACCAGTCGTCAGAGTGTCCACGTAAGACATTCTCCAAGTCCTAAAAAATTAAATTTAAAATTAATTAGACAGACTGTGGTTATCCTACACTAAACCATGCAGCTATACTTACGTCTAATTCTTCTATGATTTCCTCGGCATCGGCATTTTCTGGCGTTGAACGCATTTTGTTCTCCAAACGATCCAAATAACCCGACTCGGAAACCATGAATTTCTTAAATTCGCCAAGTTGTGAGGAAATATGCTCGAGTAGAGCACATTTCTTGTACACCAACGTTGTGACCTCTGTCCAACGGGCATTTAGGCGGGTGAATTTCTTAGCCAACATATTGTATTTGCCCTCCACGTTTTCAACGCCCTTTGATTTCAATTCATCGATTTGCAATAGGCAATCACCGCCCAGTTCATTGAGTTCACGGAAATTGACAGACTCTTTTTCGCAAGTCTCCTTAAGAGCCTGGAACTTGGTTTTCAAATGGAACAGTTCATTGGAATTTTGTATTTCCCCAATGGCTGTTTTGGGGGTATTGTTATGCAGATTGTCCAGCCATTTTTCTGTTTCCGAAAGTCTTTCGAATATTTCCTCGGTTTGAGCTTGGACCTGCACCTTCTTTTGCAAATTCTCTTTGTAAAGCTGCTGTATGTGTTGAAAGAAATCATTGAGTTCTTTGATTTGCATCATCAAATGGTCACGATGCTGTGACTGGGCGTCTTTGATAATGATTTCGCTGAAATTGCGTGCACTTATTACATCGATTTCCACTTTGCGCAGTTCCATAGAATTTTGTGCCTCCGTTGTAACTTTATGACTGTCCTCTGAAAAATTCTCATCATCCTTGAGATTTTTCTCCAATTTCCTTAACACTGCCATGATGGCATTGTATTCGGCCAAGAAGTGATTCAAATTCTCTATGGCTGTGGTTTGTTTAATGATTCTCTCATTGATTTGATCCTGGGCCTTAAGCCACTTCTCTTGGAATTCTGATGTTAACAAATCCGGCCTTCTTTTCTTAATGAAATCGTATGACTCTCGTAATTTCTCCACATCTTCATTGATTTTATTGAGTTGCTGCAGTCGCTTTTGCATTGGCTCTAAAGAATCCACCACCATATGGGTTTCCTGCACTTTTTTAATGCATTCCTGCAGCTCAGAGAGTTTCTCTTGGACCTCATCTAGGCCTCCCTTGTCTTGTATGAGTGTTGTTATCGCCTTTTTCATATCATGCCAGGATTCGTAAAATATATTAAAGTCCTGTTTCCATTCCAATAAATCATCGGTAAGTGTGTTGGTCTTCTCTTTAGCCTGTTGAATTTCCGTGGTCAAGGACTCCATATCACTGAGTCTCTGCTCGAGATCACTCTTTGAGGCGGTCATAGAATGTTGTTTATACCAATCCCTTGAGTCCGCAAGTACCAATTTAAAGCCGGTTAAGCTGTTATAGAATTTCTCTTTCTCCAGCAGTTGCATGCATTCTTGCGTTTGCTTTTCTAATGTCCTGCTAAGCTGTAGATAACGTTGTTCAATGTTTTTGATTTGTGAAGCTTCCATAATTAAATTGCGACTGACATCCTCTTTCTCACAGATTTCATAAAGATCCTTCAGCTCTCTCATATTTTCTATGCGGTTATGGACTTCTTTCTCCAGCTTTGCTAGAAAGTCGGATTGATTGCGCAAACTCTGTCGCTGTATTGAAGTGAGATGATCTTCACAGTCGTCTATGAAACCAAAAGCCTCTAAAATTTTACCCTCCAGAAGATAGAAATTATCTGAATTGCGTATCTTTCTCTTCTTGCAAGCCAAGGGTGAAAGTTGAGCCTTTAGTTTACTATTTGGATCAGTATCTTCCTCTTCTTCTGCTTCCTCATCTTCAAAATCTTCTTCACCAAATTTGATAATCAATTGGAAATCAATCCAATTGTCTGGCTTCACAACACGTGTGTCATCGTAGGAGGCTCTATCACGACCAAATTTGAAACCCTTTTGTTCTATACGCTCCGTTTGCACCTCCACAATTTGTTTAAGGGCATCCAGCCTGTCCTCAAAGTTCTCTAACTGCATTAAGACCTGTTCACCCTTGACATCCCCTTCTTGAAGTGTAGCAGCCACCATTTGTCTGAGATCTATTAAGTAACGCTCCAGTTCCAATAGATCTTTGGCACAGTAGTTCAAATCGTTCATTCTCTTTGTAATGCTGCCCAGATCTGTAACATCTTTGGATTCCATATGCTTGAGATCCTGTTCGCGCGTATCCAGCCAACGCGTAAGGCATTTGTATTGCTGCAGTTTTTCCTGCCTCAAGTCACACCATTTCACCACATGGGACCACCGTTCGCCCAAAGCTGAGAGTTTATCTTCCAGATCATTAAAATTGCCCGATTCATCATTCACGATGACCACCATGTTACTTAAGCTATCCACCAATTCCTGTTGATTTTTGAGATCTTCTTTAAGTAAATGGGCTTCTTGCAGTTGATATTCGGCCTCCTTAAGGGAGGGCCCTATCGCAGACATAAGGGATATTCGATCTTCTATGTGGGTGAGGAAATTCTTAAGTTTTTCTATCTGCTGGGTTTGAAACTCGGCTAAACGCATAAGTATCTTTGCCTGAACATCCAAAGCTCGTAGGCGCAAAGTTTCCCATCTCTCGTTCAGCAAGACCATCTGTTGTCGAATTTCATTTTGATCCTCGGGTAAGAGACCGTTCGACTTTTGAGATTCGTTAATCAAATTGGAACCTTCTTCTAAAGCTTCGCCTACATACTGCTGGTGTTCGGTTAGTTTAAGCATAAATTGCTCATTATCATGGAACTGAGCCTTGGCAGTTAAAAAATCTTGCGGTTCGTTTAATTCCTCCGACAGAATTTGCTCATCTTCCAGCAATAAGGTGAGTACGGCTTCCAGAGCTGCCTGGTATGTGGTTATCTCTATGGAAACATTTGTGGCCAAACTGTGCGGCCTCGACTTGTCATCTTTCATTAGGAAATTGTGCAAGGTTTTCGGTTGATCCATTTCTATGTCCATAATACTCTTGATGGTATCACTGTGGTATTTCGATTTTATGCCAGAGTCTGTATTACTATTGGCCGGGGAACTAATATCGGAATGTTGCTCTTCATTACTGTCCAAAGGTATTTCATCTAAGTCGGTTATATTTACAGTGTCCCGTTGATAAGCTTCCTGAACTTTATCGCTGTACAATAATACTTCTTGCATATCATCTTCGTTATCCAAATCATCCTGTTCCTCTAATGATTTGCGTGTCTCCATTGCATGATACAAACACATGACATACATTTGTATGGATTTGTTGTCGGGCTTATGAGTGTGCACATCCTCCGGATCCAATAGTTTCTCAATCTTAAAATAATCATAAGCCAAGTCAAAGGCAGTTCTTAGCCTTGTTAACGGATGTTGTTTCAAAGCACTCGTTAAGTCTTCGGACGCTAAATGGGCATCCAGAATCATTAGAAAAGCTCTTCCATCCGACCAACTAGAAGAGAAATCATTCAATTTCAAACCTCTAGGCTCACAAAATTGTCGCGCCCAATTCAACAGAGACTTCTCTACGCCATTGCTGGAGTGTGACTTTACGAGATTCTGGCCATTGAACTCCAAGGCTATTAGCCAGATAAGACCCAAGATTAATTTGGGATTTCCCTCTACGATATCATCACTGGAGATGTTAACAAGCTTAACGCCATGTTCCTGTATCACCTGCAAGACTTTATTCAAATTATTAATGTGATGGACACGCATGCGACCTTTTTCGGGTTTCTGCAACGAGAAATTAAAGTGAAAATTGAAAATTTAAAAAAACAACATTTTTATTTTTTAGTTGTTGTTGCTGCCAAAGGTTAAACAAAAGAATTTCACAAAAGGTCATACAGTCATAAATAGAAATAATGGTGGAGGGGCAGCAAAGCATTTTAGTTTTTATAATTTTGCATTAAATTTACTACGTAAACATGCATGTGTTTCAGTGCCTCAGTACCTTAGTGACATTCTTTTCTTGGTTTTGGTCGAGGGTAAATGAGGTTGTTGTTTTTTTTAACGGTAAAACAACACCATTTCCAAGAGTAACAAAAATAATACCTGAATTTTTAAAACTACTGCCTGGCCTTAGCATTTTTAGGCCCTTTCGTCTCGCTTATGGCTATCTAAGCAGAGAACCTTAGAACAGTAAGCCAGATTATTCTGCAAATTCTATGAAAATATGTTACAATGGGCTGAAGATGGACTGAGGATATGAATATTAGACAATCTTATGGATTGCCAAAGATCACTGCAATGTTTCTCAGGTGGAAGTGAAACTGCCCCAAAGACCTTTGTAGGCGCTATGTTGGCGATAAAACTTGTCAAAGGATATCGTCTATTACTCCAGGCAGATTCTTTAAAGGCGGCTCCATGTTAGCCGGAAATCTGCACAATAAGTCTGGAAATTAGACTCTTCTTGGGTAGAAGAGTGAACCAGTAGGATTGCTTGGTTGAGCTAGGCGATTTTTAAGGCAAGCATCATAAAGCAAAGCCTATCTTTCACTATATGTATAGCCGTCCAGCAGTCAAGCTATAGTGTTGGTGACTACTGGGTAGTCATCTATGTCTGTGTTTCTATAGCCTTACATCATATTGGGAGGAAAAACTTTGCCTCTACAGGCTCACATTACATCACTTTGGGAAGAAAACGGTTGCTCCTAATGTCTCTTATCATACATATCAGTTGGGAAAAATGTGAGTCAACTTGAACAACCGACCAGTGGCAGAATAACCACACCACTTACACACTCCTTTAGTGTGGAATAACAAACAACACTCATAGGCGTATATTTTGTATGGAAGCCCATTAATTTTACGGAATGCATAGACTTGTCACTAAGCCCTCTCCGACTAATTCATTGTTTCTTCTACAATAAAGGAAGCTCGCTTTAATTAACATACCCGAAAAATCTCAATTCTAATGGTCTTATGTCAATGGCCTCATACCTCAAATACACGACACAACCAAGGAGTCTATCTAGAAATATTCACAGAACAAGAGCCATTGAAAGTTTCGTTGAGGACTCAAACTTTCATTCATAAATTGGCTTGGAAATGGTCTTCAGTGTATTAGTGTATAAAAAGTTCTTTTCTCATACATATGTATGGTATGTACGTATGTATGTATGTATGCACATATATTTACATATACAAGTAAACTGTACAACTTAGAGTAGAACAAAGTCAAGGTCTTTATAAATTAGTAAACACGTATAGAACGGAAATATATTTGTAACACTAACACTATACACACACATATACGTATACATACAAACATACAACTGTAGATATGGAGACGTAGAAAAATTTTGAAAAGCATACAATGTTGGTTGCTTGCTGTCCAAGTCTAAAATACGGACAATACTGTTTCAATTTAAAATTCAAGGTCATCAACATGTCAAATGATGCAACCCATTTAACGGTATAATAGTGGTTATGACAGTTGACAGCGGTAAATGTGGTCGTCGTGGTACGTGCAATAATAATAATAATATCCCTGGCTATTTATAAAAACCTTCTTTTGTTTTTGCCCTCTCTTTTGCTCTCTTTCTTTCTCTCTCTTTCATTAATGAAACATCAAACGTCATCTCGTTGGTAGGTGTGTAGGTAGGTAAGTGAGAATATGTGAACTGAAATTCATTTCCAATTCTTGTTTTTTTTTTGTTTTTGTTTCGTTTTGAAATGTAAACACTGCAAGCAAGTTAAGCCGAGAATGTTTAAAAGACCACAATAACATACAATAGCATGGAACTAAGATTATCATTCTATTTATAATGGTAATGGATAGATAGTGTTGACGTAAACAAAATTCAAGAAATTTTCATAATTTTTGTTCCTTTCTAAGGATTTAAGGTTTGAAATGCATTCAACAAATAAATTGTCAGATAATGAAAATAATGGAAATATGGTATCAGATAATAGACAGTAAGAAAACAAAAGAAAATAAGCTTAACGGAAGCTGATTAAGATCTTTTTATTCGTTATAAGAGTTTTCAGAGTTTTACAGGAGTTTAAAGAGCCTTAGATAACTTTAAACAGTTTTATAAGAGCCCATAGTCTAAAGTATAAAGATTTTTTTATAAGAATTTATAGGATATAGAATTTGATAAAAAGTGCACAGGGTTAAATAAGAATTTTCAAAATTCTTTCAGAATTTTATAAAGACTTTAAAGAGTTTTATAGGACTTTTATAAGAGTTCATAGAGTTTTATAAGAGTTTAAAGAGTTTTATAAGAGTTTAAAGAATTTTATAGAGCTTTAAGAGTTTTCTAAGAGTTTATAGAGTTTTATAAGAGTTTAAAGAGTTTTATAAGAGTTAATAGAATTTTATAAGAGTTTATAGAGTTTTATAAGAGTTTAAAGAGTTTTATAGAAGTTTAAGGAGTTTTATAAGAGTTTATAGAGTTTTATAGAGCTTTATGAGTTTTATAGAGCTTTAAGAGTTTATAGAGCTTTATGAGAATTGAAAGAATTTTATTACGGTTTAAAGAGTTTTATAAGAGTTTAAAGAGTTTTATAGGAGTTTAAGGAGTTTTATAAGAGTTTAAAGAGTTTTATAGAGCTTTAAGAGTTTTCTAAGAGTTTATAGAGTTTTATAAGTGTTTAAAGAGTTTTATAAGAGTTTAAAGAGTTTTATAAGAGTTTTAAGAGTTTTGTAAGAGTTTAAAGAATTGTATAGAGCTTTAAGAGTTTTATAAGAGTTTATAGAGTTTTATAAGAGTTTAAAGAGTTTTATAAGAGTTTATAGTTTTATACGCCAGGGGTTCTAAGGAGTTCTAAACGGAGTCTTAGTGAGTTTTAATGAAGTGTCTTAAGAGTTTTATATAGAGTTAAGGAGTTACTATACTTTTATAAAAAGCTGTTCACGGAGTTTAAACCTTAAAAAAGATTTATCATTTGCACTTTTAGAGTTTCATGACTTGAAACGTTTATAGTGCGTTCTAAAAGTTTCAAAAATTTTTTTTTTTGTAAAGTTTATAATTAAATTAAAATATCGCAGAGGCAGTATAGCACTTTATAATACGTCTCCTGAAGATGTCTATGGAGGGCGAAAAATTGGACCACCCCTGGTCTAAAATCTTGGATTTAATTGAACCCAGGCTACAGGAGAATGCCTCACAATAATTTCTGCAGAAGCTGCATTCACAAAGAAGAACAGAAGATCACAGAAAATTTTCTCAGTCGTTGTGCGGCCAACCAAAATTTATTAACTGACCTGCCACACCTTCATAAAACAATTGGGATGTTTAGAAAAGGCCAGCCAGGATGACGAAACCCCTTGGAACTCAATTAGGTATTTTTTACTCTGTCACTCTGGACGATTCATAAAAATCATCAAAAGAAATCAAATTAAAGAAATGAGTTTCATAACTTAACTTTCATGTCTATTGCATTGCAGCAAATGTAGGTAGAGATTAAAAGAGTTCCTAGTATTTCAAATTCTATTTTTTTTCTGTTCATTTGATAATAAGGAGATTGCATATTTTGCAATAACATGATGATTGGAAGATGAAAGATTTGCATTACTTTTAGCGTAAGTTGATTACACTTGTCAACAAGAAATCAATTTTGAAGCGATGAAATTTTAAAGCAAAGAACAGATGTGAATACGAGTATGAGTAACTCTTAATATCCGTTTCTGTTTCTGTTACTTCGCTTCCTTTACTGACGGCAATATTATATAAATCTGTCGTTGTGTATGTATGTATGAGTCTGTGTATGTGCCTGTGTGTTTTATATGTTACAAATAACTTATGAATTGTTGTTGTAGCATTTTTGGAATATCTTATAAATTTAGATTGTGGTTTATCCTTGTCATAGTTGTTGTTTTATGGCTTGTTTATGTTGTTGTTACGATTGCTCTTTAAAAGCCACAAAATGTCAAGAGTTCAACCGCAAAGAAGACAGCAATTCAGACCAAAGTTCTGATTGGATAGATTCTGATGTACATATTTACCACAACTATTACATTTCTTGTTCATTTTTCTTTTTTCTTTTTTTTTTTTGCATTTCTTTCTTGTAGTTGTAGTTGTATTTGTTTCTTTATTTAATAAATGAATTCAAAGGAAAAATGTCATGGAAAATATTTTCAAAATATTCTATCATAATACCCGAATGAATTTGTATTATACCGTTATGATGTTAGCATTTAATTAATTAATTTAATTAAATTTAAGAAAAATAAACGAAATAAAATTTACTTTTGAATTAGGTTATGAAACCTAGAGTAGAGTAGAATTTTAGGGAAATTGTTTGAAAGCTTAGAACAATTTTGATTTTTTTTGTATTTTTTTTTTTCTTTGAAGATCTTTATAAGTTGACTCAAGACAAGATTACCAGACCAAATATCATAAACAATTAATTTTGATGTTATCTTTTATATTTTTAAGACTAGCAAGTCTAAGTTTAATTCTTACCAATTGTGTATTTGTCAGGACGCTTAATAGAGCCAATAGACGATGACCGTCTCTTAAATCTAGAAATAGATCGTTAACGGGGGAACACTGGGTCTTAATTAAATGTGAATTGATCCATTTTGTAAAGGTTTTCTTTTGTATATCTTGTCGTTCATCTGGAATAAAAAACAAAGCAAAATATTTGAAAATTATTTGAAAAAATTATTAAAAAAAAAAATAAAAAAAGGAAACAAATTCGAAAATAAATTGTTATTAGACAAGGTACAAGATTGTATATTTAGATCCATTATATCTATGACAGAATTTACTTAGATTTGGTAGAGTTCTAGAATCCTAAGCTTTAAGCTTACATTTCACATTTTAATTCCGTTTTCATTTTACATTTTTCTTAATTAAAATCCGTTTATACAACCACTTATTAACCCGTTAATTTAATGAGCAATTAATGAGAATTTATTGGCCATTTTTTTTGGCAAAAACACTTCAACAATAACACTACTTTCTCATTATGCGGCCCCAAAAACAGGGGTCATGTAAAGCAACGGCAGCTTAGCTGAGTGAAATTTATTACCCACCATTTGCCAAATCGACCGGCTTAAGTTTTAGCGGAAATAACATGATTTGGTTACAGCTCTCTCTCTCTCTCTCTCTCTCTCTATCCTCTTTAATTTTTAATTAAATTTTCTTAAAATTCTTTTGTTGTTGGTTTAACTAAATCGTACCGCAACAAATTTATTTGAGAACTAAAAAAACTCTAGATGCTTAAGCTCTAGACGTTCCAAATAAAACATTCTATTGCTTACATTTTATATTTATTATTATTGTTGTTGTTGTAGTAGCACAAGTAATAATAATTTACAAATAAGAAGAAGCATAAGAATTAGCAATAATATGTATGAAGAATTCAAGTTGGGAAAAATACGGAATAAAAATAAATGAAAAAACAAAGTACAATTGACCAGAGGAGAGTCTAGTATATTGGTCATCTTCTGGATAATACGAGGGGTAATTGTTAAGGATATGAAAATTTACAGAACTGATTAGATTTTGTGTAAATACTTGATATATAGAGTTTAGACGATCAGATACATTTCCCGTTTGATCTACTATAGATTTTAACATACGTACGTATGTATGTATGTATGTATCTATAACTGTAAGGCCTAAATAAAGTTTGCAATAAAATAATGAAAAGTTTTCACAAGAATGCATACACGTGGATGGACATCTAAATAGGTTTGTATTGGGATTTTGATTTTTAAATTCAATTACTTATAAATTTACCCTCGTTAATTTATTCAAATCTACTGGTAATGTTAGATAAAATAAATTTCAGTTAGTAAGTGTGGAATTTTTCTATTTTTTTCTAATTTTTTTTTTTATTTCGAATGAAAATGAGAAACGATGATAATAAACACGTATTCTGTGGTGCTAATGAATGAGAGACACAATGACAACTTCAGCTGCTGCTAATACATGCTCTACTCGATGGCTGGTCAAAGTGGCAAACGAAATGACACTGCGGCAAAAAGTACAAATATACATACAATACATGTATAATGGATATAAATGTATAAACAAACAAACAAACAAACAAACAAGTAAACAAACAAACAACAACCATAACAATAGAGCAGGCGAATGTTAACGAATTATTAAAGTGATGCAAGATAGTTGTAAAGAAGGAGAGAGAGAAAAAAAAGTAAAACAGAAATTAAAGAAATGAATTTTAAATGATTAAAAAGAAGAAGAAGAAGAAAAATAAACAACAACAAAGGCCAGGTCAAGGTTACTGGGTTTGCCTTTACAAATAACATTGACCTTTTTCTGTTAACTAATGGGTATAAAGGTCATACGCAAAGCAAATGCAAGGACATTAGTGTTGTTTAACATTGTATGAATAACTGTAATACATACCAGGGTCATCCTCTATGCTGTACTTCAACAGGAACACAACACAGAACAACAGGACAACACTATAATTCCGCATAGCAGAATGGAACGAACAATAGATGGATAGGCATACATCCTATGGAGGACATTCATGGATGCCTTGAAATGGCATTAAAACGGAATACAATTCAAGATAATACGACTGAAATCATAGGTAAACTTCCGTGTAGAAAACATACATTTTACTGGAAATCACAACGCATCCCTTATCATTACTTCGGCAATGATATTTAGCCTGACAGTGTAATTAGTACTAGATTATGTAGTAGAGAGGAGTGAACTTCTTACGTTCTCTCTTTGCTACGAAAACATTCTTTATTGGAGAACCGTAGTCGTCGTCATCTAGAAGGTAGTGTGTTGGCTTATTAGATGTAATTCCACGACTCAAACCCCAGGTGAAACATCAAAACGAAAATATGAAGAAATATTTTGGCGGCGGCTTCCTCTCAGCAGATTTCTGGCAAAAAGATTCTCAAAAATCTGTCGTTCGAAGTCGAACGCCACTCATGTATAAGTGATGTGAGAAGCTAGGCCGTAATCCTGACTAAAGGGTATGTACATATGTATGTCATGTATATTAGAGGACCTAATTTTACCATAATCAGTTACGATGTAAATAGAATTATCCACCTTAAAGGAACTACAGAAATAATCATAATAAACGCTTAGCAGGATTACTTATTACCCTTCAAAATGCCACTTAAGTTATTAAAGACACAAACCATGTGGGAAAAGACATACAATGTGTTGTGAATACCAATATTTTTTAAAGCAAACATTGAAATAAACAAAAAAATAAAAACTAAAATTTATTTACTGTCATCAATTAGCAGCTGAAACTTTTAATATGAAATAACATGGGTGTGTAGATGTACAGAGAGTTCGTGCCAAAAATTGTTCAATCACATTGCTTGTGTACATTATTCAGTTGACAACAAATGCAAACTAATCTTCTGCTTCTTTACTTTTTTTGCTGTTGTTGTTGTTGTTTGGATTTTTTATTCTTTAATTGCAAATTTATTGTTTTATTTTTATGCTGTACTGTAATGTCATTATAGTGGAATTGAGTTGTGTTGAGTTGAGTTGAGTTATCGTCATTCTGTTTATGTCATGCTGCTGTCATCACTAATGACAGCAACACACATACATACATACATGCACACAGGCAGGCGAACGAATAAACAGACAGACAATCAGTCGTATTAAATGTAAACAGAGAGGAAATACTCATGCACTCATATGTGATCATATAAACCAAGGAAAACAACAACAAATATTTTAGTTTTTGCAAAAAAAGAAAAAAACAAAACAAATTAATTTTATTTTCATTTTTAATTTTTATTTTTTGTATTGTTATTGTATTTTTATTATTAAGTTTTATACTTAATCGGGTCAATGTGTTTGAAATTCATGTCAAATTAGTTCCAACAAAATAAATGAAAATGAGAATAAATAAAGTACTGACAACCATATTGACAGTAACAGCAACAATATAGAATGGAAAATGTTTGCATTAAAATGCAATAAAATTGTTAAAACAATGCATAGAGAGAAGTTAATAAAAACAAAAAAAAAAAAAAAATGAAAAAACTTCTCAAACAAATTAGTTTTCGAATGTTTTGAAAATGTCAGTCAGTTGAGTTGTTTTACGAGTTTATCGCATTTAAAATAGTTTTTCTTTTTTTTTTTTAATTGAACCGATTTTAGTTTTCAGGTTAATTAGAATCATTTAATCACCACACCACCTTTGATGCCATAAATTCAAAATTTTTTTGGGGTTTAGCTTAGCATAGGGGGGGGGGGGAGGTTGTGGGTTAATTTAATGCTTCGCTACACTTCGAAACGAAAATAAGGCCAATTATTGTATTGTAAAGGGCCTAGGCTTTCTACTTTATTACTGAATGGTTTGGATAACCATCAGGCTAAACTTAATCGATTGTTTGAAAATTCATGTAAAGCTAAGGAGCTAAGGAGTGTCAAAAAATTTGGCTAGACCATTGAATGTAAATTCGACGTTATCCACCTTATGCAGTCTGCAGTAAGTAGTCCTTAACTTACTTGCTTGAATAATCATTACAACTATTTCGTCAGGCTTTCAACCTAACTTCCCAGGCCATCCATGACATGTGTGTGTGTTAATTTTGTCTATGAGAAACAAGAACCACAGCTTGACGTCAGCTCTAAATTACAGATTTCAGCGAAACTTTTCATGGCCTAAGAAATATTTTTTCTATTTCGTTTTATTCCAGCTGTCTGAGCTAAAGTTTAAACTACATGATCGTGTCTAATAAGTAACACACTATCTACTACACTAAGGTGACTTTATAATTCAGTTTCCGGTAGTACAATAAGTTGTTATCAAGTTTGCAACCATCAGCGTAAACTTTCACTGACTTAATAGGCATTAATCATGTCTGTGGATCCAGATGTGAGAAATTTTGTTAGGATCTTTTGGCCTAATCTAGAGCAAGCACGAGCAATCGTTATACTTTCTTCATTCCAATAGCAATTCATTTTATTTCATTTATAAAATGCAAAAAAGAGAAAAGATTTTAAACCCTCTTAATATTTATGACGACATTTCCTTGACAATTTGAATATCCTTCCAATCCTTTAATTGGAATGAACAGCCACCAACATTGCTATTCCTCCTCCATAATAATTATAAAACTCTGTTGAAATTAACTTTGTTTTATGGATTTTCTCCCAGGTGACAGAAAATTGTGGTATTTAAACGGGCATTAAATGGCACGAAACACAAGGCAATGGTTAATTAATAAAATGATGATGATTTCGAATCAATTAATGATAATCAAAGAAAGAAAGAATTTCAATAAGAGTGAGAGACCAACTGGTATCCACTTTATATCCAACACATTCACTTGCTAAAATTAATTACTGCTACTGCTGCTACTGCTGCTGCCGTTGCCACTAAATAGCCATTGAAGTGTTAATCGCCAGTGTTGTATACTGCACTACGATATATGTTACGTCTGTTAGACAATATCAATTAATTGTTTTCGATTTATTTATTGTGTAAGTATTATTTGCAAAAAAAAAAATTGTTTTTTTTTTGTTTTTGTTTTTGCATTCTAATACCAACTAATTGTGACAACAAAAAACAGGCAAACAAGCGAAAAACAATAATTGGAAATTGTCTAAATATGTCTACCGGCATTAGGAGAGTACGTGACTGAATTATTAAAATATTTCATATCCATATTTGTGTTGTTGTTGTTGTTGTTGTATTCTATTTTTGTTTAATATACAATACATTTATTATATTTTATTTTGCAAAACAATTAGTATTTAATAGTTTGAGTTGAATAAATTGTTTTTTCTTTTCTGTTTTGCGTAAAAAAAACAAAAACAAAAAAAACAAATTATTGATTAAGATTATGGACATTCACTTACAGTGGAAAATACAATTTTGAATAAAATTTATTCTCAAAAAGTCGGTGGTAACATGTAGCCTCTGAAACAACAAAACTAATTAGGGGGGCACAGCGGTATGATATCATTTCGTTCTATGAAGAGAATATTTGTTATGCACATTGCGTCAATCATAACAAATGATTTAAACTCAGTCTTAAACTTAGTTTCTCGTTATTCTATGGCTTGTAATTGGAACCTATGCACATTACATAATTACTTATACTGCATTACCATCCATAATGCTTTCCATTATTGCTGTGTTGCGCACATTTTTGTATGAACATTGTACGAGTATATGCAACACTTGCTATTTCTTGTATAAGATTTCTTTCAATGCTCCTCATCGAACAACCATATAGTGAATCATGGTTGCTGGCCATTAATAATTTCCAATTGCTGCTGCTACTGCTGCTGCCGTTGCTGTTGAAATTTTTATGCCATTGAAGTAGAATAAGTGGCCCAGAATGTGATGTCGATTGGTGCCAATTGTTACAACATTTTTATTACGATTTTGCAACTCTAAAGATATTAATTTTTTTTTTATTTCTATTGTTGTTGTCTTTTATTTTATTTACTTTTTGTTTGTGCAACATAAACATTTGACTTAATAGCTGACGACGGCATATCAAAAAAGAAAAAAAAAAAAACAAAACTTGGAATTACTCCATGGATGACAAGGCAAGCTGGTAGCAGCAACTGCAGCTGCCTAAGAATAGAACTTCAGAATTCTACAATTATGATGACGATTAGAAAATTAATTCATTTGTAGGGTTTTTGAGTTGCATCAACACAATCACGATCAATACATACATAATTGGCCATTACAACCTTGCAGTCAGGATTGCAATCTAGTTTCTCACACCACTTATGTTGTGGCGGTACCTACAGTTTAAAGTCGACTCCGAACGACAGATTTTTGAGAAACTTTTCATGGCAATTTTATTTACTCTCAGAGGGGAAGTCGCCGAAGAAATATTTTTTTCGTATTTTGTTTTGATGTCTGACCGGGGATTTGAACCCCCTGCCTTTCGTCTAATAAGCCAACACACTACCTACCAGACCACGGCGGCTTTAATCACGATCAATATCGTTGTTATTGGTAGTAACATACGCTACTAAGGGTAATAAAGTTTACAATAATGACTAGAGTCATAACCACATTCATTGACCCTTCGAATCCACTTGTTAGCCGGGAAAATGATTGAATACATCCAATACTAGAATGCCATTTCGAAACCATAACATGACTTAAGATCATGGACTGTCTTAGGGAAAAAGTAGGCAAATGGGATGAATGAATTGGAGATAATTGGCGAAATTAAAGGAGCTACAATGAATCGAATTCATTTGACCATTAGACTTGGACACCAACAAAGGAAAGGAAATGAACGCTTGTCTCCCTTTGAGAAGGTTTTGGTTAAAATTGTTAAATAATCCGTTTGCCGTTCCGCTATTTTTAAAATTTGGGATTTTTCAGAAGCTTTAGTATCTGTCACACCGATAGTAGAGCTTACTTTGACTATAGCTCAGGAGGAGATGGAAACGTAGAATCTGCATTGTTTACCTTTGACGGCTGGAGAACGTCAAAAAGTAGTTGGCAACAAATTTCACATCCCTCAAAGCCCTCCTAACAAGTTCATATGTAAGGTGAGGGGCAACCTTTTAGAGAATCCTCGAACTTGCTTAAGGAGTGATAAAATTTTATCTGCTCTTTGACTTTTCACAGAAAAGAAAGAAGATTTTCCCTGGGCCGCCAATCTTCAAAAAAGACGGAACAGACGGGTTGCCACATAAAATATATGAATTCTATACGGAAAGATTATTTTTGTTTTTCAACTCTAGTGTAACGCCCCTCGTTTATTGCAACCGATTGTAATCAATTTGATTTATTTTATTGACCTGGGAATAGACAGATTCATTATGAAAACAACATTTTGTTGTTGTTGTTGTTGTTGTAATTTTTATGTCATTAAACAAAAATAGCGGCAGAGAAAAAAGCTGGAAAATAAATGACAGGGATATGCCTAAAACCGGCATAGTTTTTTTTTTATTACCGGCCGACCACCCACATGAATTCATTTGAATGAAGCACAACAACAAATAAACGACTTCAGCTTAAACCGTTTGCTTTAAAAAACAAAAAAAAGAAGGCATTTTTGCTATGAAATCTTTGTAATTTCATTTTTGTTGTTGTTGTTGTTGTTGTAAATTTAACACTCTTTATCTGACAGTTCATGTTGCATATTACACTGTCTATGATGTTGATAATGATAATGCCGATGATAATGATAATGTAGACGATAATGTAAATGATGATGATGGTTACCATCATTTTTATTTTTATTGGCATCATATTTCATGTGCACTCAGTCATATGCAACACAACACAGTCGAAATAAACAAATCGTGCAACAAATGCATTCAGCCATACAGTCAGTCCGCCATTCATTCATTTGTGGCCGGTCGTCGTCAACCGTCATCGTCAATATTGATACCCTGTGTGCAATAGCAACAAATCATCTTAA
>QOCX01000014.1:630196-800205 GCA_005959815.1 Sarcophaga bullata
CAACAACAACAACAACAACAACAACAACAACAACAACAACAAATTACATTTTGACTTCAATCGTTTCTTGCATTCACTCTGCGCCGTTGATTTTCAATTCAATTCAATTGGACTGGCATCACTGCATGCCGGTAGTAACAGCAGCATCACCAAGAGCATCAGTTCTTTGGCTCACTTCATGAAAAAAATAGAAAAAAAACCACTGGCAGCTGCAAAACATACATTATCTCTCTTAGCGGTTGGTCACTAACACTTCTCTCACTTGTATCTGCACCACCACTCCACAAAACAGCGATGAAAAGCTAAAGAGCACATCCTACATGAAATTTTAAATTATTTTCAATATCATGCATGAATGAAGGACTATCTGAAGCCATGAAGTTTGTATAAGTGAAGGAAATTATTAAGATGTCATGTATTTCGGCAATTCGCCTAGAGAAGTGTGAAGGAAAATGAACTGCTGTCAGATATGGAATAACATGGGGTCTAGGTGGCCTGTGGGTACTCGGTCAGCTGAGAATATCACAAGAAATCATGTCATGATCATTATTTCTGGCGGCGTTCACTTGACGGCTACAATTTTATTTTTTGTTTATAAATATTTCATAGCTTTCGGGGATTGATGTGCTACATTTGAAATATTTAAAAATACTATGTGCTATATTGGTTAACACAACTGTATTATGTAATATGTAAAGTTATCGCCTGTAGTTTTATGCATTGCATAGTGTCATCACTTTTGACATTTGAATAATGTTGTCGTTTCTTGTTGCTATTGTTGTTGCTATTCTTGTCAGCAATTTCAAATTTACTTCTCTCCATCGTTTATTTCCTTTCAACAACGCCATCCCTCCCCCTTCGATACAGGCAGCAAATAATCATTATTTACGATGATGATTATGATTTTTTGTTCGATTTTTGTTCGTTTTTTTTTTTTCATTATCTTGTAGGTGCCTATCACCTAGTCATCGGTGAATAATTACAAGAGAATATTAATTACTTGCAAAAAACCAGCGGACATACAGACAGACAGACAGACAGACAGACAGTCGAAAGAGGCAATAAATTGAAGAAATATTTGAAATTCAATACGAAATGAAAAATGATGAATTTTGAAAAAATCTAAGCGGATTTAATTTCATTTCCAAAATTAGAAGCGGATAAGTTACGAAGGGTTAATGACATGCGAGGGGAAAACTAATGTTCGAAAGAAGACAGAAAAAGTAGGAAAAAAGTGCCTTTTTCATTCGGAACTTGTGTTACATCTCATCAAACGAATTTTTAACGCACTAGAATCCAGAATTTCATGCAGTCTAGTGAAAAGAACCGACACTGTCTTTGTGGCCTTTTTTCCCTGGTCCAAGACAGAAGAACACACAATCATACACAGATCACGGTTGCTATTGTCATAATGGCTTAAAGCTGAAGTCTTGACTTTAAAACCAATTGGTCGCCATAGCCCAGTAAGTATCAGTTTAGCAAATAAAATGTATGCTTACGCATGTGTGTGAAGTTAAATTCGAATTTGAAAATCCAAGACGCAATCCATAAATTTTAGCAACGCCACATTTGGCTTTAACAGAGCAAAATTTGCTCTTAACAGAACAAAATTTACCCTTAACAGAGCACTGTTAACTGTTTAATAGTGAAAATAAGACTATCCACATGAAGTTTAATTCTCATTATGATCATTATTATTTGCAAACAATAAGGTAAAAATGAAAAGGCTGGTTGGTGGGGATGGAAGACGGAATTATTCCAGTGGACTATCATGTACATATAGTCTGTATGGTGTACTATTTCATTCCAGTGGACTATCATGTACATATAGTCTGTATGGTGTACTATTTCTTATATCTTCCAAAATGGCCACTGATCTTCTAGAGAATTTTCAATAAAAAAATTGATAGTTTCAAAGCCAATTTTCACAATACCATATGACTTTATGTGGCACTATTTCGTTGATTATTATAAAAAGGCCTTTTTAACCTTCCTTCGAGTATGATATGGTACTCCTAGACCTAGTATATGCCCTAAAATTAGCTCCTAAGCAAGGTACCTTCTTCAGATGGATACTGTTAAACCTCTAACAGTGCTCTGTTAAGGGTAAATTTTATTCTGTTAAGAGCAAATTTTGCTCTGTTAAAGCCAAATGTGGCGCTGGCTAAAATTTGTGGATTGCGTCTTGGATTTTCAAATTCGAATTTATCTTCACACACATTGCTTACGCAACACAGTTGGTGTGTGAAGCTAGGGAAATACTAGTGCAAACGAGAAGTTTGATTCCCTTCCTGAGAATCTGATGCCGAAAGATGAGATTCAATTTGGTCTGTTTAGCCATTCGCTAAAGAAAAAAATTAATTTTTCAGCTGCTGGTTTGAGATTGTTATATAAACTGACAGTAGTGCTACTGGACGTCAGTTATATGACAGTTTGAAAATGTTTGGGCACCAACCACATGGGTCAGTAGACATAGAGAGCTATGAAAATATAATCGGGAAGATTCGAATTCGTTTGAAAAAAATTATTTTTTTTTAACCATTTCTTGCGCTTTTAATCGATGCTTTATTATTTTTTTTTTTTTCGCTTTTGAATAAATACTTGATTGTCAAATTATTAATAATTAATTACGCATATCTTATCAGAAAAAAAAAATAATAATAATAAGGGGAGTACTTCTACCCATTTTTAGAGAGTTCTTTAACCCTTGCAATGAAACACGATAACAAAAGCAATGAAAATGAAAACAAAAATAAAAAAAATAAATTGAATTGAATTGAATTGAATTGAATTGAATAAAATACGTACGATAAAAATGCGATACATTGTGACGACTGCGAATTGTAAATAAAAAATGACACAAAAAGAAGGAAGTAAAAGCAAACAGAGACAAGAGAGAGAGAGAGAGAGATGATAACATGTGTAGACACTTGTTATCAACACAACTCCCTTCATTTCAAACAGATCGTTTAGCACATCAAACACATTCTTTTTTCATATCCAATCATTTAAATGACAGACAGATCAGGTCAGTTAACACAGTTTAGTTCACCAACATCATTTGCTATTTTACATGAAAATGACGATGATGTTGATTCTGACGTTGACGTTAACGTTGATAATAAAAATTATTTTAATAATGATGGTAACGTTTTATCAATAAAAATATCGATTTATAGTTCCCCATATTCATTCGCCATTCATTTCATTATCACAGTTAAATTTCGAATTTGATTTTCAAATGTTATCGCTACTCCTCCAAATAATAATTTTCTGTTCCATTTTCTAAAAATAGTTCTCCCCCGTCCTAATCTAATGAGATTTGAATATCAAAATGAGTCTTAATTGGAGTGTCAACTTACTATTGGGTCGTATAAAAAGTACGAATGGATTTATTTTTAATTTTAATCAGCATGCCATCATGCCAACATTATCCGTGAGTTCTTGGTATTTGTCAGTCAGATTCCTATTCCATTGCTATAGATCACTAGTGGTTATCGGTCAAAATTTAGTCGTTATTGATTTAAATGTAAAGTTTTTGGTAAAATAAAGGAAACAACTTTAAACAGCTTTTCCAGCTGGCTTGCATATAGGAACGGGTACAGAATCGGGTATTTATTCCAAGGATATTGATATTTCTGTCTCATCCTGAAGGTTTCCTGGTGCAGATAAACTCCGTAGAAAAAGCCGTATGCTGGTTATCTAAATGGATAGCTTTCATCAGTGCTCTCAAATCCATCGCATTGAGATCGACATGCCTTCCCAATGGCTTTTATTCATTGAATCACTATGGATATCATCATATCGAAACGATATGAGTCCCTTTGGGGCATCAAAAGAAATATTTCTGACTTCTTAAACTGCTTTAAGGTCAGCCTTTGGTGTAGCTTTTGGGTTTGGTGGCATACTTCCTCCTTTAGTTGCTTTGCCGAACTTGACGTATGGGCGAGAAATGTTAATCATATGGACTAGCATCACAACTTAAAGAACTTTCAAACTTCTCTGCCTAACACACACAACAAGGGTGGTGTGAGAAACTGTGAGAATTTTAGGTTGTACGTAGATTAACCGTTCGCCTAAGCCCATAGAATATGCCCATTACGAGTACTGTCTACGATATTTAGTTGCTTAAAAATAGATAATCGGTAGAGCATTCTCGTAAATAGCTTGCTTTAAGGGAAACTAAAGAGAGGCACGAGGGCGCAGGTTGTTTTTAGGAATTCCTTGAATTTGTGAGAAGTACTGGTGGGTTCCCAAATATCTCACTTGCTATTTGCATGGAACTCGTATAGGAAGGTGAAATGTTTATGGCAACACAATGGGGGTCATAAGCTCTACGATTAAACTCGTAAGGTTTAATATAAAGGCGGCGTGGACCTAATAATCATATGTAAGAGACGCAAAGTATAATAAATTTCGAGCTGAGGGCTCTGGTTGTGCCCACGAATGCATTATGAGGGCGTTAATGACACTGCTAGTCTGGTGCTCTCTAGTTTGAATGTTTGGATCACAAAAATCTTCAATGTTTTCATTCCTTTAAATGACTGTTTTCAAAACAATCGAACAATTTTTCTAACCAAAAATGAAAAAATTTACGGAATGTGGTACAAAAAAAGACAACTAAGCGAGTGTGACACTCATTTTATCAACTACCCAAGTGCCTTAACTGCCAGCACATTATGCTGATTGGTAATTGCGGTTTTCTAACTTGAGGCATTTATCTATACAATTTCATATGTTACTACTACTCTCCCCCCCTTTTTTTTTTTCCCATCCCATCCATCTCTTTACCACTATATTTCCTTTGATTAACCCCCTCCCCAACAGACCATATTACTGAAGCATGTGTGTGCGCGGTACGATGGGTATGAGTATGAGAATTTATTTTCAACAATTTTAGCAAACAGTAGTCACAAGTATTTGTAACGTAGTGGAGCAGTAGCAATTGAGAGTAGAGATAGTGCTAGTGCTAGTGCTAGTAGTTGGAAGTTGTCAGTTGTCAGTTGTTGGGCTGTTGTTAAGAGTAGATGTCATACTTATTTAGCGTAACTACTTGTTAAGTCAAATAGTCATACACAGCGACAGACAGACGTTCATAGAGGCAGACAGACAGTCAGACAGACAGATTTGCTAACGGCCATGGCTGGTAGTTAGGCTGGCAGTAGTCTATAGACGTTCATATTTGTAATGTTTTTTGTTGTAGTTTTTTTTTCGCTTTTTTTTCGCTTTTTTTTTTTTTTTGTTTTTTGTTTTTCATTTTTGGTTAAAAGGTAGGCTTGATTGTGTATCGTTTTGTATAATTTTTGGATAAGAATACCGGTTGTGTGTGCAAATGCGACACCAACAAAATGCTGCCAAGGGGAAGCTTCTGGTGATTGTTTTAGTTGCCGTTATCGTTGTCGTTGTCGTTGTCAGTCTCTGGTTTACAAATTTATGTTTTTCCGATTAATAAATGAGTGAGTGTGTGAATGACTGACTGACTAAATGAATGAATTTTAAATTCAATTTTAAAACGAATTCAGTCAACCCACCGACAAACAAATAAAAAAAATAAAAAACCGCAACCTACCTACCGACTACTAACCAACCAACCCACATTAATTTTATTTTGTTTTTTTTTTCTTT
The DNA here is from genome assembly GCA_005959815.1 of Sarcophaga bullata. Lineage (NCBI taxonomy): Eukaryota > Metazoa > Arthropoda > Insecta > Diptera > Sarcophagidae > Sarcophaga > Sarcophaga bullata. Next base: position 635,822 of record QOCX01000014.1, read on the forward strand.
TCTTTCTCTCTCTGATTTTATGAATTTCTTCAGATAATTTTCAAGTCCATAATTTATGAATGAATTCCACTTGTTTTTTGCCTTTTTTTCTCTCTCTCTTACGTTGGACTGAATGAATGAAATTAAAATTTAATGACGACAAAAATATGAAAAATTAATTTCAAATATTTCATGCGGTTGCCTTGATAATGGCAAATGTTTGTTTATTTTTATTTTTATTTTTTTTTATTTTCACAAAAAAAAAAGAAAAAAAAAAGATTTATTTTCACAGTGGGATTAAGAGATTTATTGAAAAGGTGCAAAGCATTCAGTAATTAAAGTTTTATTATCAAATAAAATAATAATAAAAAAAAAACAATTATTGAATAAACAATTAAAAAATCATTGAAAATTAGCAAACCAGAGTTGATTGAAAATCTTACGCAAGCAATTACTGAACAAAAGATCACAATAAAAAAAATTTTTGAAATATTATGTTTGATGTGCCTTATGAACTTGTTCAGATAGTGGTTAAAAACTCGACTAATTAAGCTTCGAACCCTTGACAAGCCAAAAAGTATTCGAATTGATAAAATAAAGTGTCTTCAATGTTCTGCAAATCCCCGGTCAGATATCAAAAACGGAATATGAAAACATATTTCTTCGGCGACTTCCTCTCAGCAGATTTCTGGCAAAAACTCTGAGAGTCACCTTGAAATTGCCATGAAAAGTTCCTCAAAAAAATCTGTCGTTCGGAGTCGACTTTAAACTGTAGGTCCCACCACTCATGTATAAAATTAACACACACAACATAAGTGGTGTGAGAAGCTAGGCCGTAATCGTGACTGAAGGGTTGTAATGGCCAATTATATATGTATGTATGTAATGTTCTGCAAATAGTCCACATACGAAAGCCCTAAAAACTACAACTCACGAGTGTTTAACACCAATTATATGCAGGTCAGGAATTGTCATCTCACTCTTTAGAAAGAGTTGGGAGCAATTAGCACACTCCACTAGAAAGCATAGACCTTTTCTTCCCAAGACATGCTCTAGAAGATTTTGAAGTGTATCTCTAGCATAAGCATTACATGAATTATGCTTAAGATACACTCTACAATGGTCAGTGCTGGTGAATGTTGCCAGATCTATAAAATAGACAACAAGTTGACCGCACGAAGGAGATTCAATTACATTTTCTGGATACTTCTTTGTAATAAATCGAACACAAATGCACAAATCGAACAATCTGGGCTGCTCATGCTCATGATTGTGTAGTAAATTTGCGGGTCTAGGATAAGAACAAAATGAATCCATCCTGCTATCTAAAATCACATATTAAAGTGCCGTTCACAATGCTAAATATCGTCAATCTTAGAAATCGAATAATATTTTGGATGTAGTGCTCCTCTACTACTACATACACACTAGATATCTCAACTGAGGCGATGAATCAGGAAAAATGTTATGAGCTTCTTATTATTCATGAAAGATAAACCACATTGGTTATCGCTCGCATAATGTGAGACGATTTGATCTGTAAACATATTGTGCCAACAACTGTAGACTAAATGGAGCAAATACTCCTCAATCCTCTTAAGTATGGACAGTTGTTTTCTGACCAGGCCCAATAGCTTTTCCTTTACTCTCCTAGAAAAATGTTTGCAATGATTATCTTGTCGCCATGGGATTTCGCTTTAATTTAAAACACATTTAAAATGATTGGCATCGCGAAATAATGAAGAAAATAAAAATATTTTGAGCAAGTTTTTCTTTACATTTTAAAAACGATAAATTATTTCATTTCTGTGTGTATGTGTGTGTTTGTGTTTTTTCATTAATTGCTTTCATTTCTTTAGTTATTAATTTTAAACAATAAAAACAGCAATGACAACCACAACAACTACAAAATATCATCATTTAATTGGCTTAACAAGTGCCATCATCATCGTCGTCGATCCTGAACATTCAATTCATAGCCAAAGATGTTCATTTTCTTTCTTTCTTGCTTTCATTTTGGCTTTCTTGTGAAAAATTATTTTCAAATGAAAAATGAGAATGAAAACGAAAACGAAAAGAAATTTTTATTGAATGCAGCATCAACAAACAACAGCAGCTGCAACAGCATTGTTTGCTTCTTTACAAGTTTTCTGCGGATCAATTCAAAACTTTTTTCTTTTCTTCTGGCACTCAGTTACAGTCACAGCCATAGCCACAGCCATACGTTGTTGTCAGCATTTTTTGAAAAATAAATAAAAAAAACCCCTTCCATGAAAGAGGCTTTCTTCGTAATGGGGCTGGCTGGAAGGTGGAGAGTAGTTGATGTGACAATTGAAGTAAAGTTTTTAAAATGATTGCCTTAAATACTGCTGGCAATACGATGAAGTGCCATGTATTTTCTTTGTCTCTTTATGTCAGTTCTGATGCCAGTTTAGTTTGTCTTATGAAAGTGTGTGTACTTGTGAATTAAAAACAATGATAAGAAGACCGACCACTTACATGCTTAATCGCCCATAAAATATAAATAATTTATATGCTCAATAAATACTGTCATTATTATACGAGGCCAGAAAATACAGCGATGTAAGAAGATTTGTTGTGCAAAGCCTATTTACTATGTTGATGCCCCTATGTGAGGCTTATACAAAATGCAACTTAAGTGGACACTATTTAACTTCAGTGTCCAATAGAGTGTCCTATGCTTTCAGCGTCTCTACGTTAAAATTGTTTATGTGACCCAATAGTTTCCTTAAAATATTTAGATTCGATTCTTAACAGCCAATACTCCACATATTGTTTAAAAAAAATCTATTGTATCGATAGCTTTGGTTTGGTGGTAAATGCCCACTTAAATTCTTTCTTTAGATTTCAATTATTACACATTCCTTCTCTCTCTCTTTCTCTCTCTGCCTGTCACTCTCTCTTTCTCTCTCTTTCTCTCTCTGCCTGTCACTCTCTCTTTCTCTCTCTTTGATTAAGACATTTTTTTTTACAAATTTGAATTAAAATATTCAATAAATTTTGTTTTCTGATAAATTTACAGCAAACCAGCCACATTTAACCCACATATGTTACAACACCAAACAACAGCAACAACACCAGCACAGAGAGTTATTTTGTAATTTCTTATCTTGTACTCCCTTAAGAGACAATAACAACAAGACAACAACAGACAAAAAAAAAAAAGAAACCAAGAACATTGAAAATAAATTATTTTGAATTTCTTGAACGAATTTTGATTAAGAAAAACATGAAAAAATCGACAAAAAAAAATTTGTAAATATTTTAACACGCTGACCCCAACAAGTTCTCCCCTACTCTGTCACTCTTTCGATTTTTCAATTTCATTCTCTGTCTCCTTCTCTCTGAGCGTTTCCGTAGTCTCTTCAGAAGACAGAAACAAATCAATGCAACACTTTAACGAAATCGAACAATACAAGACAACTTGAGCCAGCTGAAGTGTAGAAAGAAACTGAAAAGCATAGAGGGCCGAAGAGCCAAAGAGCCAGACGACTACAGTAAAGTGTTAAAAGTTGTTTTCAAACCACATTTGCATTTTGGCATTTAACGCCCTCGCTTTAAGCCATAAGATAAAATGGCAATAACAACAACAGCATCACAATCAACACAGGCAACAATAACAATAACAACACACAACAAAACAATTTAAAACAAAATTTTTTTTCTTTTTTGGTCTTAATAATGGTGACCATGCGTGACTTAGGAGAAGAAAAAAAAAAACAACAAGAACAACAACAACAAAATTAATATAAACAAGCATACATTGTATAAAACAACAACAATACCAACACTGTTCAATATTGTAACGGAAATTTTTGTTTGTATGTATTCTCATTGAAATATCACTGAATTCATATAGGGAGTGAGAGTGTATGAATGAATAAGTGAATGGAATTACTCAGTTGCTCTTTAACCGCATACTTTTACATACACACACACACACACACGCATACGACACCATTCTCCTACATTTACAAAAAATAAACGGCCGGTCCAGCTGATATCACAGTGTTGTGCAGTGTAAATAAACAGAGACGATCTGTGTAAACAATACAACGTTTGTATACAATCGGCTGCATTTATTCGTAAAAGTTCGTATGTTCTTATGCTCGTGTATTCTTGTGACCATGTAAACGGCGTGTGTGAGTGTGTTTGTGTACTTAACAATGTAAATAATACAGTAGAGAAGTATTAGTTTAACCCACTGCCAACAACACAGACAATTTGTTGTATTTGAGGGGGGTTCAGTTTCACAGTGTCAATTTAAGTGTTGGAACATAATACAACTGCAACTTCAATTGCCTCAAATAAATTTTATTGCCTGAGTGGTGCTTAAGCGACAAAAATGAGCACAGTAGATTTAACGGTAAAGGACCTAAGCTAAAAGTTCAAAGAGGAATTACGAAAAAAGAAGAAGATTTCTGTGATATTGACAAAGGAAATGGATGGATATGCAAAGTAATATCAAATTTAATAAACGGTTAGAGAAAAGTTACGAAAAGGTTTAAAGTTAGAGAAAGTGACATGGTTTAGGGGTTCAAATGCTTGTCGCTTCTAACTCAAGCGTCAAATAATCGAATTCAGTAGATGATAAAAATCCATTTACAAAGTTTCCTGGATCCTAGCAACCAGAGGAGGTAAGTACAAGCACTAACGTCAGTACTAAACGAAATGCCACTTCCTCTCTAATCACTGATTGAACAACAAATATCAACACAATTTAAAAAAGGCAGAAGTGGTCACAGCGTGATTAAACTGAAGATAGTTTTTTCAGTTTTATTTGTGGGCCAATTATTTCCTGAAATCTTTCTTTAGTTTTGAAGGGAAGTCGATTGCGTATCTTATTTACTTCCATTTATTGTGCAGCATTTAACTCCATCAAGAACAGCATAGAGGAACCTGAAACCATGAGTCATAGGTTGAAATGCAATTTTTTTAAAAGTCAACCGTGAAACTGAACTTTGTGTTGCTATTTTAAAGCCAATGGAAGAATCCAAAACAGGATTCAAAAAAATACGAAAAACAATTTATGACCCATTGGTAGCACCAACACACACTATTTGTTCTGGTTTGAATATAAATTTACATTTGTGTGAAGGGATGTGTGTGTATGTGAGGGTGTTTGTGAGTATGTAAATGTTAAAATGATTTTTAAAACAAATTTTTGTTCGAATTTTTCTTAATTTTTTTTTTCACACTGGCTGACTGCAAATGTAATGCGTGCACTGCATGCTGAACTTTTTTTTTTGTTTTGCAAAGTTGCAAAGCAGGGAGAAAGGAAAGGAAGAGTGAAGTTCTTATATGTCTTAAGCTTTTAAAATATTTTATAAAAAAAAATGGGAACAGAAACAGAAATCTTTACAAGCGCAAACAAATTTATCCAAAAGTATGTGCTTGAATTGCGTGTTCCGTTTTCATGTTTCCTTCTGTTTTTTTTTTTTTTGTTTTTTTTTGAGTTCAATTTCGGATTTGATTGGCTTAAAGCTGTGGATTTCCAAAATGTCTTTGGAATTACGACAGCGAAAAAAATTGCTTCGTTTGCATGCATAAGGCACAGAAGAATAAATTGGAAGTGCTTGCAAGCCTGACACGAGCAGCATTTTTCATTCAACAACTCGATGATTTACCGGAAAAAAAATCTCAAATTTTCTTTCATTTTTTTGCTGGGAGGAAGTGCAATTAAATGTCAGCGATTTTTTGATATTCTGGTATCCAGTTTAAGGAGAACTGAATATGTGACGCTGTTGAAACGAATTCCAAGGAATAAAATCGAAATTTTTGATCATTTGAAAATAAATTTAGGAAAACTTTTCAGGAGAGCTGGATTTGTTTTTTCTCCCAGGCAAGTAACGTGCCTTTTACTAACCAGAGGTTGTCAGTGACTACATTGGAGCTAGGAGAACTCATTGTGGAACGAACCGGAGAACCATTGCATTTGGAAAAAAATGAATGTTTTGTGCGCATTGTGGCCTATAAGTGCCATTGCGGCATTTTTTTTTCTTGGAAGATCCGCATCTGTAGGATAATCGAATTATTTTGGCCTGCAATTCAAGATTACATACTGGACGGTATATGGTTCCACAAAGACTATACCATGAACCACACAACACGTTCGCTTGTGGTGTTATGGCATAGGAAGTCTCCAGAAAAACAAATGTAAGGCTACGTCAAAGACCGTGTCTATTTCCATTATCATAACATTTGAAAACCAAAACATACACACACTAACACATTAGACAATTGCTTAAAAGGATTTACAATCGTGGATTTCCAATCGTTAGTAGAGACTTTTCCAATTCGATGAGACTCCTTAATTTTTTGTATGAATTTTTGAATTTTATCCACTTATCCGTGGCCGCAAAGAGTTTTTTTTCCTTTCTCGTTTAATTTAAATATTTTCTCTTGATTCCTTTCTGTTTATTTCGTGTCTTTGGTATTCTTTCAAAGACAGAAAGAAAAGAGCAGAGTATAGTGTTCGGTTCGTTTAAATTTCGATTTAAAGCTGATGCTGGTGTGTTGGTGGTGATTTTATTTCATGTGGCTGGCTTGTTGGCGTCAATGACGTGCAACTTTTTCCAAATGAATGTTTCAAGTAGTCGTTTGGCAACGTAATAAATGTACTCCCGACACTTTGGTGGCTGCACCACCACCATCAAGAAACAGAGAAACGCGCGTCTGACAATGCAATTGGCAGTTACAACAGCATTATGATGACCACTGCCAGATTATAGTGACTGGTGGTGGGCAAACAGTAATGAAGTTTATCTACAGCATCATCAACTACGGCAACTACAGTTATTGTCAGTTTAAAAGGCCATTAAAAAATTGAAAAAAAAAGAACAAGAACGAGAATAAAATAATCCATTAAAATTCAAATTAAGTTTCGTATTCTTGAGGATTTCTTCGTTCGTTTCTTTTTGGATTTTTTTTTTGTTTTTGTTTTATTCAAACGCCCCACCATCATTATTTAGCACTTTAAGGCACATGTCTGATGGTGGTTTTTAGTTGACTATGAATTCATTGTTTATTCTTTTTTTTTTATTGTTGCAGTCGTTATTGTAGTTGATGTTGTTGCTGTTGTGAGTCATTCCTCCCCGTAATATTTCTTTCAATTAAATATGTTGGGGTGTCTGTCTAGTCTGGTCCGGTCTGAGTTGTCCACTTTTTATTGGTCCACAGTATATTAATGATGATGCTGTGATCATTTTAATGAAATTTTTTTTATTTTTTTGTCCCGTTGTTTTCAATTGTTTGTGTATTTTGTTTTTTTTTTTTTGTTGTTATTGTTTTTATTTTTCATAAAGACAAATAAACAATTTGTTTGTTTAACTAATAAATGCTCATAAATATTGAAATTAAATTGTAATTTTATACTCTTAATGCGACAATAAAATTCTCTCTGCGTTTATAAAAATTGTTTGAATTTCAAGTCGAGGTTTTTTTCTAAAATTTTTAAAAAAACTTTGCTTAGCCTCAAGAGTCTTTAAAGACTGTGATTTTTATTTCACTGTTTCTGTGTTTATTTTTTCTCTGCTATTTACACCATAAATCAAATCAAAGTGTATTTAATAGTTAAACAAATAAAACATTGTTTAAATGCTTTTTGAAAGAATTTGACAGAAGGCCTTGAAATTATTTGAAAGCGTTAGTAGCAGTAGTGTGAGGAATTCAAAATGAAAAATAAACTTTTCCAATACCATTACAGAGCTCAACTGAGATTAAATAAGGTGTGTTCCAAAGACCATAATTTCCATAATTCTAGCGCTGGCCTATTGACTAAATATTACAATGCTTCTGTCACGTGCACCCTACCATCTGTCAGAAAAAATTATGCCCATGACCGCTGTCTCCTTGAATTTCTAATTGCTTACTTTTTTATTACATACATAATTGGTCATTACAACCCTTCAGTCAGGATTACGGCCTAGCTTCTCACACCACTTATATTGTGTGTGTTAATTTTTTATACATGAGTGGCGGGACCTACAGTTTTTTAAAGTCGACTCCGAACGACAGATTTTTGAGAAACTTTTCATGGCAATTTTATTTATTCTCAGAGTTTTTACCAGAAATCTGCTGAGAGGAAGTCGCCTAAGAAATATTTTTTCATCTTTCGTTTTTGATGTCTGACCAGGGATTCGAACCCTGGCCTTTCGTCTAATAAGCCAACACACTACCTACTAGACTACGGCGACTTTTTTTTATTACTTACTTAATTGATCATTATAATCCGTTGGTTAAGATTACAACCTAGCTTCTCACATCTATCACCCATTTTATGTGTGTGTTAATTTCGTCCATGAGTCACGATACCTTCCAGATGATGGCTAAACAATCATTACGGAGACAGGGATAAAACGTTCCGAGAAGTATTGAAACATACACTACAGGTTTATTGTAGCATTAAACTAAGGACAAAAGCAATATCCCATATGGTATTGGGTGTGTAATATATCCGATCTCCAAGGAAGTTGATCATCTCGGAGCATAATGCACTAAAAAGCAGACTCAAGTTATTTAATTGTGGTGATGGTGATAATTTTAGCCGACATTTAAACATGGTTTCCTCACTTTCCAAATAAGTATGTAATTAACCTGATTTTGCTACATTTTAGCCTTTTTGTTTGTCTCTCTCTCCCACTGTTTTCTTCACAACGAAATCTTTTTCAAACCTTTTTCCATCAAAATCTGTAATTATCTCTCTATTAGCATAGCTAAATTTCCCTTCCCTACATAATAATAGTATTTAAGAATCGTAGCCTTATTTCCAGCGCTATTCAAAGCCAATTTTTTTTCCAACTATCCGCCAACGATATCCATTTACACACGGTGTACGCAGCAGCAGCAGCAGCAGCAGCAAGTTTTTCATTTTTATGGGATTTCAACTGGTTTTACAATATAAATTAAAACAAAAACAAAAAAAATAAGAACAAAAGCAACAATAGCAACAATAACAAAAAAAAAAAAATTTAAAATAAAACAATAGGAACTGGAATATCAAATGGAAATCAAATGGGTAAAGCGTCGTCTACACGAACAATAACAACAACAACATCAGTAGGAGGGGAGCTACTTGAGCCAAAACTACTTAAACGGTTGCGCTTGAATGCTTAGCAATGTCAATAGGAAAAATGAAAAACAAAAACACAACACAAACAGAAAAAACAGAGGAAAAACTCTGGAAAACTGTGGCAAAAACGTGCTGACATAGACGGGCTAAAATGAAAAACAAACAACGTTTGGTGCTGGCATTTATCACAGAGCAACAGAGCTGTACTGGAATTTAATCATGGCAACGGGTTTAGTTTTACTTGGGAAAAGAAAAGGTTTTTTAAGACCCCAGCAGTTTCTAAATCAGGGGAGATTATAGATTAGATTTGATTGGCAGCAAGAGAGTATGAATTCCCTTTTGAACCACACTGCGTGTTTCCGTCAGAAAAGTGGTATTTACAACGGCACCGAGAGCAAAGCTGTCAAGATTATCATCTGCTCGTGTTGAACCACATAAATCTTAGTCACGGTCAAACCCAAGAAAATGGCTCTGCTTCCTCATCTGATCTAAAGCAGATAAAGGTAGTCTCTGCGCATAGCAATGTTTTTGGACTTTGTCGCACTCTGTTCTACAACATTGTGGGCATAAGCGAAAATCTACTGCATGTGGCAGGTAATACAGGCTCATAGACGCTATATTTTGAGATCATCCTGAGAGTGCACATCCAAAGAGCTGCCGATAGATGTCCCCGACTTCACTATGTGGAAAGTGTAGTGCGGTTGTAAAACGGAAATCAGAAGATTCACACACAAGTGTCTCTCAGAGCTGGCTTATCAAAAAACAAAGATTTTCTCATAACACTTCACGTAGACGAGGATAAGGAGAAGAATGCGTAGTCCTACCGTTAATAAATGGCCGGTTCTAAGCGGTTTTCTTATTTTTAATTAGAATTTCTAATTTCTTAAGCGATTTTAAAATTCTTGTCATCATTTGATTTGATGAGGTATTTAACGAACTAATTTCACTAAAAACATACGTTAGCCAGGTACACTCCCTGGTAATTTCCATAACAGGCAATACAAAGTATTTAAATGTGATGTGTTGCGGGGGAGGGGGGGCTAGAGAAAGAGGAAGAGTTGATGTTATGAATATAGAATTCCAACTCAAACTGTTGATAAAATAAACCACAAACAGATTCAGTCAATCAATTAGTAACACAGTATAAGGACGGACAGATAGACAGACAGACAAATTCCATTTCAATTGCAACATTAAATAGGACAAAAATAATTACAATTCCTCATTCAAAACAAATTTTTGCAATGATAGAACACAGCAATCATAAGACAACTAACGCTAGAGAAAGAAAAGTCAGACGAAGAGAGAGAGAGTGATGGATGGGTAAAAGGGGAAAAAACCAATCAAATAAATTGAATGGGTTTGTCAGTTGAAATGAAAGAAAATGTGTGTCTGTGCTTAAGAAATGACAATTTCTCACTTTCTGGCACACAAAACAACACGACACGCCCCTTCAACTATGGCACGAAAGCCCATATGCCGCCTTCCCCGTATGGTTACCATCACTAACAAATACCATAACGATTTGCAAGGCCTGTTTGGGGGAATGTAAAGAATTTCGTTGTGTGTTTTGTTTTGTATTTATTTTGCCTTTTGGATAATAGTGGAGTTTCTCAAACACCAGCACATGTTGCATGAAACTAAAAAAGTGTGTATGGAGCACACATTGTTTTAATTTTTTTTACTTTTTTTATTATTTTAGCACTTGGTTTAACGTGCCAGCATTTCGTTCATTTACTCCAGCTACTCTAATGTCTCTAAAGTTGAGTTTTTGTTTTCTTCTCAATCTGACGTTTTTGGAAGGGGCAACATGCTGGGAGTCTAGTTAGGAAAAGCAACGTGAATGAAATTTTTTTAACGAAAATCAATTTTTCTTTATCAAATTCCGCCTTTCTTTGCAACAACACCCCCCTCTAACTTCTAATAATAAAGTTTATTTGGAAGAAATAAATACTTTATAATGCCAATTTGGGGGAGAAAAAAATCTTTAAAGAGTTTTCATTTCAATACAGCTTTTGAAGTGGTAGGACTAATAAGTAAGGACATCCAGCTCTGTTAAGTGTTTAATTAAATAAATGCTATGCCTGGTAGAGGAAGAACTGTTTTGCACAGATGGATCCAAAATCCATTTATTACCGGGGCAGACTGGATTGAGTATATCAAGGATGGTGTTAGATTTCATCGTTTATCAGGCTGAACAGTTTAGCATCGTCTACGGCGCGTAGCAGCTTGCAAAGAAAAGTTAAGGCAGAACAAAGGAATCCAATTTAGTCAAGCTTTTGCGGATAAGTTACTGCCACAATCATAACCAAAAAAAAACTACTATCCCTTCAAATGACTTAATAATTATTAAACTACGTTACTTGAGGAGCTTACTGAACAGAGAATTGCTCATGGCCATATTATCTCCAAACTTAACATGTAATATACAAGCAATGACTTTTGATTGAACCGATTAATATCGTTTTAATCATTTTAACCTAACTTTAGTAAAGGTTTTTACATTTGAAAATTTGAATTTAAAATTCTTTATTTTTTTTAAATTTTAATTACTTCTCTACAGGCACTTACCAATTAATATTGATGGCTCCATAATGCGTTTAAAATTAAAATTAATTACGAAATTAAAATTAAGGCTGGATAGTTATATGATGGTGGTAGTAGGAGTAGTAGTAGTTGTTGTTGCTGGGATAGGGGAAATATTTTACGTTTTAAATTCAAAACTAAATATATCACTTGTCCAATAGAATTGTTTTAAATAAATTCATAATGAATTTATTTTTTTCTTTTTAAATTAAAAACAAAAATTATAAAAAAAATACTTTCAACTTTAAGCACAACAAAACAAAAAATAATTTAAAAGTTTAACTGAAAGTAATAAAGAAAAGACATTTTAAAATTTAATTTTATTTCTCTTTTTTTTTGTTTATTTATTTATTTATATTTACTCTTTTTTATATTATTTATGATTATAAAACATTATTTTTTATTTGTTTTATTGCACTTTTTTTTAATTTTTAAAGAAATTTTTAATTTTTATATCACTTGACGTCACTTGTATTTAATTTCAGAAATAAAAAAACTTAAAACCTTCCCGTTTTTATTAATAAAAAAAAAAATATTATTTTTCTTTTCATTTTATTTGTTTTCATATTAATTCGTTAGCTTTTCTTTTTGTTTTTCTTGTTCATAAACTAAAACAAATAGAACAACATGTTGGTAAACAATTGCATTGAATGACAACTTAAGTACACAAGACAACAACAAGTCACCATATGCATTGGCAACGTTACAACCACAAGCACCTTAAAAAACAAACATACGGCATCACCATTACCATTTACCATCACGCACAACCTCAAGAAAATAAATAAAGAGAGAAAAAAAATTTTTCATTTCACTTTATTTGCTTTACAATTCAATATTTATTTTCTCAAACACACACATACACACATACATACATATATATACACATTCACCCATCGAAGGCTTACTTGTTTATTCCCCTCTTTACACTTTAAAACAAAAGCAACAATAACGTGCTATTTTCAAAAAAAAAAAAATCATTTTGTTTACATTTAAGTGCTCTACTCTATAGCACTTGTAACAACAACAAATCTTTAAAAAAAAGAAAAAAGCAAAAACAAAGGAAAAAACAAACTCCGCGTTCTTTTACATTTAATGAGCCCATCAAAAATGCTGGTAATAATAGAAACAACAACAATTAGAGTATTTCACTTAAACCATAATCATAAATATTTTTAGTTGTTGTCAATGTTGTTGTTTGTTTGTTCCGTGACACTTGTTTTTCAATTGCGCTTTTTCTATTCTCTATTGTTGTTTTATTTTCCTTATACTTTATGTGCATTCTAGTAAAAGTGTGTGTGTGTGTATGTGTGTGTTTTTTTATTCTATCTTTACTAAGCAGCTTTATATTGTTTATTGTTGTTGTTTTTTGAGTTGTAAAGATCAAATTCTGATTAAAATTTTGTTCCTCATTATTTTCGTTTTCCGTTTTATTGTTTTTGTTTTGTTTAATAACCAACGTGCATTTTAAACACACAGTAACGGAGACTGTGGTAGATGGAGAGAAAGAAAGAGAGAGTGAGTAGGCATTAAGAGTAATTACATTATCATTTACAGTTACAACTGTCGCTCTCTTTAGAATAAAATCCCAGTGTTTAGTGTAACCATTTATTGTGTAGAATTTATTCGTTAATTATGGAAAGTAAATGGAAAGATTGAAAACAAATTTTTCAAATTATTCTCTTGGCGTTAGTTCTCACGGTAATGGTAAAGTAAAAGCATTCTAAAGTAAAAGCATTAACTAAAGATAGATCATAAACTGTTATTCGATTAGTTTAGTTGACAAAAATTAAACTCTTCAATTAGGAACTAAAATAATAATCCTATGACGAAATTTAAAGGCGTTTTCTTTTCTTTTTGCAAATTCAGAACGCACAAACGATTGTGAAAAAGCCATTGTATTCGAGAGAAGTGAGTATTAGATAAGTTTTTGGGTCGGTTCATTGTATATTTTTCGAAAATGTCTCTGAAAGAATCATGGCCTTAAATTTGAAGAAGTATGTCAATAAATATGCCTGCACGTAGTAAAGAATGAATGTGCCCAGTTCTAAGACGGCCTTTGAAGTTGCAACCATTGTTGATTTATTGTGCTTCCTCTTGATAAAGAACACAGGCTTTGTATTTCCCCCGTGTATGTACTAGTTTTTATTGACTAAGCCGCTGACCTTTAAATTTGGTGATCGATCATTCCTCCTCCACACAGCAGAATCTGCAGGGATTTGTGTCGGATATTCCAATCCTATGTAAGTGGTTATAAGCAAAATGTTTCAAGTTACCTTGTACTAGAGGAAAAGGCTCTCTCATAGCATCAAATCAGTGAAACTATGCTAACCTTTTTTCTTATCTTCGCTCTCAGATACATTTGTTGCATCAATCGATTGTACCAATTCCGAAAAGTACGCCAGAAGAGAAGATCAAACTGATCAAAAAATACTTCAACGATTCAAATCAACAGTGAATCATTACTAAAAGGCAATCCTGGAAAACTTTAATGGAAAAATATAGCGAAGTAATGGTAAACAAATTAAGAATCAATGCCCGTTCGTAAACGGTTAAGCAAACAGAGCCTATTGCAAATGCTATGGCAACTAACAAAATATTGTAGCAGTTAGTTTTATTCGTAATGGTTTCTCATGAATTTTATATAAAAAATTTAATGAGTAACAGCATTAAGAGTTTAAAAAAATATTTCTTAGAAATTATTCTAAAAAAAATAAGAAAACAAAACTTTCTAAAGGTGAACAAATTTATAAAGAATTTGTTTTCTTAGATTAATTAGTCACTCTTTCAACTCTCTTGTGTTTATTAAGAAACCACAGAAAATAATATTAAAAATGCATATGCGTGCCTATTATTTTTCTGCATAAAATTAATTCAAACTACAGAATTTCCGTATTAAATTCTAATAAAAATTTAAAGTAAAACCGCAATATTTTCTGTGGTTATTCATTCAACTTTACTAATCGAATGAATATTTTATTCGTGGTTTGCAGCACTTACGCACACTTTCTGTTACTCTGTTAAAATTATCCTTCTGTTCTATTCTCCCCACAAAAGCATGATAAACATTAAAAATATTTCATTGGCCGGTCAACCACAAACAACAAGCTAACCAGTGTATGACAAACACAAAAAATTATGTAAATAGCAGAGAGACAACAGAAAACAGAAGAGATAAAGAGAACAAAACAAAAAAAAAATTTGAGACTGCGAAGATAACGAGTTGAGTAGTAAACACATGTTGTTGTATAACTCAAGAATTGTAACACAAGAATTGTATACACAATCAAACAAAAACAACAATTATATTTAGAAGTCTACTTAGATAACTGGTATTAAAACAAAAAACGAAAACAATAACAATAACAATAAAAAAATGTAAAAACACAGAGCAATAGTAACAGCGCCAGTAACAAAATAAACATGGCAACCTTAACGACAAAAAACAAAATCGTATTGAAAATAACCGATATTGTTACGAAGAAACAAAACGAGAGTGCCGGCGTATAACACTCTCAAATAATACTAATAAATAAGAGAAAATAAAAATTACTTTTTTGTTATTGTTGTTGCTAATAACTACTAATGTAACGGAGCAATTGTTTAGATAGCAAAAATAAAAATTAAATACGTAGCGTGTGAAACATGAAACCTTAAAAAGTAAAAAATCAAAAAATCCACAGAGAGAGAGAGAGAGAGAGAGAGAGACCATAACAGCAAATCAATATTCAATAAATAATGAAAGTAAATTAGAAGAGTATAACACATGCAAACAACAATAATTTGTAATTACTTTAATACAAACACCAACAATAAAAATCACACACAAAATAAAAACAACAACACTCACAGTAATAAATGTTATTAGAGAAGCACATGAAAAAAACAAAAAGAAATTGCCCAAAAGCCTGCAATTTCGTCGTATTAAATTACCACAGAATATTGTTATTTTTTTTTTTCTTTTTACCATTACAAGCAATAGTAGAGGAGATGGTAAGAAAAAAGATTCCAAGAAAGAAATTTTCTTTTTTCTTTTCTTTCTCTCCCATCTCCTGAAATATTGTAAACGCAAAAGAAACATTTCAACAGAAATTCTAAGGTTTTTTTTATTGTTGTTTCTTGCAAAAAAGAGAGCAAAATGACAACAACATCGGGTGTATTTTAGTTTTTTTTTTTGTGTCTCTTGTACTTTATGTTTTTAATGGAAAGCCGATTAAGAAAAACTGTGTGCGATATTAGGCGGTCGATTAGAGAGCACTACACTAAAATTAAGATTTTTTTTGCAACTCATTTCATTATTCTGTTTATTATGCGTTTGGAAAGATAGAAGGAAAACTAAAAAAAAAACATGTTAACAACTACTGGTTCATTAAACATTATTATTGTGGATGATTTGCGTACTAAACCTATGAAAGCTGGAGCTGAAAACTATCAACGATCTCTCTGCTGAATAAGGCACACAGTCTCTATGTGATTAAGAGAGTAGCATAGAATACTGAACAATTCAAATTTATGATAAAATTGTAACTTTTACGAACTCTGACTGCATGAAACCTGACTATAAATTTCGATAACGGAAATGCAAACTGACATTTAAATATGGCTTGATTGCTCAATTTATCAAACTAGTGGACGACTACAACGTCTTCCAGGAGGAAGTATTGACCATAATATGATAATTACTGGAAGGGGAAATATCTTCAGGAGAGTTGTACGTTTAATTTCGAATTAAACGTATTCATCTTAAATGTGCAATTCCAGACCTGAACCGATGATTGCAAGATTAAGAACAATGTCTTCGGAACGCTTGGAGTTATGAAAAAAAGAAAAGAAACGAAATAAAAAGAATAAAAACAAAAACACAAATAGAAGTGGACAGTGTAAGATCACATTTGAAATCAATTGTGTTGTAAAATTATACATTTTTTCGATAAAAGATTTTAAAATCCGTAAACTAAATAGGAAAATTAATTACTTCTAATGCGCTTTATTTTAACAAAAATGCTTAATTCCCCATGAAAATTCTCTGATTTGTGGATTCTACCATTAAAACACCGTCTAATACATACTGTAGTGGTGCCAAATGTAACACTCTTGTCTGTTCTCTTTGTACTTATACTGGGAATTAACCGGTTATTGTTACTTCGTACTCTTTTTACTGTCATTGCTATTGTTTTTTCTTCGTTTGTTTTTTGTTGTTGTATTGAAAACAAAGAGTGGTCCTAAGAGGTTTGCAAAAGATGGAATGAGTGAGAGAGAGAGCGAGAGAGAGAGAGAGAGAGTGAATGTGGTGTATGGCAATGCATTTAACGGCAGTAACTTTAAAACAAAATCTTTAAAACAAAATGAAAAGAAAAATGAGAATAAAAAAACAATTTTTGTTATAACAACAGCAACTCGTTATTGATTTACACGAAATTGTTATTGTTTTCTATTTAATGGTGAGTTCAAGGTAAAGGTTTTTCAGTTTTTTTTTTGCCTCTTTTTTCCTTCTATCGCAAACAAATATTTAACAACAACGGCAACAACAACAATGTAGGCTGACTAATATTTTTGTAGGCTTATACACACACACTCGCACATCTAAAGAAATAAGCAACAGGTGAAGTAATGCCGCATTTATTTGTTCATTTAAAATGAGAGGAGCGCAACAGTTTACAATTATTTGCCGTTTGCCTTTTATTTGTTGTATTTATTTTTTAAAATATTTTATTTTAATTTTTCTTATTCTTCTTCTTTTTTACAAACAAATGACGCCTTGTTAACACATATCCACACACACACATTTAAGACTTTTATGCCGATATTCTTCAACACTATATACACACAAACACTTTTCAATACTTTTTTCTTCTTTTTCTCTTCTTTTTTTTTTATTAAAATTTTACATTTCGCTTGTAATTAATCGTTAATTAAACATTTTTAATTGATTTTCATTGCTTTTTTGTATAAATTTTAATTATTTTCTAAATTTTTCCTCACTTTTTATCCACTAACCGTCGTGCACTTCTTTTATTACCGTATTTAACCGCTTTCTATTTCTTTTTGTGTATTATTTTCCTTCTTTGTTTCTTTACTTCTTCTATTTTTTTGTTGTTGTTTCTCTAAACCGCAATTTAATGAAAAACAAAAAAAAAAAAAACACGCGTTACACTCTACTTACTAAGAAACAACGTTCGATTCGATCGCTTGCTCGTTGAGAACTAAACTTGCTTGTTGAGCATTTGGTGTAGAGTGTGGTGGTGATTTTCAAAACTCCAATTTGTGTTTCATTAAGTGTATCTTTAAGAGAGCTCCTTGCTAAAGCGCTCTTTGCAAGTATGTACTCTCTAAATCTCGCTCTCTCTCTCTCTCTCTCACTCTGTGTACAACACAACTCTTTTCTTTGGTGTTTATGTTTTATTAAATTCTGATAAGCTCCCCTCTTAAACAAAATAAATGCAGGTTTGTGTCTAGGGTTAGTTTAGTGTAACGGTCACTTACATGTTGCTATTCAGCAACATTATCAATTCATTTAAAACAAAACAGTGTGGCATTATTTGTTTACTTGCTGGAGTTTTTTCAACTAAGAAAATATCTATGCAATCTATGGCTTTAAATCAATTTTATTCCAAGTTGTTGAAAAGCAAAGATAGGCATGTTGCATATCATTCTTTAGGAAATTAAATCTACTTTTTAAAAATATCAAAAGGCATGTGCGTACGTTAATAAAAAAAATTGAATAAAGCTTAAAAAGTACCCAAAATTGTAAATAAATCTAAAAAATATAATAATTTTTATCAAATATTTTTACAAATAACTTGATTACCAAAGTCCTTTTAAAAATAACCAAAATAATAAAAAAAATTAATGATTTTTCCCATAACTAGTAGAAAAACTTGACTACCTCAACGGATTTGGTTTTCAGGTTTTAATCTTAAGAAACTTCTCTAAGCAAACCTTCAATTATTCTTCTAGGAAATTGCCTGGATATTATTTTTTTTAATGCATATTTTATAAGCCCTAAATTGCAAAAATAGAGTTTTGTTTCTAAATTTAATTCGTTTTCTTTTTTAAGCAATTAAAAATGCCAAGTTTTTTGTTATGAGGATGAAATTAATTTTTAAATCTTTTTGTCTCTCTCGGTATCTATATCTGTTTTTATCTCCTTATCTTATTTAATAACAATTTAAGATAAAGAAATACTTTTGAGGTCATTTTTTATCATCGTTTCAGACATTTTCAATGTGCTTGTATTGCAATTTTGTATTTAAAAATTTTTATAATTAAACAACAATAAATTAAAACGAAATGTTTGCAGTTGTAGCATAAAGAAAAAAAATAAAACAAAATTACAGAACCGTGTGTCAGACAAATACTTTTACAGACAATTAAAAATACAATACATACATACGTTGAAGAATGCCATCAGACATCGGTTGGAAGCAATGTTAATCCAGAAGGGCTTACAAGTGATGTTGGGAGGAATTTTGCTTATAGATCTCTTCCACTAATCTCAATGAAGTAAGGAAGAAAGAATGAAATATCCCAAGAAGAAAGATCTCACTGAAGGCAGAAATTGGAGAGGTATTACACTGCAGACCAAGCTTATTTATTTATTGTTGAATGATATTTTTTTACAATTTTCTCTCTACCCTCGTTTAAATATTATGAAATAATTTATATTTACATACTCGTATAAAACATATTTCTTCTTAATTAAACAAACCGTTATAAAATTCTAATTCTTGTTTAAATAACATATAAAAACAGAAAAAATTGAAATTTTATTTGCTTATTTACTCACTTATAAAGTGACGTCTATACTCGTCATAGCCCATAAGCATGGGTGCAGGTGCGGGTTGATATTCAATTATACAGTCACTGAGGTTGACATAATCGTAATCATCTGTATCCGTATTATTATAAGTTTCATTATAATGATAGTCGTTGATATCATATATACGAGGATCGTCACTAGGTGATGGTTGTAGCATACTTAGGAATATTTTTTGCGTTTGTTTTTATTTATTATTTTTTTGTTGTTGTTGAAAATGCTTTACCAATTGCTATTTAATTTATAGCATATATTAAGGCGTATAACAATGGTGTTTTATTTTTTATGGATTTTAAAATTATTCTAAAATTTATTTTTTTTTTTGTTATTATTTTTAATACAAACATATGCTCTCTCTCTGTATGCTTTAATGATTTTCATTGTATTATTTTTGCTAAAATTGTGGTTGAAAATAAATTATTTCGTAACACACTCTTCTTGCCAACTTTTCTTTGCTTTCAAGCTTGTATTTGCACATAAATTTTGTTGCCTAATTTAAGGCTTGTGGGAAACACAAAAACAAACAACAATTTTCTGAGAATTTTTTTTTCGAGAATAATTTATATTTTCTTTAATTAATTCAAAATTATTTCTTTCTTTTCCATGTAGAATAAGAAACTTTTAAACAATTTTTTCTGCTACTTTTCACTTTTGTTTTCTTCTTCTTCTTCTTTACATTTTCCACTCAAAACTTTAGCGATGAACTCACTTGCACGCTTCTTAGGATGCGACTAAATTTTTTTAATTAAAAAAAACCGAAAAGAAATTTTATTTGAAAAGTAAACCCAAACCTTCTTGCGCCCTCTCTCACCTATTTAGGTGAAAAAAAGTTCAGTTCTATCTTTATTATTTACTAAATAAAATCCGGTGTGCTTCGCGGAAGTGGGATTATAAAAACGAAATTCTTCCTTTAGTTCGCACCCTAACAATCCTGGGAATTTTTGTTTACAAACCTTGTAGACCTTAGGCGTCTCGTCAAGATCATTGTTAATGATATCCGAGAAGCATTAATCCTTTGGCCTCTAGATCTGGAAATTCAGAGAGTAACTGGATAATTGTCGTCTCTTTAGGAGTGTTGTTACCACTTCTGCAGTGGAATTCAAAGGATATCCTTCCACTGCCATACAGAGGCTAGAAGGACCATAAGAATAAGGCCCTATAGGATAAGCAAGTTCACCTTTACTGTACCCGCCAAAGATCTGTAGGCAGCAATGAGGAGCTGACTAATCTTATATTCTTAAAGAAACATCACCGCCCCTCTTAATTACAATGATGCAATGCCTTCTTTGTATTCCGGGACTTTATTGAAGAGCCTAATCTACTCCCTGCGCTAGAGATGACTTCAAAGTCCTGTTAACTATCAGAGAAATATTAAATTTGCATGGAAATTGTATTTACACTCACAAAGTTACTGTCAAAAACTGCGAAGAGAAAGGATTTTGTGCAATACTACTAAACTGGAGTTTGAACAACGAGCTCGCATGTTAAAAGCCAATGCACCTGCTAGATTACAACGAATTCGTTAAATTCTAAAAACTTCCATTTGAAAAATGCTTGACATATCCAAAAATCTAAACGATGGAGTAAAGTGGGTACCGTTTTGGATACGTCTATGAAGAAATTCTATCCTTTCTCAAGGCCTGCTAACCTTAATCTTCCAAATGATCAGAAATCGAAGAAATTCTGCTCTTTATCAACTCTTTCATTTCAGGACGTTGTCTACCAGATGGCTTGCGCGTAGTCAGATGCCTTTCGATGCTGTTATAACTACTGAGATGTTGCCTCCAGAAGTCTGTTGCTCTCAGCCTGATAGAGCTCTGAGTCGAAAGTGTAAAATGTGAAGATCAATAAGCTGTAAATATAAAAAGATGTAGAAGGGAACATTGGAAGTGCCTGTGGCATCTAAACACCGAATCCTCCAAACTATTTTTGGGTTAATGGCGAGGAGTCTTTTATCCCATCAATCCCTTCTACGACCCCAAACATACAAACGTAAGAATTGACAGAACCACTAAATTGTACAGCTACTCTTAAGAGCTTAGCTGGGATCATTGCTTAGTGGAATCATTGCTTAGATACAAGTGTTCGCCCTGTTCTGTTTTAGGCAAACAAACAAACGCATTTTTTTTGGTTTATATAAACAAAGTTTTTTTTAATTTTTTTTTTTTAATTTAAGACCTTAAAATAATTTCTATTTCTTTTAGTTTCTCTCTCTCTCTCTCGCTCTCTAACTACACTACATTACACATGTTTTAGTGAAAAAACAAAACCAAGAAAGAAAAATGCTTTATTTTGTTGACTCTTGTCAAAAGAGTAAATTTTTTTTATTGTGTTTGTTGTACTGTTTTTCTAAGCTGCTATATTTTTTTAAATCGCTTTTGTTTATATTCATTATCAATTTATTTTTATTTTTTTATTATTTTGTCTAATTTGTTGTTGTTTTATAATTAAAAAACCATAAAAACAATTGTTTTTAGTATGACAAGAACACGAAAAAAAATTATTTTCTGTGAATTTTTTTTTATAGAAACTCTCCCTCTCTGTCATATCTTATCGCAAATAACTAAGAAAAGTAAATATTTTAGATTTAACAACAACAACAACAACAACAACAGTAAAAGAGATTTAAAAAAATTCTAAAAATTTTTAAAAACTCTTTCAGAGATAGAGAGAGATGGAGAGAGTGAGTAGAATTTGCAAAGTTTTTTTCTGATAAGCTTTGTATAATGAATTTTCATTCACTCTTTCAGCATACTTAGACGAGTTTTGAAAACATTTTTTAACCGTTCGAGTATTTCTTTTGGAATTAAGTGTCCAAGTTATCTGTATTGTGTAGAGTTTCATGGTTTACATTCATTTCTTCTCCTCTCCTCTAGTCCTGACAAACATGAGAGTGTTGTTCGATGTCTGTAAGAATAATTCCCAGCCTTGTACTTCATAGGCACTCAGATGTTTTCTTCTGAGATGCATTCAGGCTGCGCATGTTTAGAGTACGTATTCTGATGATTGGTTCTCCTCATCATGGAATCTATCAAAAAGGCTGCTGAAACGGTTTTATCCTGTACAAAAATTTCTATGACCCTACAATACCGGTTTCTAATCTCATGCGATGCGTGACTCAAATCCCTTCTCTTTTTAATTACCTAGCAAAAGCTAAGATTCTTTCAAACGAGCTTGGATTGAATTCTAGCCTCTTTTCATCTGATCTTTCGTTTTTTATGTCCTTCAAATATCGTTATTCGCTTCAGAGAAAACTTCTAGTCCTATTAGCAGATTTGAAACTCACCTCCCCGCATGCCGTGAATTCCCACATGTCTTGGAATCCAGAAGTCTCATGCTATCAAGTCACTGAATGCTTGGATAGTCAATTAGATTTCAGTTATGTCAGATCCTCTACACTTTCTGCTCAGACTGAATTATGTTAGCTAGTTCCACAAAAACAATATTTAGGGAGCGAACTGACACCCATTCCTATCCACCAAATGAATCCCGTGTCAGATTTAGTTCCCATTATCTTAATCATAGGCTCCACGGCTCTGATCTTTACATCCATATGGTACAGGCTTACATCCAATAGAGTCCGTAGAAGATGTCGTCTTTGCTCACAGTTATATCATGCCAGTCTCTGTGTCTTTTTCAATTCGTCTAGTCATCCAATGCATAATTTTTGCCTTGCATTCCTAAGATTTGTTATAAACCTTCTGCATACAATTCATGTTGTTGTTGTGTCGTCGTTATCGAATTGGCAAAGTGTTGGCTTATTAGACGAGAGCCCGTGGTTCAAATCCTAGGTCAGACATTTCGAACATAAAACAAAACGTGAAAAAAATATTTCAGCAGCCTTCTGGAAAAAAACTTGGAATGTAAATAAAAGGAAAGCTTCCCAAATTTGTGATTCGGAGACAACGTAAAACTGTAGATTTCGCCATTCATGGATAAAATTAACACATACTGCATGGTTCATGAGAGGAGCCAGGTTGTCATCCTTACTAAAGGACTGTACAGACCAATTGATTAAGTTTACGTAGTTATTCTTGTAAACAATGGACAAAGTATCAGTTTATTCTGTCAGAATGGAGGTTGCTTTTAACAGAAAATGTAGATTTTGTCACGATGATTCAGGGTTTAATGCATAACAGAGGAAACCATCTGCGTGCATACCAAATGCTGGACAAGGAATTGTTATTATTGACACTGAGAGCAACATTCTGTTAAGGCAACAGGCTTAAAGGCGACACTACAGGCATATATACATAATTGGCCATTACAACACTTCAGTCAGGATTACGGTCTAGCTTCTCAAACCACTTATGTTGTGTGTGTTAATTTTATACATGAGTACTGGGACTTACAGTTTAAAGTCAACTCCGAACGATAGATTTTTGAGTAACTTTTCATGACCATTTTATTTATTCTCAGAGTTTTTGCTAGTTTCTGCTGAGAGCCAGCCGTCGAAGAAATGTAAATATGTCTGACCGGGATTTGAACCCAGGCCTTTTGTCTAAATAAGCCAACACACTACCTACTAGACTACGGTTCTTCTACAGGCATACCCCCTATAAAGCTTAAGTGCCAATAGCATTTATTTAAAGTATGGGCTTAAGGATATACACACATATGTACATACACACATATATAGGATAATATTATTTATTGTTATATCCATATTATTATTTATATCCATACAGAGTTAAAATACAAGGTGATTTTGTGTTTGTACGTGTACGTACTTGTATTAATGGGCCGTCTAATGAAAGTAAGTGTAGAACGTTCGCAGATTTTTTTTGTGTTTTTGGCACACTGCTCGTACTTGTAACGAATGCAAATTCAATTTTCGTTAATGATTTGTTTTTCTATGCCAAAAATTGTAGTAATTAGTATTACCTAATGATCGTATTTAACCAAAAGTATTTAAAAAATCATCACACACAATAAATTTCACCCATTTTACTGCAGAGTTTATTTGCATTTGAAAAGCTCAACATGTTTCTGTTTAAGTTAATAAAATTTCAAATAATTTGTATTGCCATTGTATTGTTGCAGCAACAACTGTACATTGTTGAGACAATGACAATTAAATTTACAAAATTTGTTTGTAAATCAAACGACACAGCTTTTGCGGAATTCTAGAAAATGTCAACTGAAAGCAATAGCGCATGATGAAATAAGCGCTTGAGCCTATTTGAGTTTATATCAGATGCCACTCGATAATATAACGGTATGGTGGTGTATATTTAAGTGCGATTTTTTTTATATTTTTTTTTTTACAAAAATTAATCATATCTACAGGTAAATGCCGCCTTATTTGTTAGAAGCTCCTCTCAACATTATCATCCTTACATGTACAATCAAGCAACCGATTTTTGTTAATTCATGAAAAATCGTAATTCGTTTCCTTTTTGAAACATTTTTTTCACAATCTTTATGTCTTATACGAATATAAATCACACTTGGCCCTTGGATGTAAGTATATATGTATGTATGTATGTATGTATGTATGTATGTATGTATGTATTCTTGGAATGCTCATTTAAGATTATAGAAAATTCTTTATATTTTTGGTATAAAATTTGTTCTTATCGTTATAAAATTATTCATCCTCTCTCTCTCTCTCTCTCTCTCTCTCTCTCTTTTCTTCTATTCAAGCATGATCTTATTATTAACAATTTGATTTGGCAGCCCAATATGTTTAAACAGTTACCATTATCAATCGTTGAATATTTGATTCTTGCACGACCAGCGGCTTACAGCGTCTATAGATTAGAAGCTCGTTATTGTTTTCAAATAAAAGAATAGATTTTCGAGCTGATACTGTTTGTTACGCAATAAAGTTTCAAACTTGAGTTCTTTTTTTTGTTTTTTTTTTTAATTCAAATTAAAAACATTGTTTTCTTTTGGCTCAGAACTTTTTGATTTCTAATTCGAACCCCTTAGCTAACATTTCTGAAACAAAACGAAATGCGAAGCAGATATTTCCTTGGACTTTGCAAAACTTCTAAGAGTACTTAAATATCTTTCGATAAACTTAACACTAACAATATGATTAGTGTGATAAGTTAGGTTGCAATCCCGGCTAAATTAAAAAGACTTGAAATTTATGTGTAGCTCGCTGTAGTCTTTAGGCAATCTGTTGGCATATCGCATGCAAGCCCGTGTTAACAATTTTAGCCGTGATATTTCAAACCAAACCGAAATATGAAAAAAAATATTTCTTTCGGTGAATTGCTCCCAACAGAGTTAAATCTCAATAATTTGTCAGTCTTCAACATAGTTGGTGTGAGAAACTAGGTTGTAAGCTTGACTAAAGAGTTTTGTAATGATCAATGATCAAGTACGTAAGTTAAGTAAATTTAAATATAACAAGTGCGTTTAATTTAAACCTGATTGCATGTAACAATGTAAGCTGAAAACCTATTCTTTTATTTGAATGTAACAGCGAATGTCTGCTTTGTAGACATTATAAGCCCCTGCCCGTACGGCAATCATATATTCACCAGTTGGAAATGGTATAACTTTGAACATATTTGGAAGGAAAACAAAATCCTTAAGAATCACGTCATGCTTAAGACAAAAAGCAAAAAACAAATAAAATATTAAGAATTTACAGAGTGACACATACATGAAGCAAGCAATATGAGGCAACTTACATCAATCGGACAGCTATGATTGATATTCGTATATGGAATAAAGATTGTATAAAGAATTTTCCAAAATGGTAATGCATTTTGATTCTTTATGAATTTACAAAAGTCCATTGTTTGATTATACAAATACGGATAATAACGTTGAGAGGAGCTCTTAATATAAAAGGCCGCATTGATCTATGAAAAACCAGGAATTATTGAATGAAATAATTTGAAAACGTATATCCTAACATACCGTTATATTGTTCAATGGCTTCTTATATAATCTCCAATAGACGGAAGCGCTTATTTTGTCACGCCCTATTACTTTCAGTTCACATTTCTTGAATTCCATAAAACTTTTGTCGTATGAATTACAAACTAAATTTGTAAATTTAATTGTCATTGTCTCAACACTAAACTGTTGTTGGTGTAACAATACAATGGCAATACAAATTATTTGTAATTTTTTTAACTTAAACAGAGACATGTTGGGCTTTTAAGCTGATTAGTAAACTCAATGGGATAGACAAAAAATTTTTGTTAATTTTTTTTTTGTTTTTTGGCTAATTATGGTCGTTAAGTGTCACTAATTATTTTTAAAAATTAATAATAATTAACCATCACATCAAGATAAAAGTCATTAATCAAAATTGAATTGGTTTTAGTTTTAATTGTTAAAAAAAAGGAAAAAATACGAGGGTTGTGCTCAATAATGTCGTTCTTCTTTGTCATATATAAAGTTGGATATTTTCTTCAATGCTTTTTCGTCCTGTTATAACCTGGAGCATGAAGATATTTTTCGTTACTCATAGAAATCTATAGCTAGTCTAGTGAAAAGTATATTAAAACCCCCCAATCGACTTTAGATAAAATTCAAAACTCCAGTAGCCTTCTTGAACGCACCTCATACATACATAATTCAGGTTTTTTTTAAAAAACTTTTAAGAATTGAATTAAAAATAATTTTAAATTCTTTTCAATTATAAATTTCTTTTAAAAATTATTATATTTTTTGTTCGCGTATAAAATTAATCACACAAATATTATCCATTTGCCGCAGTACTTCTCTGTTATACGCCCTTAAAATCCAACATGGTTCAGTCCAAATTAAATAATTTTAAAATAATTGTTTTCATTGCTATTTTGTATTACCAGCTGCAATGTAATGTTGAAACAATGACAATTAAATTCACAAATTTGGATTGTCGATCATATGACAAGCAATATGCGGAATTCGAAAAATGTTACTTAAAAGTAATGGGGCGTGGCAAGATTGGCTTGCAAATGTATTTGCATTTTCATCACACACCAATCAATAATATAACGGTAAGTATACAAATGCAAACGATAATTTAAGAATTTTTTTCAAGCAATTGATTGCAATAAACAACTATTTATATAGGTTAACGGCGCTTATTTTGTGAAGAGTTCAAATCAACGTTATCAGCCATTCTTGTACAATACAACAACAGATTTTTGTAGATTTTTAAAAAATCCCAATTCGTTTCCTTTTTGGAAAATTCTTTATAACATCATAAAGCCGTATACGAATCTAAATTCCACCTGTCCCTTAACAGTACGTATTATATTGCTTTTAAAGTATTCTGTAGAAGTACAAAACTTGTATTATTTTATAAATTTGGGGGATGGGGGGGTGCTTATTTAATTTTTATTTGTATTTATTTTGTCTTTTTTCATTTAAGACAGACATATTTGTTAAGAATTTTATCTTGGATGGCAGTATGTTTAAAATGATACCATTTCCAAGCGGTGATTATTTGATACTTTTACGTGCAGCCGTTTGCAACATCTATAAAGCAGAAGCTCGTGGCTACATTCAAATAAAGGATTAAAAAGGATTCAGTTTTGTGCTAAAAAACCTGTAATAGAAAATGGCAAACATGTTTACAAAATATCTCTTTATTCTGTATTTAAAACACTTTGTTCAAAGATATCCATATAAAGTCATAGAAATTCGTTTGACCGCAGTAGTAATATCATTTGTAATTTATGTAAATATGCTAAGAATTAAAATTAAAAGTTTTATTTATCAAATAATTTGTTTATTTAATAGTTTAAAACAAAATTAAATAATAAAGGCAAAAAAAAAATTAAATAATAAATACAAAAAAAAAAAATTCAAGGACATTCGTTTGAACGCAGTTTTATTGCTAAAAAGGAGAAGAAATTTAAACGGTTAACAGTTAATTTTTTAACAGAATCGTGTCTCCCAATAAGGAATTCCCGAACTTTAAGAATTGTTAATGACCATATTGTTTGTTTGTTTGTGAAATTAATTGTCATTTATGTAGTGTGTTCTGTCAAATTGCCAATAACTCTTGATTGACCTCTACAACATGGTTGCTGTGAGAAACTTGGTAGTAATCCTGACTAAAGAGTTATAAATAACCAATTAAGTAAGTAAGCAATAATTGCCAAAACAGCTTTGACCAGGTTATGGTTATCTAATCTAATGAGAATAGAGGCTTCCAATCCAGTCTCCGAACAACCATGTATGCAGTCGTTCACAGGGGGCATAATGCTATCGGTAAATTATTGTTTTTTTTGTATATTCATACTCACACTTACGTTTTAATTGTCTAATCCATTAAAAACATCAATTAGTTTTTCCGTTTTTTTTTTTATTCTCAGTTTATTTTCGAAATGATAAAAATCGCATGTTTTTTTATCTTTTCATTTGGTTTTTTTTTTTTTTAATATATAATTTCATATATAGTGTGTATGTATGTATATATATATTTATGTTTTGCATAGGATTTAATTTTTCTTTTTTTTATACATTCATAAATAGATGAGAAATATTTTGTAATTTCTTGTTTGGTTTTATTTATTTTTTTTTTTAATAATAATTTTTGTTGTTTTTCTAATTGATTTCGTTAAAGTAATTATTTATTCAACTTTGTTCACATATACATATAAAAAAAACAGATCATGGTATTTTTAATATATTTTTTTATTAGCAATGAAAACAAAAGAAAATAATTTCTTTTTTAAATTTAAAAAAACAATTTAAATTTAATTTGAAAAATTGAATTTTTTTTCTTTGTCATTTGAAAACCAATAAAATTCTTTGTGTTTAAATTTTTAATTTAAATTTTAATTAAAAGGAAAGTAAATAAAAAAATTAAATAAATAAATAAAAACAATAAATCAAAACAGGAAACCATTTTGAATTTGAGTTTGCTGTTGTTTAAGTGTGGTCAATTTAAAATTTCCGTTTCCTTTTGCAGGTTAGTCAATTGTGTTGTTGCATATTTTAAGGGTCAGCTTTTATTAAATATGTTGACAGGAAATTTGAAATTAAGGACACTTGCTAACAACCATAACAAATAAAACAAAAAATTAAATACAAATAAATAAAACCAATTAAACCTTATTACAATTGAAATTAAAATTTATTTTGGTAAAAGGTACCAAAAAAGGTACAAAAAAAAATAAAGAAAGTATAAAGTCCTCAAGAGTACCTTTTTACATAATGTTAATACTCAATTAGTAAGTATGAGCATAATTTAATAACAACAATTTTTTAAGGTACTTTTTTTTGGAATACAATAGAAGTATCCTCATACCAATAAAAGTACTTTTTTTAAAAGATATTTTCCTTTACTGAGATCTTTCCCTTACTGAATGACTTGCATTTAGGCAATTATTATATTGGCATAGGAGAAAATTCATTATAATTTGATGAAATCACCAATTCAGGAATATTTAATAGACCAAAGTCTCGAGCGGTTAAGGTATTCACAACCTTGAAAATAGAACATTATTCTCTAGACTAGCGGGACATCAATTATCAAATAAATATTACAAAACTAATACAATTTTGTATATAATTT
The DNA here is from genome assembly GCA_005959815.1 of Sarcophaga bullata. Taxonomy (NCBI): domain Eukaryota; kingdom Metazoa; phylum Arthropoda; class Insecta; order Diptera; family Sarcophagidae; genus Sarcophaga; species Sarcophaga bullata. The sequence continues at coordinate 665,777 of QOCX01000014.1, forward strand.
GATTTGTGTATGGAATTTGTAAGAAATATTAGAAAATTGAAAATCAAATCTCATGTAGAAAAGTACTTTTAATTTACAAAAATCAAAAAAAGATACTTTTGAAGAAAAATACTTTTTGTTTTGATTATGAATACAAATACTTTTTGCTACTTAGAAGAAAGTACTAAGGTGAGTACTTTTTAACACTTAAAAACATTTTTTAATACTTTATAGTACGAGGAAAATGGTACGTTTAGGACTTTAAGTACAATTGTGATTTTATCTTAAAAATAACACATTTAATGTTTTATTCAAATGAAAAAATAAAATAAAATAAAAAAATTAAAAAAAATTATTTTATTATTTTACATTAAATTAATATTATTTTTGAATTAAAAATTTTAATTTAATTTATAAAAAATAATTAAAAAAAATTATATTATTTTACGTTAAATTATAATTATTTTTTTTTTTTTTGATTACAATAAAAACGATTTAAAATTTAATTTTTAGTGTACAATAAATTATATATAAAAAAAATAATTAAATTATTTCAGAAAATTTTACATAAATATTAAGGATAAATGAATATCTTAGTAAATCTTTTTTTTAATAATTCTATAATAATATTGAAAAGAAAATAAAAATAAAAATATTTTGCCTTAAACTAACATTGTATAAAATTAAAAAAAAATTATAAGAAATTTTAAAAACATAATTAAAAAAATCTTTTTTTTTTACTATTTTATATTATTATAAATATTTGTTTGTTTTAAAATTTTTTAAATAAAAAACAATAATTTTAAGAATTTAAAATAATAATTTAGTCATAAAAATAAAAAAAATGCGTACGATTTTTTAATGCTGAATATGTAATAATTTTAATTTAAAAATTAGAAAAAAATTAAAAAATTAAAATTTTTAGTTTTAAAAATATATTTAAATTTTAAAATAATTTAAATATAATAAAATTAAAAATAAATTTAAATATAAATATTTAAATAAGATTTCTTAAAAAAAACAAAAAAAAACTACGTAATTTATAAATAAATTATTAAAAATAAAATTTAAATATAAATATATGAGTTAGAGTTCTTAAAAAAATAAATGAAACTACGTAATTATAAATAAAAATTGACAAAAAAATTTATAATAAATATAAAAATTATTAAATGAAATAATTATTAAATAAATAAATTTTAATAAATTAATTATTATTTACGTTTCGATTAATGTTTTCTTTATATTTTTTTATCATTTCTTCATTTTTTTTAAATAGCGAATTATTACTTTTGTTTTTTGTTTTTAATTTCAACATGATAAGGACTTTAAGTACAATTGTGATTGTTATCTTAAAAAAAACACATTTAATGTTTTATTCAAATGAAAAAATAAAATAAAATAAAAAAATTAAAAAAAAATTATTTTATTATTTTTACATTAAATTTAATATTATTTTTTGAATTAAAAATTTTAATTTAATTTATAAAAAATAATTAAAAAAAATTATATTATTTTACGTTAAATTATAATTATTTTTTTTTTTTTGATTACAATAAAAACGATTTAAAATTAATTTTTAGGTGTACAATAAATTATATATAAAAAAAATAATTAAATTATTTCAGAAAATTTTACATAAATATTAAGGATAAATGAATATCTTAGTAAATCTTTTTTTAATAATTCTATAATATATTTGAAAAGAAAATAAAAATAAAAATATTTTGCCTTAACTAACATTGTATAAAATTAAAAAAAAATTATAAGAAATTTTAAAAACATAATTAAAAAAATCTTTTTTTTTTACTATTTTATATTATTATAAATAATTTGTTTGTTTTAAAATTTTTTAAATAAAAAACAATAAATTTTAAGAATTTAAAATAATAATTTAGTCATAAAAATAAAAAAAATGCGTACGATTTTTTAATGCTGAATATGTAATAATTTTAATTTAAAAAAATTAGAAAAAAATTAAAAAAATTAAAATTTTTAGTTTTAAAAATATATTTAAATTTAAAAAATTAATTTAAATATAAATAAAATTAAAAAATAAAATTTAAATATAAATATTAAATAAGATTTCTTAAAAAAAAACAAAAAAAAACTACGTAATTTATAAATAAATTATTAAAAAATAAAATTTAAATATAAATATATGAGTTAGGAGTTCTTAAAAAAAATAAATGAAACTACGTAATTATAAATAAAATGACAAAAAAATTATAATAAATATAAAAAATTATTAAATGAAATATTATTAAATAAAATAAATTTTAATAAATTATTATTATTTACGTTTCGATTAATGTTTTCTTTATATTTTTTTATCATTTCTTCATTTTTTTTAAATAGCGAATTATTACTTTTGTTTTTTGTTTTTAATTTCAACATGATATGTTTGTTTGGTTGATTTTGTTTTTAACGGATATGTAAATTGATTTTTTATTTTTTTATTTTTTTTTGCTTTTAAACTACATTTATAGAGATATTTTTATAAAGAAATATTTTAAGAAAAACAAAGTATATGTAATGTTTAAGAAAATGTTTTAAAATATTTTCTGTTTTCTATTTTATTTTATCATTTTTAACCACAAAAGAACTGATTTAAACGATATTTTTAACACATTTTTTATTATTTTTTTTGGTGTGTGTTACATACATTTTATGTTTGTTTTATAAATTTATATACATTTTATTTGTTTTTTTTTTTTTGTTTCTCTTAACATTTATATTTTAATATTTAATATTTAGTATTTAATATTTATATATTGTATATAGAGTTCTGCTTTTATTCAATATAACATTTAATAATTTAGACTCTGTTTAATATTTTTTTTTTAATTTTTTTATTTTTTTTTAGTGTTTGAGTTATAGGACTGGTTTTGTTTTTTCTTTTTTCCTGCTTAAAATATTTAATTTCGTAAACTTTAGTTATTATTCGGCATTTTTCTACTACTTTTTTCTTCTTTAATATTCAATTTAGATTTCTAAATAATTTTTTTTCTTTTTTTTATCTTTAAGTTTGCATTAAAATATCTTTTTAGGTACTTTTAACTCTTTTTTTTTAAATAAGTTTTGATAGTTTTTTTTTTTTTTTTCAAAATTTAATATTTATTTTTTTCATTTATACCAAGTCATAATGCTGTTGTTTGAAATTTAAAATTTGTAACATGTGCAGTTGATTTAATTTAATTTTTTTCTTTATTTTTTTTTATAATTTTATAAGTGGGTTTTGTTGCCTTTCTCTGAGTATTTTTAAGGTTATTTTCTTTTCTTCTATTTTTTTTTAAATTCCATTTCTAAGCCTCTCGAATATTCGTTTTTATAAAAATAACTCTCTGTTCTATAGTATTTTGATGGCATTTTCCATAACTTTCCTTAACACTTCTTTACTTAGTTTGTCTCGCTTTCAAAATTGTTAATAATATTTATGAAATATTTTCTTTTTCTTTGTTAAACTACTTATATTTGTTATCGTTTTTCATTTGTAATATGATATGTATCGTTAGCAATAATTTTTTAAGTCTATTTTCATAAGGAAAATTTTTATCACGACATTGAGATGTTTTTTAAAAAATTTTTTACCTTAAAATTTAATAAAAAAAATTAACACAAAAATTTAGAATTTGGTAAATAAAAAACCTGTTCATTATTTTCTATTAAAAATGTGGTATTAATTTATAAAAAAAAAAAAAAAAAGGTTTTATGTGATGAAATACGTAAACGAAGAATATATAGCAAGTTCTGAGACAAGATACCATGACTTAGGGAGTGTATTCCCTACGAATAACTAAAATTGAAATAAAATCAATTGTTAAAAACTACTGCGATTTAACCTAACCTATGTCTCTCACTTAAAACACTGTATTTCTTTGAGTAATAATCCACAAAAGTTACAATTGAGCTAAATTTGCCATGTTTAATTTTATGATAGATATGGCAACTCCAACAGTCTCTAGAACATTCTTTGACTGCTGTTAGTCTCTTAACGAGATACCAGAGTGATGCATATTTACATCACGTAGGTAACGGGATCGAAGGCCGAGGCGCACGTTCAGTCATGTGAGACCCAATAATTTTATGGCATATTGTCAATGACTTGCGCTGGAGTTGCAATGATGAGGAAAATAACGAAATTGTTCTTCATCTATTGTTCTGTTGTCGGAGTAGGATTGGTTTGATTTTGGTTGATACTATGCAGATAATCCCACCGGCTTCATCAGTGACAGCTTTTGCCAGGTCCAGGCGAAAAGAACATCTGTAATATCACAATAATTCATCAAATGCAAAATTAAAATGGAAAAATTATGGCCGATCGATTTACAAACAGCATTATATTAACCCTTTCGCGGCAAAGCACTTTCAACACACTTTGCAACATTTGACGACAGCGCAACTGACCATACAGTGTCATGCCTTTATTCGCATGCAAAACTGTTATTGAGAAAATTTTCCTTGCAAATCACTTGGTGATTGCCGTATCTAGATGACATCAGCCGCTGTAAATAAAGGAATGACTGCCGTGTGTGTACATAATCTCCACAATAGCCTGTGGACCAATAAATAACTGCCGCATGTGCACGATGTCAGCTGCTGTGATGCATTAAATGACTACTGTCGCGTAAGTGTGAATTCCTTCTACAAAGACAAAGTAACATGAGGAAATATCATTCCCTACAAATGTTCGGGATTGAACAGGAGATCAAGATGAGAGAAAATCTAAAGCTTCATGAATTTCCTTTGATTTTGTAAGTGGCTTGAAGACTTTCTTTTAATTAGTTTGTGGGTTAGATTTAATTAATTTTTTATTGTTTAAAATTATAATTTAAGAATGAAAACGTACTATAAATCAAAGGAATAAATATTCAAAATTATTATTAGAGAACCACATTTCCATGAAGAGAAATACTTTTAGGATGTCAGCTAAAAGTTAAGGGTCAGCTTTGTTTGAAGGTTTTCTAATTACCAAATTGCTTTAAATATTAAATTAAAAACAAATAATCAATGAGCATGTTAGCTTTTGTTTTGTTTATTTGTTTTTTTCTTTTTTTTAAATAAAAAATAAAATAAAAAATAAAATAAAAAAATTAAAAAAAAAAATAAAATCCAATTTAACTTTCATGCAGAGATTTTTTCGTTTTAAAATTTTAATTAAATTTTGTTTATTTTTTCTTTATTTGTTTTATTTTTGTTTAATTACTTATATTAGTTTATTTTTGTTTTGTGTGTTTTTTCTATAATATTTAACAACATTTAAAAGAAGTTTTTTTAAAAAAAAAGTTTCAAAAAAGTTTAATTTTTTTTTATTATTCTTATTATTATTGTTTGTAATAGTTTTGCTTTAATAATAATAAACTTGATATGTATGTGATATAATTTAATTTTAATTTAAATTTAAATTTTAATAATTTATTTTCTTTTCTTTTTTTTTCTTTTTTTGCATTTATTTCTTTTTGCCAGTACTTAAGTTTAAATTGTTTGTTTTTTTTTTTTTTAATTTTTATAACAATTATCATAGATACGGCATGCTTTTCTCTCTCTTAATTTTTTTGTTGGTTTTAATATTTAAAAATTTCTTTATTTAATATTTATGAATAAAAAATAAAATAAAAAAATTAAAAAAAAAAATAAAATCCAATTTAACTTTCATGCAGAGATTTTTTCGTTTAAAATTTTAATTAAATTTTGTTTATGTTTTTCTTTATTTGTTTTATTTTTGTTTAATTACTTATATTAGTTTATTTTTGTTTTGTGTGTTTTTTTCTATAATATTTAACAACATTAAAAGAAGTTTTTTAAAAAAAAGTTTCCAAAAAAGTTTAATTTTTTTTTATTATTCTTATTATTATTGTTTGTAATAGTTTTGCTTTAATAATAATAACTTGATATGTATGTGATATAATTTAATTTTAATTTAAATTTAAATTTTAATAATTTATTTTCTTTTCTTTTTTTTTCTTTTTTTGCATTTATTTCTTTTTGCCAGTACTTAAGTTTAAATTGTTTGTTTTTTTTTTTTTTAATTTTTATAACAATTATCATAGATACGGCATGCTTTTCTCTCTCTTAATTTTTTTGTTGGTTTTAATATTTAAAAATTTCTTTATTTAATATTTTATTGTTTGTTTTTTTTTTCATTTATTTTTTAATTAAAGGAGTGTGTGTAAAAATTATATGCTCCTCTGTTTTTAATTTTAATTTTAAAAATAATTTTTTTAATTTTATTTCTAGCTGCAGGGCTTTAAAAAGGGTTAATTTCTAATACTTTTTCTTTTTTTATTTATACACACATAATTTTAATTTAATTTTGTTTTAATTTTTTTATTTTTTTTTAATTTTGGAAGGTTTAGTACTGATAGCTTTTAAATTCAAGGTATTGTGAGATACTTTTTTTTCATTAGGAATTCGTTTCTTTAAGTATTTTTTTTTTCACAGAAATATTTTGAGGAATTTTTGGAACGTAGTTTTAAAAAAAAATATTTAAAAAAAATATTTTTTTAATTTAAAAATTTTTTTTTTTTTTTTGGTTCATTGTTCTAGCCGATCCTGCTTCCGCATTTTACAATAATTTACACATTTTTTGTTGTTGTTGTTGTTTTTTACTGAAATTTGTTTGATTTTGTTGTAAATTTATGTTTTTTTTTTCAGAAAAAATAACTTTAATAATGATTTTGTTTTTAAGTGAATAAAAAATAAAAATTGAAAATGAAAAAATTACAAAAAAATTGTTTTTTAAAGAAGCTTTAGATAGCGGCAGAAAATGTACGATTTTTTTTGCAATTTTTATAAATTTTTTATAAAAAGTTTTGTAATGAAAAAAAAAAAACAAAAGAAAATATTAACCATGATATGGGCTGATGTTTGCTTGTGAGGGGATTTTTCTCTATACATTTTTGCCTGCTCCAGCAGACAATTACGTTCAGTAGTAATTGTCATTGGAGCTGCCCAAATATGAATAGAAACTGGGATTGATGGGTAAAGAATGTGCATAATAAAATCCAGAAGCCGGATCTGGTGCTACTCAATCCAAGAAACCTGTATTGACTAATTTTTCCAAAAAGAATTTCACATCACCCAGCTCAGAGTCCTTAATGCCCAATGACTTTAGCATACCCAAATCGCCATTCTCCACGGCCATAAAGATTGAACGTAAATGTTCCAAATCAGAGCTGCAATAAATCAACAAAAAAAACAAATTTTTTGCTATTTTATATCCTACAATCGATAACAAAATCGTCAAATTTTCTGTGGTTTTATGTGTCATTGGTAATGCAATGTTACAAACCAACTCCCCTACAGAATATCTCATTGACAAAAATCAATTTAGAATTCAAATAATATATGAAAATAAACATGGCAACCCTATAATTAAATGTACTCACCGCATTAAATGTAACGCCGCACCAAAATCTTCAATAGTTTGCGATTCACTTAAAGCAATGGCCACCTTTTCCACTCCACCCAAAGGCGAGAGAGCATCACGTGCTTTACTACCGAACAGTTTTTCCAAATAGTTTGGACCATGAGAAGCTAAAAGACTTTGAAGGAATGAAGCCGTTTCCTCAACTGGTGGTCGTTTGGCTGGAAGAAGAGAAAAATTATTTTACAAGGGAATTATTATTAAGACACTGGGACACAGGAATAAAATAATTCAATATTCATGATACAAAATACACTCTTAATGGGAGTTGAATGGGCACCTCTTGCTGAATATGCTCTCATCTTCCGTATTCTTACTTTATATGTCTTGCTCTGTCTTCATTTCTAGATTTTCGCTATTCTATAAATTTTTTCCTATAAAACAATGCAAGTTAATGCCAGTTCATACTGGCTACTACTCTATCCTGTCTGGGGATACCTACCCTGTCACTCCCTGTACCTATTAAAACCTGCTGATCAAGTATAACGTCGTATGGGTGTTAGGATCGCAAGCTTTTAATGTTGAATTTCGAAAAATATTCTTTTCAGTTCTGAAGCTCATTTCCCACACTCAATGGTTACGTTAACAAATGATTTCATAAAGAATTTGGAGAACTCAGAAGTGATTTTCAAGAAGTAATTGTTTGGTACCCATTTCTCACTCGGTGGTTGTGTCAGCCGGAAAAATTCTTGCTTAAGGAACTCAGTGAACTCAGAAATGCTTGGGAAAACGGCATTACGTTCAGAAAAAGAGATACTTTGGTGCATATTAAGGTTTGGAGATATTATTCAAGGTGTCAGGCCGTCAATGACATTTAAGAACTGGCGCTATGGTCATACGATGCAATGAAGATTATGACCTGGACGTATGGATTGTAACTTCATTGTACCAGGAAAAATAATTTCATGTTTTGCTGACGCCTGAAATCATGTGATTGCATACATGATTGGTCTTTAGAACTCTTCAGTTAGGATGACGACCTAGTTAAAGGTCGCCTTAGCCTAGTAGGTAGTATGTTGGCGGTACAAAAACCATGCCAGAGATCTTCAACAAAACAAAACGTGAAAAAATATTTCTTCGGCAACTTTCTCTCAGCAAATTTCTTGAGAAAACTTGGAGAGTAAATAAAATTGCCATGAAAAAATTTCTCAAAAATCTGTCGTTCGGAGTCGACTTTAAACTATAAGTCACACCACTCTTATATACGTAGTTATGTGATTAAACACCTCAAAGACCGTGTTTGCATGGACAATCCTCTAATATTTGAATATCTGTACAGCTATGGTAGTCAAATTATTGCTGAGATATTGTCGGAAATGCACGAAAAAGTTGTCAAAAGCTACTTTAAAAGAATCAACGAGTCTGGAGGCGATTGTTTATATGACATTGGGTTGCCAACGTAGAAGTAAGGTATGCGCGATCAATGAAAGAAAATTTCATTGAAATTATGGCCTTTTGTGTGCTTAATTGAATACTGAAAGAGAACCAGAAGCAACCCTTTAAATGCCTTTAGCCTGTGTTTACAAATATTATTAGAAGGAAGCGAAGGTTTTCATAGTTTTACGATATAAAATTCCATTTCTTTGAAATCATGCCTAGATTTCCTTGTCTGAGATTAAAAATTATTTCGCCATTGTGGCTATCTGTAGGAAATAATCTACGAACACCACCACAATTGCTCATGAGAAAAATCCTTAAAGCAGCATTTGTTGAAAAATATTTTTTATGTACGCCCCAAATGTTTCCTTTCCTTTTTTTTTTTTTTTTGCTTTACATAATCATAACAACAGTAAATGTACTTGTGTAGGCCATACAAAGCCATTATTTGTTGGTTGTTGGCCTTGATTGTGGCATCAGCAATTTAATTCAATTAAAACGAGTTATTCTTTGCTTTTTAAACCATAATTTTTCTTTTTTATTTTGTTTATGGCCATTCAAATGTACATAAGCATGTATGTATGTATGTATGTATGTTTTTAAGAGTGGGTTTAAGTGTGTGTGTGTGTTTGTAATGGTTTTCATGAGTATGTGTTTTGATTTTATTATGACAATAAACAAATAAAATCTACGTCTACATAAGAACACAACAACATCCACATAATGATTGTTTTTCCTTCTCCTTTACTTTGCTTTCTAATGCTTCAGGTTAGTTTTATACTCCCAAAGAAATAAAAAAAAATTATATTTTACGATGCTATAATCAATAGAAATTGCTTATGCGTGTATTAGGGAGAGCAAGATGCAGAGAAGTGCTTCCGGTTATACTATAGAATGGTTCTTCGATTGCAATATGAAACTCTTTTTTTCGTAAAACTACCCAAAGGAAGCCATTTGTCTTCTAATTGTGTGAGAACACACAATATGACGCTGAGTTTGCAACATTGAAGACAACAACACGGTAAGTGTTTATATGTACGTGAGTTTACACATATACATACATACATGATTGAATTACTCTCATTGTTCTGTTGTTGTTGTTTTTTTTTTCAAATTACAATACCTGATGATAACACAAACGAACGAATTTGAATATTGAAGAGATGAAAGAATTATTTTTAGCCTTAAGCCTTACACGACAAATGAAGGATGTCCTCACACTCGCATTTAATTGTCATTTAAATTACAAAATTTTTGATGTTTGTTTTCGTTTTTTTTTATATTTGTTTTACGAAAGAGAAATATTTACTTAACGTAGGAGAACTCTTTTAACAACAAAAAAAAAGAGAGAGAGAGAGAAAACATATGAAAACGTGTGAGTACACTTACTTGTAAGCCTTTAGGGATATAAAGACCTAAGGAGCGAGCATAAGAACAGCAAATATTAAGAAACAAAAGATGAAAGCAACAAATAACTTCTCTTTTGTTTTATTTTAGCGCCAAAAGGGCCTCTTAATTTTTAAATTACATATTTAAGGGATTTTCAAGTGAAAAATATTTAAAATTTAAAGAAAAAATAAATAAAATTAGCCCCTATTGAGGTGGATTTGTGCCCAAGGCATTATATTCACTTTATTTTGTGTGTGTGTGTGTGTTACTGATTGGATTGCATTGAATAAAATTGTCAGTGACAAGAAGAGCGTTTTTATATACTCAAGGGCAGGTACCATCTGTAATAGCTAAGCAGCAAAAGTTTCTAAAGCATTGTGCTGAATACAGACAGCTACCGGAAGACCTGTACAATGATTAAAGTCGATTGCGGTCGACGATAATTTATTCAGAGCTACTGAGTGTTTTATCAGTTGGAGGAGGTATTCTAAAAAGTATAAACAAGAGGAACATTTTATTATTTTTACGGGTTAGTAGTTGGTACCGCACTGTAGCTTGGCAGACGCTGAATACTGAAACAGGAATTTCGCCCATAGATGTAAAGGCTTGTTAATAATGGTGCAGAAAAATCCGGAAAATCTAAGAAGAAATACACGCAGAGTTAAAACAAGAAGGTTTCTGTAGAAATGGCAACGAAAATGGGATAATACAGTCGTGATAGTCAATGGATCAACTAGCTTTCTTTCTTAATTGGTCATTACAAGCCTTTCATCAGGATTACAACCCTTTTCCTTTAACGTATACAAAGAAGAAAATCACTGCGATAATGCCAACAAATATTAGATAAGCATCCTAACTGTCTATGCGCCTCACAACTAATCCCGTATATTGAACGAAAAATTAATGGAAATTATGGCGAGGTGAGGTTTAATCTCATCTAGTTCCTGACAGCACCTGGTGGTCAGAATATATCCCCTAAGATGTCTTTTATGTCTAAATGAAGGCTTGACTGAGGACTGTGTTGTCTTCCACTGCTCGAGGTTTAGGGAATATTGAAGAAGAGGTAGAATTCGTAATCAGTTAGCTCTTGAAGGCAATTTCATGGAGGTAATGCTTCTGCCCAAGAAGAACTAAAACTCGGTGAGAGTGATATTACCCAATAAGAATCCAATAAGGCTTAGAAGCTGTAAAAGGTTTCCACTTCCATTAAAAAAGTGCTCTATGTAGGAAGTTGAGCTTCAGTGGCGCTTATAGGACAAGAATATTTTTGTAGAGAAGTTGGACGAAGGAGAATATGTAGAAAAGCGATGACTCTTCTCAAGCCAAAACGCAAAGTTGAGACAATCTTAAATATTTGTGGGTAATTTTAATAGGAAAAGATTTGAGACATCAGACTATCCGGAACTGATTGGCCAGACTGTGGGAGCATTTCTTCAAAATAGGGAATGTGTCAAGTCCGATATGTGGATGAGGAAAATGAATCACAAGAGAATATACTGTGATTTACACACATTAGGGAGAAAGACCGATGTACTTAAACGGTATAAGACAGTTAGTTAATCACAAGAGAACATACTTAGAATCTGTGTGGCGTTAACACACCTTAGGGGTAAAGCCTGAGGCACTTAACAAGTACAAGACATTTATTTGCCCTTATTGACATCGAATAGCATACATTAGTTCGTCCGATCCACATTATAAAGATAGGGAAATGTATAGAATTAGGACAGTACAAAAGATCGTATGACTGTAGTAATCCTCTTGCGTCACTACACGTCAGTAATAATTATTGAGAATATCTTTTTCAATCAATTTTGAAAATTCGATTTCAAAAGATGGCAAACATCAGCTTTAAACCAATAAACCATTGCTACACACTACTGCCTTGAATTGCATTCGAAACATATTGACACTCATGTGCACTTTCTTTTTGGGTCCCGAATGGCCAAAGACATTTTTCATAAACGAGCATAGACACTTTTTTGATTGGCAAAAGTTTTGTGACATAACACCGACAGCAGCAACAACAATAGCACAACAGTTTGATATACTTTCTCATACACTTTTTGCTTCAAAAAGTAACATTTCACTTGAACATGTGGAGCATATCAGCTGCTCTTTTCGATTGTACTTTTATTGAGACACAAGCCAAACAAGAAGAAGTTGAAAAAGAAAAGAAAAGAAAGCTTTCTAGCCACAATTTGAGTATTTGTTTTCATGTTTTCACATTTATGCATACATACGTTTACTATCAATAGTCAACAACTGCAACGATAGCAAACATTGCAAATACAACGAAAACTTTAAAAAATTCAAATTCAAATTTTTATGGTGCAAGCTTAATAACTACAGCATAACTGAAGGCAAAACTCAATACACCAATGCTTGATCATATACATACGCACACATATGCAGAGCTAAATTGATTAATTTCCTTTTTAACTCTCTTGCTTTTATTGTAGTGCAGTTATGTATTGTTATCTGCACTTATTGTTGTGTTATTATATGAAGTTGTATTGGAATACTCGATATAAAGCAAGTGCGTACGACTAAAGAAGAGTGTTTGTGCGTGAATTCTGTTTGTTTTTCATGCCATTGTGTGTTTACGTAAATTGTTTTTGTATTTGTTTTAATTTCAACTTGTTACTCGTAGTCGTAATCGCTCTCTCACTCACACTCTCGTTTGTATTCTTACTTGTACACGCAATTGTACTTAAAATTGTTCAAGTAGTTGTGCAATGTGCATACATACGAGTGAGTTTACACAAGTGCATGCATTGTTTAAATAAATTGGAGTGACTACAGGAGAATTATTATTTGGCAGACTTTTTATGAAGGACTCCGAAGTGAGTTATTTTTTTTGAATCCCCCAAGAAACATAACATGTTTCATAGCTTCCTCTGCATATGAGAAATTAAAACATTAAACCCCACTAGCATTGGTGCTCAATGCAATGCAAAAGTTTACCTGTATCATCTTTCGCCATTCATTATTAATTTCAATTTCAGTTTCAATTTCAATTTCTATCTTGACTGACAACTACATCATCTTCTTCGTCATCGTTTTAATGTTAATTTTCTGTTTGTTTTCTTGCAATTTTACTTACCTGCTGTACACAGACGTGCATCCTCATCGTAGCCATCCGAACAGTCGGGAGCACCATCACATAAATATTGTATTGATATGCAGTTGCCATCACCTGGACATTTAAACGGTTCATAAGGATGACAGGCTTCTGTAATGCACAAGAAAGAGAAATACAAAATGAAATGAGAAAAAAAGAAATGAAAAGAAAAGAAAAATAATTTGTTTTTATCCTTGCATCCTTACACAGCTAATAACAGGATGAGCAACATTCAACAACTCTTGACATTGGGCACTCTTAAATAACTGTTAAAACACTGAGTGCTAGCTACTTAAACTCTAAAGAGACTTGTTTAATAAAGGATTTCTTTTCCACGATTCTGATTCAATTTAATTTGATTCTATGATTTCCTCTTAAAGTATTGCTTCAAATTGTCCAGGATAACAATTATTTTCTACAGCCATTAACCATTTATGGTGATAGCCAAATTCATTCATTCACTCATCTATCTCAATTTGTCATCACCACCTCCCCCCAATGGCCAGACACATAATTGCTATCAATTCATTTCATTTCACTCTCTATCATTCTCTATTCTCATATCACAATGTCTTACGCTCTAGGGGAAGAGCGTTGTGACTGGTTGAAACTAATTAATCATAAAATTTGCATAATGTCCGCTTTTAATTGGCTTTAAATACCACTTTAGTTAAGAACAATGGTGTCTCATATTTTGGTTAACTGTTATCTTAGGTACAGAAAATGTCAAAAATCTTACGAATTAAACTGTTATATTATGAAAATACCAGTTATTTTGCTTTGTTAAAAGCAATTAAATGATAGATAAAGAGAGAGAGAGAGAGAGAGAAAGAGAGAAGGAGAGAGACAGAGTTTTTATAATTAAAAATGCAATTTGCATTTAGATAACGTAACAAATGAGTTTTTCCACTCTTCCAAGTGACCTTGGATTGACTGGATAAAGCACCTTAAATGCATGACGGGTATATGCGTCATATGCGTAAAAGTTAATAAATTTAAACACTGAATTATAGAAAATTTTCATTAAGAAAATCTATTGTGAATATTCTACAATACTTTAGTTATTTTTCAAATAAGTAAAGAATTTGAAGACTAGACGGGTATATATGTCATAAGGAAGTTAAGATATTTAAACAAAGATTGTATCAAAAGTAAAATTTTTATGCTTAAGAAAGCTTTTTAGTAGCATTACTTTAGTAATTTCTTACATAAAGACACTATTTAATGGATATGACGAGTATAAACGTCATTTCAAAACTACACAATTAAAAAATTCTATCAAAATTGTTATTCAATTGTTATTTTCTTAAATCCTTAAATAAATAATTTACTTCAAATGCTTGTATGAAGTTTTACTTTACATATACGAATAGTTGAGACAAATTTACTTTTTTTATACATGACGGCTATATTTGTCTCATGAAAATTATAGTTATGAAATCAAAAACTCATTAATTATAGAATCATATTCTCATACGTAAGCTTTTGTAACATTTGAAACTTCAGTAATTGGTTCTAACTACATGACGAGTATATACGTCATTGGAAAATTGTATTACATATCAATATAAAACGCCGTTTTCATCTTCCCTAATGGTCATGGGACTATTTTTGTTTCATACTTTTCTATACTTTTTATTTTTAGAAAACAAATAAACAAACAAACGTTCATAATAACGCTTCTCATTTTTCATTTTAATTGACTTCATTTGTGAAAACAAAAAAAAAGTAAGAGAAAAAAATTAAAGTTTACTTAGCCCTGGAGTGTTGTTGTTCTCTCCACTTTCAATGCATATTTTAATTAACAAGGCAAGAGCAAAACTTTTCGTTGTTATTTTATCATTGCCTTGCTGAACACTATGCGTATACGCAATGCGGAATTGTTTGTTGTGTTTGTTACGTACACGCGTCCATGGTAACTGTGTTGTTTGATGTTTAAAATGAGAGTTTTTCCCGTTAATAATTGTTATCTCTACGGGGAAATTGTTTTTAGCATTGAACAAAAAAAAAATTTTTTTTTGAATTGCAAATTAATTTCTGTGTTGTTTTTTTTCTTTCGCTTCTTCTTCTACGTTACAGGAATAAATTAAAGCATTACAACAAAAAACAAAAAAAAATAGGGAAAAAAAACTATTTTTTTAAATTAAAAAAAATGGATTTCAACATGAAAAAAAAACAAAAGTTTTTACGCATTAATTTGCAGCTTTTCAACATCTTGCGGCATGCAAAAATCTTAATGGCTTATCGAATTTAGAAAAAAAAATGGAGATGAATAGGGTATCACACCTCTTTACTGTGGCTTGTTGTAAGAATAAGGATTTGGGTGGAGATAAGACTACAAACCTGTTCGTGGTAAGAAGTTAATGACATGAAAAAAAAACCATAGTGAGCAGAACTTGAGCCCTAAAGGCACTTGCTTTCCAATGCAATTGCCTTCTCTTCATTCATTCACTAAGGTTCCAAAATATAGCATTTAGGGAGGTTTGTGTGAATGGTTTGCCAATTAGAGCTGAAGAAATATGATTGATAAATGAATGAAAATGACGAAATGAAAACATATTTTGTAATTTTCTAATGGAATGGAATGTCATTTTATAAATGACAGAGGCATATGATGAATATTGAATGCAAAACATCAAAGTCATGTTAAAATTCATTTTGAAAATATTATGGCGCCCTTTGGGGAAACAATGGAAAATTTGTTGAAATTCTTTCTTCACTTTAATTTTAAAAATAAATTGATTGATTTTTAGATCTGAATGTTGGTGGTTTTAAAATGAAAAAGGAAGACAATGATTGATAGCAGTTTACAAATGAATCATAATAATCCATCATATGCCTGTCTTTCCATATATTTTTTCAACATGAATTAATTTATAAAAAAATTTCTAATAAATTTGAAAATGTTAATAATTGGCTGATAAGTAAAATATTTAAAAATCCATAAAGATCCTACAAAATTAAAATCAATTAATCTTTATTAGGTTTTGCTTCTTTCTACAATATTTTCTTTTCGTTCTTTGCCATGTCTTGAGCTTACTTTTAAACAAACTTATTCGTGCCTAAAATATTTCAAGTCAACTTTGCAGAAAACCTTAATAAACTTTTAATTTCTCTAAAAAAAAAAACAAGATTTTGCCAAACTTTACTGTTATGTTTTGTCTTTGCTTAACTGCAAATAGTCACAGTGTGCCTAAGTTTAAATCCTTTGGTAAATAAAGTCTAACTTTTCTGTTCCTTAGTTATTCGAGCAGCTAAACGTTATGAAAACTTGTGAATTTTTTTTCTTTTTTTAAAAATAAATGCCAAACAAACATTAAAAAGAAAATTAATTTGTTTATTGAGAAAAGAAAAGCAAATTTATTTTTTAATTTTTTTTTAACTCTTTCACTATGGGTTTTTGCAAAATTTCATTTCCAAAAAAAGGGTCACAAAATTTCCTTTTTTCTTTTCTTGATTATGATTATTTGTATGCATTTTATCCCCGTAAAAAATTATATAAATTTCAACTAATATTTTAAACATCATTAATAAGCTGTTCCTCTCAAGTACATTCGGTTAATTTAATATTAAAGGTTCTTCTAGGAATTTAAAAAAAAAGAAAGAAAGAAAAAGCTGCCAAGGTTAGGCACAGACACAATGTTAGAAACTTTAAATTATAAAGGACGAGTAGCCTAAAAATACAGAATGCAGAATAGATATTGTATCCTGAAACACATGGTTTGTGTCTTAGATAATGCAAGTGCTACTTTGAAGAGTGAATACCAAACTACAAGAAAATATTTTTTTTTTATAATTTCCAAGATTTTTTGCCAACGAAAGATGATTTGGTTCCTTAATTTGGTCAACATACAGTTTAAGCATACACATTGCCTTGGAAGTGATATTTATGTGGGGTTCAGATCAGTCAAAGTTGTCCGAGTATAAAGAATTGGAAGCGTTACTCATTAAAGACTGCTGACAAACTCAACAAGCAAAACTTGCAAAATGTTTAGGCAATAACCAAGCAACAAAGCAGTTCTATTTGCTTTTTTAATTCATGTATTGCCACCAACGTATTCAACCAATGTTCTACTGGCCATGTAAACCACAAACCATAGTGACGATTGACTACGCACTTGAATAAAATACAAGAAGATTAAAATTGTTTTATCATAATCGAATAAAAGAAGAAAGAAGTTTAACTACACACATACATACTTGGTCATTACAAAAATTCAATCAGAATTACAATCTATCTTCTCACTTCTCACACTAGTTATGTTATGTGTGTTAATTTTATGCATCAATGGCGGAACCTGCAGTTTACTGACGACTCCGAATGATAGTTTCTTGATAAACTTTTCATTGCAACTTTATTTACTTTCGAATTTTTTGCCAGAAATCTGTTGAAATCGTACTGATGTCTGACCTCAGGTTTGAGCCAACACACTGCCTACTAGACTAAGACGACTTGAAGAAGCTTAACTGACTCTCAATAAATCTTAAAGATATTTCAACCCTTTAAATAAAATGACATCAATAGGGAAGATTGGACAATGTCTCCCCTTAAGGAAGAATATGAATGACATCCTGAATATGACTTTCATTTAAAAAGGTTGATTGATTTGAATACTTGAACGAACTAACATCTCATGGAATACATGCATAATCTATCCTGTATACGTATAATTAATATTAAATTTTTAATTGAAATATTAATCATACGTCATGATATGTTCCCTGTAAAACTGTGGAATTTCTCTAATTTATTCTGTTGTTCTCTGGTGTAGTTATTAAAAATTTTCTTTTGCAATAATTTTTCTTCTTTTTCTGTTAAAGCAAGCATCTGACATTTGTTCAGAAATCCAACAAAAAACAGGAAAAAATATGGGAAAATCAATTTATTGCTGATACACACGTCCAAATCCAAAAATTTCTAAAAAAGAATAGAAAAACAAAGCAAATGCGAATGCCAAGTCAATATTCAATTTACAATCGAATGAAAAACTGTTTTGACATTCAATTACGATTTTGCCAATAAAAAAAAGAGTTCAGGGCAACAGATAACAAAACATATTAAAAAGAATATGTTTTCTTCTGTTAAAAAAAGAAAAGAAAACTCAGGGCACATATTGAAAGTTTTCGTAGTCTATTGTTGCTTAACGGGTCATAGAATTCACTCAATTGACAGGGTTAATATTATAAACTAATAAAGAAAGCAAAACAAAAGAAAAAAAGGATGATTAAGTTACAGAAGCATTAGAATAATGTAATCAAGTATTGATAATTGAGTTGTTAATGTAGTTGTAAGGAATATATCATGCCATATGCCATAGGGTTGGCTTGTGAAAAGCTTTGAATGAAATTTAAATCTAATAAGAAATTCTATCTAAAAAAATTATAAGAAATTTCTCGAATACAGTAGAGTATTGAAAATACATACATACATACATAATTGGCCATTACAACCCTTCAGTCAGGATTACGGCCTAGCTTCTCACACCACTTATGTTGTGTGTGCTAATTTTATACATGAGTTTAAAGTCGACTCCGAACGACAGATTTTTTTGAGAAACTTTTCATGGCAATTTTATTTACTCTCAGAGTTTTTGCCAGAAATCTGCTGAGAGGAAGTCGCCGAAGAAATATTTTTTTTCAAATTTCATTTTTGATGTCTGACCGGGGATTCGAACCCTGGCCTTTCGTCTAATAAGCCAACACACTACCTACTAGATTACGGCGACTTCAATGAAAATACCAACATCTTAATAAGATATTTTCAAACCTGCAGAAGAGATGGGATAGGCTCATTTATACCTGCATAGCAGTTCATTGTGATACTGTCTAAAGCGATTCCCCAGAAATTAACTGACAAGTGCTGATTTACGGGTCTTGACAATCAGCCTTAGGGCTTTCAAATTATATTTCAGCTTCCTTAGGATCAAATTGCAAACCATTGTTCACCAATATCTAGTAACGATATGTCTGTTACACCACTTCGAACAGATGTTCTATATTGGGGAGACCTAAATCGCGGCCGATATAAGCATATAACATAGGGAATGCTCTGTTCCTCTTCATCTGATCTACAGCCTCTTCAAAAGTAAATCGATACAGTAATAAAGGTGCTCTAAACGAACCTATACAATTTAGACCAAGTAAATCTATCGATGAAGCAAGATTCCTTTAAGATTCTTTTCAGTAAATGCCTTTAGCCAATGGATAACCTATTAGATTTAGTAGGTCTACATACATGTACATGCATGGATTTGTAGTCGGTGGGAGAGTGTCCGCTTTAGCTAGTTTATCAGCTATACATGGGGTATTCTTGTGACTCCCAACAGTGTCCTAGCAAGAGTTCGTGCAGTAAACCGATTGTTAAGAAATATTATCACAATCAAGTGCGATGCTAAACTTATGTGTCCTGTCAAGAGCTCACTGATTAAGATAACTCATCTGGTCATAGCTTTAGATATACCAGCACCTCTAGACAGCAGACCAACTTCAGTTACTGTTTGGCATATGACTCTTCATTTTTCTTACTTCGAATTTTTTTTTCAAGACCTATTAAAACCTAAATCTTCTAAGAGATCTTTCCTACAAGGCCGTTCATGGACATGACCAAGAGCGAGTATAAAATATTTTAAAAAAGCATGCCCACATGGAAACACTCTTTGGTTTTATGAATTTTTGCTATTTTAATACCAATTTTTTCTTTCTATTTCTGATTAAATGATTGACATTCAATTTGTGACATGCTCTCTTTCTCTCTATCGATGATATTTTATTAATTAAGTAAAGAGAAGAGCATAGGCTCTGGGCTTTGTCCAGTCTATCAATAAATTTTAATTAAATATTGACAGGCAGAAAATTTAAAATAAATTCACTGGAAATCCAAATTGCCTCTGCATATGACAAGCAAAAAAAAAAAAAGAAAAAAATCAAAAGAAAAAATTTGAAAAAAATTTTTTTTTAAAATAAATTGTTTAAATAAATATGTGTAGAGTAGGTAGGTGTTAAAAAATATTTAAATTATTAAAAAAATTTTGTCTGGACGTTATTATATCTCTTGAGGAATAATCGTTTATTCAATAAAATCAAAGTGCTTGGCATAGGTTTTTAGTTGGCATGATGAGTTAAAACTTTTTTTGACACATCAAGTGCCCACTGAAAACTTGGAAAAATAGCATGTCAACTGGCATTTTCATAATTGAATGAAGTTGTTTAGAAAAGCTAATCAGCAAAGGTAATAAGAAATTATACGGAAAAAAGGAAATTAAATAAATTGGACAGTTTGTTTTAATAGTCAATTAATATTAATGTTCGATGTCCTGTCAAACAGTTAATTAGAGGGAGAGGGAGAAAGAGAGGCATACTAAAACAAAACAAAACAAATTAATTAAGAAATAAAGTTAAACTTATAGAAAGTCAAGGGAGACACTATAGACTTTAAGCTGAACTTAAGTACACCTACGATGTATTTGCCTTCATTGCCTATGTTGCCTCAGTTATATTGCTTTTTATTGCTTTGAATAGAATATTCAATTCGAATAATTTAAAGCAACATTAAAAGATTACTAAGAAAAAATGTCCTTCAAAAATTGTCCAGGTTTAGCTTAATAGCTTATCAGTTTAGTAGACCGTAATTAACTGACTTTACTTTAAACAAAATTCCTTTGAGAATTAAATTTCAGCTCTGATGCAGTCTAAGTGAATTTGTTATTTAATCACACACCCAATATTTTGCTCTCAAAGCTCTCTTTCTCTTTCTCTGTCAATGCTGATGATGATGAGTACCGTAATGGCTTAATTCGTTTAAAAATTGAAAACAACAAAAGTAGCAAGAAAACCAGCAACAAAAGCTTAATTATGACTAATTCACTTGATTTAATTAGACTGAGTTGAACAACTGATTTTGTGTAAATGCTTATAATGAAAGAGAAAAAGAAAGAGTCAGAGGGGCGTATGATTTATATTCAATATGACAAGTGAAATTAATATTAATCATACGCTGCAAGGAATATTTTTGAAAGAACAAAAGCAACGCCTAATAAATATTAATGAGACAACTAACCAACCTAAGCCGTTAATATATTGCTTAGGAAATATTGCCTTCAAAACGAATAAAATAAAAACAATTGAAAACTCACGTACATTCAACATAATTGTTCAGTTATTTTGCTTAAAATTCAATAAAGTCTTCAAAGATCATTTCTTATATTTATTAGCCAATGAGGACAAGAATTATTATTCAATTCTGTAACCGATGCAAGTGTTCTATTCTTGAAATAGTCATCTTCAACGTTGGCTAGAGCTAACTGGGTGGCATTAAGAACCTAGGTCGTAATCCTGAAAAAAGACTTGAGTAAGTATGTACGTACACATACAACTCCATCACAATATGAACTTTACCACGGAATATGCTATAGCAAGGAAATGAACTTCCTTTGGTAAGAAAGATGAAAAATTGAAATTATTTTTGAAACGAAAAATATTTTTTTGTTAATTTTTTGTTTGTTTTATTTTGTTTCCATTTTCCCCTTATGTCTTATTTGAATGCAATAAAACGTAATTAATTTGTATTCTTTGTTTAATTAATTTTCACATCTTTGCAAACCATATGTCCAAACCACTTGCGTATAATTTTTAAAGCTCATTAACGTTACAGAAAAACATGAAAACTTCAAGTGTATGTGAGTATGCGATTATGCTGAAGACCTTTAGTGTTGTTGTTGTTGGATTTATTGTATGCTTATCCTTACAATGGTAGAAAAATTGCCGATCCATAAATAACATTACTTTCGTTGTGCTCTTCAAGCCAAGCAATTTAATGAAAAGTATTGAGTAAGCCAGGTTAAATTTCCACAAAACAACATGAACTTACACACATACACACACACACACACACACACATTCCCACCTCCTACCCAGGATTTATATACTCCTATGCAGGTACATATATTCGTATTCATAGTTTTCTCTTCCTCTCTTACTCACGCATACCTTCTATCTCTCTCTCTCTCTCTTCCTGTTTATTATGTTTTTTTTTTTTTATTTGAAATTTACAGTTTAACAGAAATCATGCAACTGTAATAAAACCACAGCATTAACACACACTATATGGTGATTTTATTTTGCTCCTCTTTCCCACACCACACACACACACACTATCTATCTCTCTCTCTCTTTCTCTTTCTCTGTTTCTGTCTATCTCGTGGTTTAACAGTGTTCACTTTTCACAAGAGAACTAAAAAGAAATCTTTAGTTGTTGGCTTTATGAAAGAGTTATTGCTGTTGCATGAATAAAACAGGTTTATGGCCTGTGAATAGCCTTCAATTGTGGCTTTAAATAGCATTTAGGCTTGTGTTCTACATGCACTTGTGAGCACCTACACTCTGTTTTATTCATTGTTCACAAAGAGAACTTTCCTCACTCNTCTCTCTCTCTCTCTCTCTCTCTCTCTCTCTCTCTCTCTCTCTCTCTCTATGTTTATATAGAGAGTCACGTCTGTAGTTTTAACTCGATTACTCATTTAAATCAGAATTTTGTCATGGTATTGCACATGAATGCGATAAAAAGGAGTAGTAAAGACGCAGTTTTACTATTTGCTGTTGTTATTATTGTACGTATGGCCTAGTGGCTAATCAGAGAAATGAGTATGGAAATTAAATTTATTTTGATTGCCATGCAGTTGGTATTTGGAAAGTTGGAAAAACCAACAAAGAAAAATAGTTGAAGTGAGAGAACCTTATTCCAAAAAGGAACTCGATTTGAAAAGAATCATTGAAGAAAGTAGGAATTGGGGTTTAAAACGACTGGTGAAAAACTTTAAATTCTATTTTTAAAAGATTTGGTTAGGGGGCTCAAACATTCCCTAAAGAAAACAATCTTCGTTTTCGAAGTTCAAGCAAAGATTATTGAACATGAGAAGCATAAAGATTCCGCCTGTTGAAAGCAAGAGCCGCATACTAATACATGAGAGCAAAATATAGTCTTCTCAGATCTACAGCTTCATTCGGTGGAATATCATACTAGTTGGTCTAAATTCCAATACGACTGTGGCTTTTGAGAACCGCAAACAGTTCGCTATTTATTCACTTTAACTTATGCAAACTAATTAGAGCTTCTCTGTAAAGGGAATGGAGATTGTAAAGTCTATAACAGATCTGTTTAATTCGTCAGCAATAGAATTTTTAACAATAGTCCTTTGCCCTTGAACTGTAATTTACTCAGACATTCAGGCTGCAATTAAATCCCGTTTTTGTCAATGAAGACCGGGGATTTCTCTATTAAATTTCGGTTAGCAGATCAGCTGTTTTGATCATCTGAACGCTGTGCCTATTAGTATTTTTCATGCCGTCTACCAGACGAAAGCACCGTAAAGCAAAGTTGGCTGTACCACAACCCACACTAGCTCGTCGTAGGTCGAAGTAACGGAACTGAACTAGATTGATCAAAATTGTAAAGAAATCTGTTTTGATTGAAGTTTTTAAGCTTAAGTTCCGCAAGCATGATTTCTAAAATCCCATCTTATACGTAAGCCTGTTCACGAGTTCAGCCCAGTGAATTATAATGTTTCCAGCAGAAGCTTAAGCGCTAATTGTTGAAACACTTTATGCTCTCAAACGCTGTGCTTTATTGGTATTGCAACGACTCGCTAAGCTTGGATGTTAACAGAGTTGTCACTGCTTCCTATCCACACAGTATTTATTAAGAACAAGTCGACGAAACGAATAGTCCTGGTAACGCTAAACGCAGTTTATTTTCAGTAAGAAAAACAAAAACAAATTTATTGTGTTTTCTATTACAGAGGGTGTTGTTAAAGGTATCAAAAGCATTTCAAAAAAAAAAATTTGAAAACATAAAACAAATTCTAATAAAAATTTTCCATTTTTCTATTTTCAATTTTCAATTTTCCAGTTAAAATAATAAATTTTCATAATGAAAGTTGCCTTGTCATCATCGTACTTATTTAACATGTTGAAGTAGGTAAAGGTCACAACAATATGGCATGAACTAAATAAAGAATACCCCATAGGGCGTCTCTATTTAAGAGTATGTTTTTCTTTCTCTCTCTGTCTCTCTCTATCTCATACTTTGTTTATTATTCCATTTCCTTTATTTACATTATAAAATTACAGAAAACAGCATTATTTTTATCATTTCAAATAATATTTGGAAAATAAATTCTTGTTTCCATACACAGAGTTTATATTTCCGAATTATTTTTCGTTTATTTTTTTTTTTTTTTGCATATAAATTTACTGACTTCAATTGAATAGAGAAGTTCATTCTTTTTCTTTTTTCTTTTTTTCTTTTTTTGTGTAGTTTTATTGCATTTTCACATGTAATAGGGGTTTTAACCAAAAAAAAAAAAAAAATTTTTTTTTTTTGTTTTATTTTCCATTAAAATTGTTGTTATTGTTTAAGAGAGAGAAAATAAATACAGAAAAACACTAACAAATATTATGGAAAATATTAAAAAAGTTTTTCTAAAGTTTTGCATAAATTTTATTAAAATATGCCATAAAAAAAAGGGAAAAAAACTCGGAAATAGAGGGAAAAATAGAGAAATAGAGAGGCAAAATATAAAAAAAAATTTTAATATTTCTTTAATAATATTTTAAAAGTTCCAATAGGATTCCGTAAATAGTTATTGAAAATGAAATTTGAATTCGTAGTCCTCTACATACTTCATACCATCAGGTTAGCCTTGCGATTTACTGCTTATATGTCGGTTGGATTTACAGGCACCATCAACTGGTTTGACTTCGACTTGAAGATAAACTAGCAACAGATAAGGAATACACAGCCTTCATCTCTGCAATATAATGAAATCAGGCACTTAAACATCTGAATCGTAATTACTTCAGCATAATAACTCATTATGTATGCTTTGTATGCCATCATTTCGCTCTTCCGTTCTACTAAATCGCGAAAAACAACGAATCGAAATGAAATTAAAAAGTGTTCTCAAGTTTTTTTTCTTTTGTTCTTCTGTTCTTTCCGAAAAAAAAAGAATTTCATTTTAAAATTGTTCATATTGTTCTCAACCACTTTAGATAATTTCCCATGGGATGTTGTAACCTTTTAATACAACCCACTTGGTTATGATTTAACATGTAAATGGCGTTTCCTAAGCTATACACTCTCACTTAACTCGTCTCATAAGTTTGTTTGTTTTCAATTACTTTCATAACAGCAGCACATTTGTGGCCGTTATTTGCTTGCTTGCAATAATATTACGAAGAAGAGTGGCTGAGAAGGCTTTTGCTTAAGAATTCATTTTTATTTGTGTAGGAATTTTATTAAAGAAGATGAAATTGGGCACACAGTATTGGTTTATTGGGTTGTTGTATTAGCAGTATGGATAGGGAACTTTGTGTATTGAGTTCTACTCTCTTTCTTAAAATGTGATAATGAACCTCTTTGGGAGTCAGAGGCTTCTGGGTAGAAATTTTGAATAGAATTTGTGTCGAAGAAGATTAGATTTGAAAAATCTTTACACAGACGTTTACTAATGCACAAAGGAATTATACAAAGGCCAGACAAAAGAGGCGATTAATGAACATACGAACGACATGAATACCTTGAATCAATTTGGGAAATATCAAAGCTGATGTATCGATACAGGGCATATTGTACAACGTTATCTGCTTAGCTTTGAAGTCGCCGTAGTCTAGTGTACGTACGTAGTGTATGGCCTTATTAGACTAAAGGCCAGGGTTCGAATCCCCGGTCAGACATCAAAAACGAAATATGAAAAAATATTTCTTCGGCGACTTCCTCTCAGCAGATTTCCGGCAAAAACTCTAAGAATAAATAAAATTGCCATGAAAAGTTTCTCAAAAATATGTCGTTCGGAGTCGACTTTAAACTGTAGGTCCCGGCACTCATGCATAAAATTAACACGCACAACATAAATAGTGTGAGAAGCTAGGCCGTAATCCAGACTGAAGGGTTGTAATGGCCAATTATGTATGCATGTATGTATGTATGTATATGCTTAGCCAGTATACTTAGAAGACTCAACTTATGTAGACAATGGCGATTTGTGTTAAATCCTTGCCTTGATAAAATTTTCACAACAACTGAGATATTACATCACTTAGGATCTTTAGTTACAATGACATTATAAAGCGTTCATTCGGTTGTAATGTTATCTTAAAGTAAAAGGGTCACATTTGGCATTTAACCAAGACGAATAAAATTTTGAATTGCTTCATCACACACCGCATTCATCAGAGTAGGCTCCCTTGCATAGTTTTCTGCCGGGTGCAAAGAGATTGATAGTAGGCCAATGATTGATGGCTATTTAAAGAAGCGAAACAAACAGTTACTACTGCTATAAGCAAAGTATCGCAAATATTGGACTTTTTGCTAGGAATGCAGCAATAAACTGTAAAGAGATTTTGTTAAGAACTAAAGAAAATTATTGCCGAATCTTTGGTCGGCTGCCATTGCAAAATCTTTGAAATTCAACTACAAGGAATGATCTTCACAACAAATCCAAATCATTTACTTTATAAAATTAAAAAATATTTTTTAAATTTTAAAACTTCCCTCGTACAATATGTATGTATGTATACGATAAATGTTTGTTTATTTTGAAAAAGTATTATAATTATTATGATTATTATGTATTCCCTTTTGATAACATCTAAATAAAAATAATAATAGTTTTATGGTAAAAATGTTTATACAATCATCATTTAAATGGATATGCATGGCTATATACGTAGAGGAGTATAGAAGCTTAAAAATAAAGCACAACACAGCAGAGAAACTCATGTGTAAGTAAGAGTAACTAACACCATTACCACCACCACCACCACCGTCATGATCACCATCTGTACATCCATTATAATATAATAACAGTTAAAGGAAAACCGTTTTCATAACCTAACATTTTCTCCACCTTTGCTGCATATGTCGCCATACACTTTTCATCAACACTGTTTACATCGTTTACATACAATCGTATGAACATTTATGCAAATGCTAGTGTAGAACACGTGTGTATTATTTTTTATTTATTTTTTATTTTTTATTATTTTTTTTAGTTTTTATTTTTATTTCTATTATATATTGTATGAATGTATATGTTTTAATACCATATTGTTGCCGTTAAAGTTCTGTTAACGACAATATTTCCTCATATTGGTGGCACACAGCTGGCGTACATTATTCCAAGCGAAAATCCGATGTGCTTCGCTGCTCACAAAATCAATAGAATTCTATGGCACCCACACTTAAACAATTTTTATAACTTGGCTATTGTACTTTAGCCATAATTGCCAATTGAATTCTCACGCCATCGATGTTGTGTGTGTTAATTTTAATCCACTAGCGGCATGGCATATAATTTAATGTTGACTTGTAATGACAGATTTGAAATGTTTTTCAAGGCAATTAATTACTCTCATAGCTAATACCGGAAGTATTTAAACTGGGAATCGTTGAAAGAAACGTTTTGATCCTTGATTCTTAATTTCAAAATGTCTGAGTTCATCTTTCTCTGAACTCGTCTAGTAAATAACTGATCTTTGCTTGTTTTCCTTTAATTTCAAGACCCTAGTAATGGCGTAGTTTCTTATATTGTCGTTGCCATCATCACATTTACATTTGGTATCCATTTTGGACGGTTCATGTATGACGACCCCTGCGATCCCTGACTGTTGATTTATAAACGTCTTTGCTATAAATTGGGTCAGCGTTATAGCCTGAACTAAAGAACAAATAAACAAACAAACAAACACCAATTAATTTTTATGTATAAGATCCCTTCTTTTATTTCTCTCTCTCTCTCTCTCTCTCTCTCTCTCTTAGCCTTCGCTCTGTGTCTTATTTTAATATTTTTCCTTTTCCTTTTCTCCATTCGACATTGTTATACAGTGTCAGGACGGAGTGTGTGCAAAATACCACAGATGTTGTTTCGTTTTATACACACGTATAGCACGTCTTTGTATTGGTTAGTAAATATTTATTTTATACTATGAATATGCAAATGTGTTAGTATGAGCATGTGCATGTGTGTTTATCATAACATTTCTGACTATAATTGTATGGAGGTTAAGGGAATTCATTCATTCATTCATTCATTCATTCATTCACTTATTTTGTGACTCACGCATACACAGCTGTGTTCATTTGATTTTTATTGACAAAATAACAACAACAAAAAAAAAATGTGAGAAAAATATTTAAAAAAAAACCATGTGGTGACACTTGGTAACAAACAAAGCCAGTCAGTCAAAGAATTTTTTTTCCTGTTATTTTATCAATAAAAAAAAAACAAAAAAACAACTGCCCTTTAATTACTCAATCTTATTGCCCGTAAATACACATACACCCACACTTGCATATATACATAGACACATAGTCGTATATGTATTGCGTATGAAAACGGTTTATGGATTAGCATGGTATTCTCCTAAGATTTGTTTTAAATAATACAACACAGGCAACAATAACAATTAAACTCTTGCATACACACACTCATGCATATATGTTTATAAGCATACGTTTGTATGTGTAAGAGTACAATTAAAAAGAAAACAAAGGATATAAAATAAAAGGCAATGACCACTGTGTTCCGAATGCAAAAATAAGCGAAAACAAATCAGAAATCAATTTTAAATTTTAACACGAGATTCACAGGGAGCAACGAAATCTCAGATATTGAGTGATTGGCAGCTCCCTTCTTAATTGTTTCCTGGACAAAACCAGTAAAAAAATGTTTCGCAACGAGACCGTGTAGTGAATTAATTTGGAGGCTAAATTCTCTTTTAAGTGGAGGTTTACTAATGGGTCGTAAAGTATAGTGGGCCAACAGCTAAGATGTTATGTCTCAAAGTGAAATAAGCGGAAAAATTGCAAGGGGAAAACTGCAGGCATTTACTAAGCGATTGTCTACGCCATTGAAAGACATGCTTAATTCAACTTGAATCGGAAGTGAAAAGGACGAAACGTGGCAATACCATTTAACAGTCAGGCTGACCTGCGAGCAATCGTCTAGTGTGTAGTATAAGGGCTTGAGAATACCGTGTATACTATATGGGCGAGTTAAATTAGGTAGGCTGGGGAAAACGTTGACTGGATTCATGGACATGTGGGGATTTACGGCAGATCAATAGATAAGGAACTGATAGGACAGAATAGTTCTGTGTACTGGGCAGATATTATTTGGATGCTTTAGGAGACGAAAGGGAGACTCTTCTCAAGACAAGTCTACATTTTTGTTGGGCAAGTATAATGAGAATAGTAATGATGATAGTAATCGGCCTTTAGTCCGTACACTTCAGATCTTTGAGCTTTTTTTCTGAGTGGGAATCGTCTGCAGCCCAATAAATGGATGCTGTGAATGAATACAGAATAGAAAATGGCGGAACAATAACGGCTTTAATGGATTTCAGATGGAAACAAGCATAAGGCGGGGAGTTATCCTTACAGACAACAAACGGCATACTAAAGTATATTAAAATAACAGAACTCTTAAACATTTTACTTCTTTTAACGTTAATGACCACAATGGAGCAAAAACAATTTGCAATCAGTTCATACTGATCTCATTATACAATAAAATTTTATTCTTCTTACATTTTTAATGCAAACTACAAAACCACTGTGCCAGTGTTGTAAATAAAAGCCAATACATCGTATGACATACACAATATATGAGCATATACGACGAGTACATCAACTCATTAATTTTCTTTATTTTCATGTGATTGCTGTGGTATGTGTGTAAATGTATGCTAGTAAATGTAATGAAAACAACACACATGCACACATAAAAACGAAAAGCATAATAAACTGTAATTTAATACAAACAAAGCATACACAAAATAAAATCCAAAAAATTAAAAAAAAAAACAGAAAACCAAAAACAGTAAACAGGAGAGGAGATACGAGAAAAGATAAACCAACTACAACATACATAACCTAAGTCAATCATATGTATGTGTGTTACAACAAAACCAAAAAAAAATCAAATCCTGAAACAGTACAAAAACAACTAATATGAGAGACAGAAAATCCATACAGTCATGCTAGTAGACTAGCTGCTGTACTGTATGTGTGCGTATAAGAGAGCTCATGCATGACTCCATGAGAGAATGAGAAAAACTGCGACTAAATGGATTTTATTTGTGTTAAAAGGAGTTGGTTTTTGTTTTTCTTGTTGTTACTTTTCTTTTCAGGTTTTGGTTTTAGTAGGTGTTAATGTATGTGTGAGTGTCTTAAATTAAAGCCCACAACTGTCAGAAGATTTCAGAAGCTTTTGTTGCTTAAAACACATTTTTATTAAAGTTTATTACTTTGCTTCTCTTTATTTTTTTTCCACTCCTTCTTCCTTTGTTTTATACAGTTTATCTCCCTTTCTTCTTCTGCTTTTATTTTCGTAACTAAAGCAAGGTTTGGAATACAAAAAAGGTTGTGTATTATTTTCGTTTTTCTCTTCTTATACTAATTGCTTGCTTTCCCACTCTTTCCTATTTTGCTCTTACTTTCCCTCTCTTTCTCTCTCTCTCTCTCACACTTATTCACTGTCTTGTATACTAAATGTAAAGAGTAAAGCAGTTTATTTTTATTTATTTGGAAACCATTTTTGTTGAGTAATATTTTCAGTTTTTGTTGTTTTTAATTAAGTTTGTTGGTTTACTTGTTTCCATTGTTGAGAAAGTGTAAGGAAAAGTTCGGATTTTCTAAATATTTATGATTTTAATCACTTTAATATCGCATTTAGTTTTTCCTCCTAAAAGTGTGCTAAGCTTTCTTTTTTCTCTTATTTTTGGGAAAGTTTTAAGCAACATAAAACCAAAGGATTAAAAAGGTTTATTTTATCGTAAAGTAAATAAATGTTGAATTCATATTTTCTTCTTTCTGACAACTTATTTCCTCAATTGGATATTACAGTCCCCTTAATTAGGCTTTTGACCTAGCTTCTGACAACAATAATGGCCATTGTGATATGTTAAAAGAGCATTGAGAGTAAAAAAATGTATTCGAGGTTAATTTGTCCTCAAATATAAATGAGTTGCTATTTTAAAAGTAACTATAAAGGTTCAAGGTTGAATGCAATTAAGGTCCACTTCAATACAGCATGTTCACTGCGGGGAATGGCTTAAATGTCCTCTAGTCTCTCTATAGTAGTGCTCAAACGTATCACAACGAATCTTTACAAATGTTTGCTAAGGCGTATGACTAATAAAAGCAAAATTAAATATACTTGCCTAAAAGTATGCAACAAATTTTTTCTTGTGCTTCCCTTATATACAAAAGTATTGTAAGTTTTTGACACACAATTTGCATAAATTTAAGCAACTTACGTAGTTGTAATCGAAATCATAACAAACAAAGTCAAATAGGAAATATTTTTAACATGACCGCCCTTAAGTATGCAACACTTTTCAATCTCACATCCTTCTTAACAACATTTTCATTTAGCACACTCGTTCAGGCGAAGTCTTTTAAGCTGACATTCATAATAATGAACTGCCACAAACAACTACTAAAGTTCAAAGAACAAATCTATTGGAAATATAAGCGAGAAGCAAAAAGGGACTCAAAAAGAAAATGAAGAAAATTAAGCAATAATTACTTACAAAAATGAAAATGAAAATTTTAAAAGAGAACGACAAGTGAATGTAGAATAAAGAAAGAAAACAATCAAGACCAGCTTAATAAATAACCATCATCAAGGCGGAACCAAAAGAAATGTAAATTTTTTTTTTGGACTCCTACAATGTTTGTAAATGATTATGCCAAAGAACAGGAAAAAATTCCAAGAAATTTTTCATTAAAAAAATGAGAGTGGGAAAGTCAGTTGACAATCACATAATGACCGAAAATAACGAGAATAACAAACAAGTTTCATGCTGTTTGTGATAAAAGCCAACAGAGGAGTTTCAATGTTTAAAGAATCTGTAGGTTCCAACAAGTATAGGCTTCTTTTTGAAATTCAAATTGAACACACCTTTGAAATGGATACTTTTGAAAAGGAAACTCATGTATGCAACACCCTGTTTATACTACATTGACAATCTAGACTTTGAAATAAAGTTGTTTTGGTAAGTTATTCCGCCAAAAAAAAAGAAAAAAGAAAAATGTTAACAAAAATTTCCATTTCGTTTATAATTTTTTTTCTTTCCTCTTACATTGTTTGTAATGAAGTTTTCTTTTTGTCCACGCGGTCTTCTTATCTTTACTTTGCTTTTTTTTCTAAACAAACGAAAATAATGTCTGCTCATTTCCTTTGCTTTAAAATCAAAAGCAACTGATTAATTACAAAGGAAAAGAAACAAATAATTGAAGCATACTTTTAGGTTATTTAGCATGATGAAATATTACAGCAGGACTAATTAGTTGATGATTTTGAAGTAAAAAAAAAAATACTTTGAAAGAAAAGAAGAAAAATGTCACTTGAAGTAATAAAAAAATGGTCGCCCCCAGACTGAAAAACTAAACGACAAGCAAACATTTACCTTAAAAATGATTTATAATAGTCGGGCTGTTATGTAGTATAGAGGAGGCATAGAAAATGGAAGGGCTGGAACTTTTAAATTAAAATTATTAAAAACCATGCCTTATTTCACAATAATGTGGAAACCAAGTGAACATTTACCGAAAAACAAGCGCAATACTCCGAAGAAGCGTTTCATATAGATTACTTGCTCGAAAACAAGCGGCACTTGTCTAAGCCTAATCTTGATTTCCGACATCGGGGAAGACCTGCTCAATAGATTTTATTGAAAATTATACGAACAATTCCAAGCTTGAAAACCAGCAAAGAACTTACTCTCCGGATGAATTGACAAAACGACCATAAATCACGCTACAGAACTAATCCTAAGTATAGGATCTCCACAAACCAGCATTTCAGTGAAAGTGATGAGGCAATCAATTTCGAGAGCGATCTGCGGTTCTCAACTGGTTGACGTATGCTGTGGCTGGCTTCAGCTAGTATCGCAACAGTTTAGTTTCAGTCTGATATGAGTTCAAGACCCCATTACATGGATATCTTAGATAAATGTGAGGCTTATGAGTTTGTTAAAGCAAGCACACTCTTGTCGATTAAAAATCCACAACCTTTATTAGACGGCCTATTAGGCAACGCAATTTTTTGATGATAAAGCCGAAGGTAGAACTTGCTTAATTGTTGGACACAATTGGCCTAACTTGGATTAAGTTGATTGGATTATACCTTGATCCTTAAGTCAGCAACAATTTAAGTCCTGATGCCCGTTAATTAAAACTTGGCAGTTTTGTTGCATCTTTTCATGTGGGTGGTATAACGAATGAACTTTAGTGAGCTTAAGTGAACTTTAGGTAAACAAAACTGTCAGTTCCCACAATCCAATTCTATGCTATCTTAGGCAAATGTACTTTGAAACAGAATATCCGTAATTTGCAAAAGCACACAAAAGTAGGCAATAATTTTTAAGAATACGAATTATATTCCTTTAAGAATCTTCAAGCAAATATAAAAAAGAATTCAAAATTGTTTCAAAACTAATGAAAAAAGAAAACGAAAAGAAAAAGAAAGCCTCTGTAGTAGACAAATTTAGTGTAATTTTTCCTTTTAATTCCGTTTTGTTTCTGTTTCTAACACAACATTCTTATCATGCCCGCATTTAGTATAAATCATGAAATTTTCTTTCTACCCTTAAATTATAAAAAATGAAGTTGAAATTTATCGGAATTATTGTGAAAGTAATAAAAATGATACCGCCTGCCTTTGATCACAATAAATATTAAGTGACACATCACAGGTAAATGAAATATTTCTCTGCAGTCTTTATTAGCATACCCTTACTCGTGTGTATAAATTGGTTTATTAAATTAGAATCATTTTTCAAGATTTCTATGATAATATTTACTTTCATACTTAGTCAATTTATTAAGCAAACAAATGCCTGAAAGTAGACTTTAAGAGACATTGAATATCTTTTTTAATTTTAACAGGTAATATGTCATAGGGTTTTATGTAATGGGAAAGTATAGAATAACACAAGAGGTAAAATTGTAAAGATAACATGTAAATGAGTTTACATTTTACCCAAAAGTATGCTTTAAATGTAAGTAATATTTAGATATGTAACTAGTTGTTGTTGTTGCTTTAGTTGATATAGTTACATGAACAGATTTTAATGTTAATGTAGAGTTTCAGTTAGACTGATAAATAATTCATGTAAATAACAGTTTTACATAATAGATGCCTAAAGGTATGCAATGGTTTTAGAGAAATTGGCGTTTAAAGTGTTAATTTTAATGAAATAAATTCTTAAATGTTAAAAGTAGAATAGTAAACAATATTAACCTAAAAATATGCTTCAATTCACTTTAAATTTATTTCGATTTTATTTCTCTTAGTGTAACCCATTGTCGTGAACAGCGTTATTATTACCGTGATTATATTATGATTTGTTTATCGCAATCACAAAAATTTAATATTTTTTTTATTACCTCTATTAGTACTGCATGGCTATACAAATCTATTTGAGTTCAAATTTATTTCTAATAAATTTTGTCATAAACACTACTAACAACAACAGCCAGCAAGTTAACGAAATTGTTCACCCAGTTTGCATGACGACTTATGAAAATTTACTCCTCTAGTCCATGGCGTCCTGTACCATGAACAAAATTGAAAGTCAGGCACAGAAGCTTCAGCCACAAACAAATTTACTTGTCTTGTTATGCGATGTAGTGTTAATAGGCGTATAAATATTATATACACAATCATTTTTGTAGCATGTTTTTAGGCGATCTAGTTTTTTTTGTTTTTTCGTTTTCGTTATCGCTGTAGTTTGAATTTATGAAACTAAATTTCAGCAGATTTATTCTGTTTAGTCGTCTGTCCAACACAATGAACAGGAAAAAGAGAAACAATATCAAAATAAAATTGAAAAAACTTTTTGTACGAAAAATTCTAGTGTACACTGTCTTGAATATTTTAGTAAAGAAAATAAAATCGAAACATGCAATATGATATGTCAAGCGGAAATGTTTTTCGCCATTATAAATTACCGCTTGTAAATTTATATCTATTTGTTGTTGTAGTCGCCGTATTTTTTTGTTGTTGTTGTTTTACTCTCTTATTTAACTTCATTTAACTGACATTCTGCATAATAAAATTAAACGGAACTGAACTGAATTGAACTGAACGTAAAATACCAACACAATACAATAACTTGTTCTCAGATTCTTAATTAAGGCATACTTCTAGGTGCAGAATTATTAATAATTCATGTTAAAATGAATTTTTAAAATAAAATAAATTACAATGCATTGTAATGCATACTTAATGTAGATTTAGTGCAAACGGAAATGTATATGACACATGCACAATTACAAGCAATTATATTATGGCTATTGTTTTGTAAATAATTAAAGCATACTTCAAGGTAAAATTATAACGAAAACAAAACAATTCATTTGTATTGCGAAATAAATTTAAAATTTACTCGTAATAAATACTTGTGCATATTTTAACAATTGGAAACTTCATACATACTACACTATATTACAGAGATTTCTGGGTAATGCATTTTTAAATGCCTACTTTAGGGGGCCAAAATTTGATGCTTGTATATAGTAAAACCATTCGCTTTGCAGAACAGAAACTAAATAAAAGAGGACTGATTGTCATTATAATTTTAAGTTCCTCTTGCTCCAATACAATATAAAGTGCTTCGGTAAACTTTTGTTTTTTTAGTAGGTTCTCTTTAGATCTCACTACCTGTCTACCTAGGTCTCTATATCTGTATGTCTATATTTAAGAGCGCTTTCTACAGTCTACTAGATTACAATCAATTATATTGAGAAAGCCATCACTTAAATTCCTTGGCTGTGAACTGGTAATCAAGATCTTAATTCATGCCACCTCTAGAGCTACCTGCTCACATCCCCTTAAAAAAGAAATACCTGGGCTTCAACGATGCAGATGATTTCACTGATCAAGTCTTGGCAGAATCTCCGGAATTGAAAAACTGTGGTAACACAATGTACCATACGAGGTCTAAACCTGTCTGTTCCCTTGTTTAGCAGCCCTTTTTGTATTCAGCTGTGTACTTTCGATTTAAGCAATTGAGCTGGACATCCACAAATAAATTTTGTCTTTATATGGAGCCTTATGTACCTTCGAGAATAATGCTTTTTGTGTGTAGCAGATTTATGGTCGGTAAACTTGTAATACTGCTTACTAATGGCAAATTTTCTTAGGTTAACCATAAAAAACGTAATTTCTGATACAAAAAAGAAACAAAAACGAAAAAATATAAACAATGTTGCCTACTTTTATGCTGTGCTAGTACTCATAACCACAAGCAGTCCTAAATCCTTTGCTGACTTAAAGCGGTTTTATGACCTTTAGTGGTCTTTAAACCGCACATAACTCTTGCCATATACGACATAAATTTTGCAAACAAATACTTGCAACATTTGTTGTTGCAACCACTACAATTAGATTTCTTTTTTTTTATTGCTGTACATCGTTTGTCATTTAATGATTTTCTCTCTATCACTCTCTCTATCTGTGTCTTATGTATTCTGTTATAAATTTCTTTATACATTCTCTCTCTCTCTCTCTCTCTCTCTCTCCTTCTCTCTCTCTCCCTCTCTCTCTCTCTCTCTCTCTCCTTCTCTCTCTCTCCCTCTCTCTCTCTCTCTCTCTCTCTCTGTGTGTGTGTTTTTCTTTGAATATATGAAATATTAGTGTGCCATTTACTATACCATTTAAGCTTAATCGTATTACTGTTATAACTGTGGTTGTGGCAGAGCAACAGTAACATCTACAACAAATTGTATTTTGTGTCAATATTAAGTGTCGACCATTATAAAATGAAAAAAATTTTTTTTCTTTTGTGTGTGTTATTGTGTGCCTGTAGTTTCCTTTCCTCCTTTCAATACTACCACAACTAATGGAAGTTTCTTTGTATTCTTTGATGAACTTCAAGAGTGAACAGGGGTGACATGCGATAGATTGACTGTGTTGTATGAAAGCTTAAAGCAATGACTTCTTGTTGACAGGACAATTCTTAGGAAAAAAACGTTTCATTCATTCATTATTTTGGCAATATTGGCACTAAAAGGAAAATTTATTGGTTTCTTGTTTGTTGTTTGTGTATTGGATTCTCATTGTGTGTACTTAACTTGATTAAAAGTTTAGCTTGCACACTACAAGTAGGCCATGATATTATGAAAATATTATTTTTTCTTTTGGTTTTTGATAAAGTAAAGCCATTTAAATAATGTTTTCATCCTCAAGGCTTTATTTAAAATTAATAAACAAAAAATTTTTTTTTATTAAAATAAACCAGAAGGACCGCATATTATAAACTTAAAGCAAATAAAAGCGCTTTTAAGTAATTCATCCGAGGATGATTGATAACCAGTTGCTAAGACTCTGTATGAAAGTATACTCCTCTAAGCCCAAATTGGCCATTAGGCTGAAATTCTATTGAGACGCCAACCTATGCTATGTCAATGCGGAATCCTGCTCTACTGCTGTACAAGACTTACATGGCCTTCGATGGACAGAAGACTTAATGTTTTAAACTTTATGAAATTATTTACGTTTGAATAGTCAAAAGTTTTACTTGAAAACTTTTTTAGTGTTGCTTTAATTGTCCCCCTCCCTTCTGACACTAACAAAAAAGAAACGTAAAATATCTTGATTAACTATCCCAAACACGTATTTACGGTTTTGAGGAGGTTTTTATACTGACGCCCAATCAACATTAACAAAATTGTATCAATATTCCAGCTCTCTCTCTCTCTCTCTCTCCTCCTGCTGCTGTTTTCGAAAGATTTACAATACTTAATGACATTGATTTGATTATTATTACCACAGGCGGCAACAACAACGTCACAAGCAGTCTTAACATTATCACCCATTTGTCTCATACTCATCACCAACATCATCATAATTTCATCACAAAGCTTTAATACGTACCACAATATACACAAGGTTTCAGGAGATACGAAATAAAATAAATTAAATTATCGGACCACCACCAAAAAAAAAAGAGAGGAAAATGAATGACTAGAATTGATTTGATTATTTTCATTTCAATTTAAAAAAAGAGATTCTTCTGTGCATTTTCCATGAAATTCAATGGAAAATACAACGAAAATCCACCAAAATATCGCATTTCGATTTAAACTTAAAATCTCGTTATATCAACAGATTCATTCACTCACTCTCACCACTCTTAATATCAGATACTTAGCGAGATAGAGCGAAAGAGAGAGAAAAAGAGAGAGAGAAAAAGGTCAAGAGAGTAAACAAAAATTTATTTTGAAGCATACTTCGAGGGTTTAGTGGAAGTCTTTCAAATGACAGAACTGCACATATAAAAATGGCATGAATTTCGTGTTAATTCCCAAACATTTATTTGAATTTCAATTATTTTTCACCATTCTATTCTTTTTTTTGTTTTTTGTGTTTCCTCCTTTGTAAATACAAATAAAATGTATCCGAGCTGTAAAACTTTCCAATGATTTTTAGTTTAACAACCAAAGTCTGTGTTGAAAATAAAAAAAAAACATGTAATTGACCCTCAATTGATGTCAATGTGTCCTTGTGGTTTCAATTATTAAGTGTTTAAAACATGTTTTACATCATGTCGCTGTGAGTGAAAACTCTTGTAACAATTTTTCTTTTTTTTTTCAAATGACATTAAAAACCATTTACAACAGAAATTCTAAATCATTTAAGAGTACATTAGTTGTTAACAAAAAAAAATAATAATTAAGCATACACTGAGGTGGAGCTTTATTAATAAATCATGATATACTTTTGAAATTTTGTTTTACTAAAGCATAGCTAAAGGCGTATGTATATGTATATGAATGTAGTCAATACACCATTAAATAGTTAAACATACTTTTAAGGCGTATGTGTTTATGTTAATAGAAACAAAGCATACTTTTGTGGTTATACATTCTTTTAGCATATTTTAGGGGTTGTTTAAACGCTCATGTCATAACTTGGCTACACAATCATAAACTGTGGCATGAAGAAAATATAAGAAAATAAAATAAAAAAAAAAATAAAAAAAAATAAAAGAAACTGAAATTTTGCTAGGTAAGTAGATAGTAGTCGCCGCAATGTAGAAGGTAGTGTGTTGGCTTATTAGACGTGAAACCACGGTTCAAACCCTAGATCAGTCATCGCCAACAAAGCGAAATATGAACAAATATTTGTTCGGAAACTTCCACTCCGCTGATTTCTCTGAGAATAAATAAAATTGCCATGAAAAGTTTCCCAAAAATTTATCATTCGGAGTTGACTTTAAACTGTAGGTCTCATCACTTTTGTGAAAAATTAACACACACACAACATAACTGGTGTGAAAAACTAGATCGTAATCCTAAGTCCTTAATACACCTGCCGTAATATAGTTGACGTGGTAAAAGTTAACATGGTAAAAGTATCTAACATTACCTTAGAGATGCAAACTGAGCCACTTAGGCAAAAGTGGGTTAATCTAGTTAAAGAATGGGAATAATCGATAAGTAAATAATAGCTGTATTAGCAGGTTAAACACAACAAACACCTACTTTCCTAAAAATATACTTTTATTTAATAAATTTAAAAGATTATCCTGAAAGTATGCAATGATTTTAAAAATTTTAATACAATTAAAATATTGCTAAAAGTATGCAATGCCTTTTTTGCACTGAGACAATTGAAGTAGAAATTTCCATGTCATTACTAGAAGGTTGTCGCTGCAATAACACGTACTTGTTAGAATCTTTTTTTTTTATTATTCAAAAAAGGTTAGCGCATGAGGCAAAAAGCCAGAAAAAGTGAGATATAAAGTTGTAAAAAGATTGAACATTTTTTTTACTCCGCACTTAAGTGTCTTATGCTGTCATAAAAAAAAAATATTCATTGTTTAACACATGTGATGCATAAAATAGAAAATATTGTTGCACATCTGTCTTCACTTTATGTTCATTTGTCTAAGATGGTTAGAGAGTCAGGAATATTATACTGATAAACGTCAGCTGAGCAGCAACGCATTAAAATTTCATATGAAATAAAGGCAAGGCAAGCCAAAGCAAGGAGAAAAAATGTTTAAATTAAATAAAGGCAAATGTCAACTCATATATTATCAGGACAGTTCTAGTAGAGTAATATAATAATCAACAAATGACTGACATTTAGATCAATTGTAGCAAATATAATATCCAAGAGTTCTTATATTATTGTGCCCTAAGTTATGCAATAGTTATTTTATTTAATACATATACGGCTAGGAAAATTTAAATGAATAAAAAAAATGTTCTTTAGAATGTCTAAGAGATGAAAGTCCTTTCTCAATAAGAATTATTTAAAGAAATCATGATTATTTGTTGCATATGCCCCAGGGATCTATGCCTTATATTTGACTTCAAATTTCAAAATTCTGTTCATACACATATTATGCCGGAGTAATGTTATCATTATTAATTCAGGGATTTTAATATCCTAAAGGCCATATTCATATTCGCATATTCATTCATTTCAAAAACTCTTATACATTTTGTTCTTTTCGTTTCTCTTTTTTTGTTTTTTTTTTTTTGTTTTGTTCTTTTTTAGCTTTTGTTGTGTAGCCCTTATTAAATAATCATGTGCAATTCCTTTTATTGGTCCTTTTATCTGCAAATTTTTCATGTCTGCTATCTAATAAATAAATTATTTAAATTCAACGTCTTTATTTATGAGCAAACGATGGAAAATCTTGATTTACAATGCAGACACATTTGAAAATTTCACTGGACTGACAGTAATTTATGCTTTAAAAAGGATTAACAAAGGGTGCAGGTTTTTTTTAACTACATTTTATTCTGCTAATGAAATTAAATAAATTATTAAAGCCTGTGAATTTTTTTTCTACCCTCAAAGTAGGCAATGGTTTTTAATTTGAATTGCCTTTGGATAGGCATATGATATCAAAAGGTTTGAAAGTAATGTTAGAATGATCGCAATTGTAATATTAAGTGGCTCATGCCATCATCATAGATACTGTTGCTTCAGATCTCCCAGTTGATTATACAAAATTTAAATTCATTTTCGATCTTGGCTTTCTAATGAAATTGCCGCAGAGATCCTACTATTTGACAACGACCTATAACCTGTACTTAATTTTGCAATTGATTGAATCCGAGATCGTTCCTTAAACTTCTACTATGTATCATAGCTAACTCGCAAAGGAGGATTGCTTAAAAGAACCTACCTTATGGAAAGACACTGGAACCTAGCCTTCTATGGTTATAAAAAAGACAATCTGCCTTAGGCTTCCTTAAATCCGTCATAGCGCTTAAACTGATTGTGAGTTCCTATGACGGATATTACCATACGTAGACACTTGCAAAACTTTTAGCGGTCAAGGAGAAGAGGATACATATGCCAGGCACTTGGCGACCAATACAAAACAGAATTTCTTTTAAATGACTGCCGCTGTATTGGATTCACTGGCAGTGGATTCTTTTGAAGTAGTTTTCAACAACTTTTTTGCACATTTCGGACCGTATCTCAGCAGCAACTTGAACAATGTGCGATTGCAAATGATTCAACGTTAAGGTATTATCCACATAGGCATGATTATATGAATGCAGACTTGTTGTGTGAACTTATGATCTTTAATTGTCTTTACTATATGATCACAATATTCTGAATTGATGGCTAAAACAAATACGGCTCCCAATCATAATGCCAAACAGGCACTCTTTCCAAACCCTAAATACGTCAATTGACGTAATTATCGAATAAGAAAGCGACTTTATTTGTTGAAGAAAACTTTGTTTAAAAAATCCATATCCCTAGCACCCAAGTAACATATCTACGGCATTGTGAATTCACAGCCACAGCTTTAATTATTGCGAAAGAATTAGATTTTGTATTGATGCAGATGTACATCCAAGTGAAAAATGTGCCATAATGAGCGTTGAGCTTGAAAAATTCCAATTATCAGGCATATTTTCTATTTACATAACAAGCCACAGAAAAGGCGTATGATGGCAGAGGGTTGCAAATACAAAAATAATGTTTACTTTACTGTTTAAATTTTCCTATTTTAATTTGAAGCCCAAAAGCAGACAATAGACGATCGAAAAATTAATTAAAGAGTTTACTCGCTGTCTTTGTTCTTATGAAATGAATACCTGGTAATACTATTTTCGTTCGTAGTTTTAATACGTAAAGATTGTTTTTAATTTTCTTTCATGGCTTTTAAGTCTACAAGCCAAAAGTTAGGCTATAAGTTTTAAATCCTTTCATGTTGTAATTTAGAAGAACTTTGTTAAAGAAAGTTTCAATTAAATACAAGCGTAATAATATTTAATTGGAAGAACACTAAACTTTTAATTATTTAAAAGAATTAAATCAAGTATAAAATTAAATGTTATTCTTTAAAAGAAGCCTAAATGTAGGCAACATTTTTGTTAGTATTGGTAAA
The DNA here is from genome assembly GCA_005959815.1 of Sarcophaga bullata. NCBI lineage: Eukaryota > Metazoa > Arthropoda > Insecta > Diptera > Sarcophagidae > Sarcophaga > Sarcophaga bullata. The sequence goes on from QOCX01000014.1 coordinate 708,502, forward strand.
ATACTTTAAAGGCGTTTCCACTACACCAGTATGTAGGCAACAATTTTTTTTTTATTTATTTAAGAAAGTACGCATGTATGTATGTATTCTGTTAAAAAAAAACAAACAAATATTTAAATTAACAAAACAAATAATGTATTCGAAAGAGGGGTGCCTAAAAGTGGGCAGTAATTTCTTGGTAAACAACTTTTTCAATTTAACAATATTATGGACACTGGAAACTACCTACTCTAATAATAAATGTTTTAAGGACAATGTTTTGGTGTCTGTTTTTTTTAGAATGTTTTTAATGCGTGTCTAAACCAAAGCATATTCTTATACGCGTGTACAGACAAGGCGAAGACGAAGATATTTGTGGAAAATCGTAAAATTAAATGGAAAAACCTGTCTGCAAAAGGATAAAAGAATATTTATATTACAAACAACAGGACTTCAAATCAATGAATTGTAAATAAATATTCTAAAGCAAAACGAAATTTAATGCATATTTTAGGGCATACTTAAGAAAAATAAAAAATAAAAACTGTAAAGGTTTTTATCAAAACAAGAGAAAAGGATTGCTTTCAACACAAGCCTAGGCCTAAATAAATAATAAAAATTTTAAATCATAGCCTACTTTTAAGGTTAAAATAACTTATTTTTCTTTTAGTGTGCATTTAATCTTTATGTTCTATTTATAGCATACTTTAGGGGTTATTTAAAGTTATTTTTCAAGTAATATTAAATTAATCGTTACGAAAAAATTTATTCCTCCGGTGGATTTGCTTCTTCCTCATCCTTTTTATCTTTATCGTCATCTTTATCCTCTTCATCCTCTCCTAAGCCACAGTCTTGCGGGTAACAGCCAGGTATAGTCTCTAAATGTTCCTTTTCGATATTCTCCGTGTAGTAAAGATTCATATCCGGCCTAGACCATATGCTGCCAATCCAATTGATATTGAAATCATATTTATCGCAAGTGCAGAAATTACGTGAACGATGACACACCGGACACTTGGCCCGTGATGTGCGTGGATGTATGACTTTATAGGCTTTCTTCTTCTTACAGCAATGAGGACATGTATGGCGAGACTTAGGCTTTTGAGCTTCGGCACAAGGTGGTGGCTTGCCATACACCATATGACCGCGATTTTTGGCACAGAAGCAACAGTTGCAGTTTTCATTGGAAGGTTTGGTTTTACGCGCTTGCATGCGATCACAAAACTTCTTATAAAGCACCATAATTTTGGCTTCTATGCCGCGTTGTTCATCACACGTTAAACCATCAAACTGGGCATAAGACTCTGCAGTTTTCTTAGCTGCATGCACATAAACGCATTCCTCTGAAAAGCCATTCTCTTTGCCCTCTTCTACACCGCCTGGCCGATAATAGAAGGCTTTAAAGCCTCTTTTTATAATCGTATAGCACAGATGAGCCTCTACCCTATTCATAAGACACTTTCTGCCCAGCTCATGGAATATATCCTCCTTACGTAGTCTCTTTGTGGGTTTAGTATCCAAGCAATAGCACACCAAATCATAGTGCAAGAACGAATAGGTAATAATGTCAACCGACATTTTGGCTTTGCACTCGTGTATGCCACACAAAATCATTATCTGGGCTAAGGTATGCGATAAATCGATAATGTTTTCCAAGAATATGGAAGAGCCCGTCAGCTCTTGTTGGGTACACTCGCAGCCATCATTACGATCGACAATGCCCAAATGAGCGTGACGTTGACATTCTTTGTGTTTGCAATTTGAGCGACACTTGAACTGATTAAGCTCCTGCATGGTTAAGGATGCCATGATGGTCGACTACACGCTATCCTTCTTCACTCAACACAAATAATTTTGGATTCACTGTGAATTTATTTAAAAAATTGTTTTTTTTTTTATTTTTTTTTTAATTTAAAAGAATTTCTTGCGAGTTTTCTTTATACTTTTTTGAATTTATATGAAAAAAAAAGTTTAATTTTGTTAAACTGTCATTGAAAAGAAATAATTTGAAAACAAATTGCTTTTGAAAATATTTCTTAATTGAAAAGTGTTGTTAATTTGTTAATGTTTTAGCGATTTTCTGCATTTTTAAATTTTTTTCTTCTGCTAGAATACGAAAACCATAAAGTTTTTTGAATTATTCCTATTGTTTTAGAACCTTTAAATGGCATATGACTGCCAGAATCATCAATTAACCTAAAAGTATGCTTGTCATTATTATTTCTTGTTAAATTTAAGCATACTAACAGGCATGGAATTATATAATTATATAAGCCCTTAACGAACTTGTTTTTGAAATGTTTTATTGTAAACTAATAACCTTGTTTTTTGTATTCCAATATAATTCATTTTAATTTATTTAAAGCATACTTTAAGGCGACCTTTCTGTAATTCTAATTAAAAGACATCAAACGATTCGTTTTGTCTGTCCTTTTATTAACCAATTGAAAATGTTTAATTTTTAAATCAATTAAAAACAATTTTTACTTCTTATTGCCTATTTATAGGCGTATTAACAAGAATTTTATTTTTAAATTCGTTTTAATGGCGTGTAAATTATTCATCATATTATTTTTAATTACTTGTTTGGATACTAAGAACTTTGATGTTTACTTTTCCTTCAAGTATTTGTTTTGCTACAACCTTGAAATATGCTTTTAATGTCAAAGATCTTGCTTAAAAGTGTAACAAGTAGTAGTAATATTCAATAAAAAAAATATCTTCAAGTCTATACAAGCTCTTAATAAAGAGAAAGCCATTATTCTACATTTAATTGAAGGAAAAATAAAATAATAGCATACTTATAGGCTGTTGGAATAAAACTTTTTAAAAAGCTAAAATTCTTCAAAAGAAATGCCAGACTTTAAAACGTATATGAAAATATATGTAAAGAATGTATGTCTGTATATTACAATATACCATTTGCGTCTTAAAATTCCCTTAAGTATGCTACAATTATTTTGTAAATTATTTATTACAATATAATGTTTAAGAAGGTTTGCTTTACGTTGATTTAGTGATTAAAATAAAATCTTCTTATTGCTATGTTAACATTAGTTTCCTCTATTCTGTTTTGTTCTTAAACTCGACTAGCTCTTTTTATAGCTTGGCTTACCACTATACAAGTCTCGTAATGAGTATAATTATATGCACATAAATTATACGCTTAAATACCAACTACTCTTTAGAGATTTCTCTTGTAATAACTCTTGTTATATAAATGTAGTGGAAAATAATTTTTTATATTTCCTCGAACATAGTACAGAACAGCATCGCATAAGTTCCGAGTATGCAGTATAAATTTCTTACCTTTACAACTGTTGTAATGAAAATTAGTTGAGCTAAAGAACACAAAGAGAAAGACAGAGCAAGAGGCAGGGAAACAGAGTGAGACAGAATTTCAACTTGTAAATTCTTAGCTTTACAAAGCTGTTGAAAGTGAGAAGCAATTGCTTGGAAGACAAAGCAGCGCTGCTAGAAAACTGTTTGGAAATCCTTGAAGTAGGCAACGTGTTTGAAATTATTAATAGAATTTCTTTTTTTCAGCATTGGATTTCATTTTTAATTTCTTCTCCTATTTTTTTTTTCTTACTTTGTTTTCTTTTTAAATTTTTATTGTCAAGGGTTTTATAAATTCTTGTACAATGTTAATTTAAAGCACCTAAAATTATGCAATATTCTTAGGGAGAACTCAAAATATTCGCGATTACATGGGGAATTAAAAAAAATTGAATGTTTTCTGTTAATTTATCAAGATTATTTTAAAAATTAAGCTTAAAAAAAGGAATTTACAACAGATAGTGTATCTTTCGTTTATGCTTTGATTTTCAGTGATTGATCTGTGCGACCCTAAAAATGTGGGTATTCTAATGCATGAACATTATATGTAGCCCCTTGAAGAATCAACCACTGCAAATACCTTCAGATTCGACATATTATCGAGCTTGGCAAGTCTTTGAAAACTACTTGCCCTGATCTACCATGGACTAGATTCGCTTAAAGACTGATATTTACAGTACTGTCCGATTCTCCATCGTCGTCATCCACACAATCCTCGCAATATGGATAGCCCATACGTTCAGGCACATAACTAATTATACAGTGATTCGTAAATACATCCAAACATGAAAGGAGCTCTGCTTCTTACCTGGAAAGTGTTTACCTAAGCATCATCGGTATTGCTTTACTTTTAAAAACTAAAAGGGAATAATCTGAAATTAACATGTTAACTAATTTAGTCATTAAAACCCTTTAGTAAGGATTAATACCTAGCTTATCATACCACCATTGTTGTGTGTGTGAATTTTTCCACAAGCGGTGGGACCTATTGTACTATGCCGACTTCGAACGACAGGTTTTTGAAAAACTTTTCATGGCAAAATCATATTACTCTTAGGCTACTGAGAACTGAAGAAATATCTCTGAACTAGGGCTTAAACTATGGGCTCACATCTTATAAACCAAAATACTATCTAATCGACTATGGAGACTAGAATTTAAGTTTGTTAATTTCTGGCAACTTTGCGAACTTAAAAATGAATTGTAGTGTTAAAGAAACCTACACATTTCAGCTTTTAACGATTTCATATTAAAATTAAAAACGTTTGCTTCAAAATTCCACTTCTCTTTATAAAAATCTGTTGAAATCATTATAAGTTTCTAATTTTACCTAAACACGTTGCATAGTAAGGGTACATATTTAAATAGCATGCTTTAAGCAAAGTAGCGAGTTCCAACTCCTCATAATATGCTTTAATTTTTAATTATTATTTTCATCAATAGAAAAATTTATAAAGTTAATATACAATATACTTCGATAAATATTTAATTGGATGCTAATAAGCATGCAAAAGTTTTAGCTTTAACTTAAAAATAAAAAATGAACCCTAAAATTATGCAAAAGTTTTTGGTATTTAAATAAATTAATAATGAATTGAATACAATTGAATTGCCATAATTTTGCAATTATTTAAAGAATGTAAAAGGGTTTAAAGTATGAATTAAAGCACAACATATTTTTAGGGGTTATAAAAATTATTTTTTTTTATTTCTTTAGTTTATAAGTGTTCCGGTAGTTGCAAGTTATGTTACAAAAAGGGGAACATTTCTTTCAATGGATCTACAAAAAGGTATTCGTACGAAAGAAAAAACAAATTTGTTTCAAACAAATTAAAATTTCGTAGGGTTCAATGAATAAATATGAAAGCAATATCGTTTCCATCGTTTATTAAATTTTTCTAAGTGTAGTTTTACCTTTAACTGACATTAAACGAATTAAAACGTTGAAACTACGTTACAGTATTTGGATTCCCAACTTAATTTCTTAAATGTCAAATTTGTTGTCACAGTGTCTTAGTTACGATTTGAAAAGTTTTCTTTTTTCTTTTCTTTCTTTTCCTTTTTCAAACTTGCTGTGTGATTGTAAGTGTTCACAAAAGTGTAGGTGTTGTCTGCATTAAGTAGTTGCCAGTAGTTTTCCTATTCAATGCTAACAGTTGATGGTAGAGAGATGGCAGAGAGTTTTGAGTATTTGCAACACTATTAATATGCACAAGATGCACTTGATTTCTAACTCTTAAAACCCTCTTTCTAACAGATACTCTTTATTATTTTTACCTAGAATGTATGCTTTAAAATGTACGATTATCTTACGTAAGTCATCTTGTCGACGTGTATCACTAGCCAGCCACTACTCCCGTGTGTATGCTTTAAATACACATTGTAAGTGACTGTTACGTTTCGTTTTTCGTGAACGTGCAAGTAAATGTCATTCACGTTATTTTTAGATTTGTTTTCTAATGGCAAGTATAGTACAGTAAAAGCCCATTTGACTTTCCTCTGCAGGGAAATAATTTTTTTACGGTTTTTAAAAGTTTTGTTTAACAGTGTTCACTGCCTGTAAGCAGAGCTCGTATTCTCTTGAAGCATTACTGGTTTTGTAACTGTCGTTTAGTTACTCAACTAACTTAATGCAATTACTGGGCTGCAACAACGTAAAGCATTAGGTAAAATAGGGATGTAGAAAGTGATCTGCTTGGATTTAAAAGGTTTTTGATTAAGTTAAACATTTAAAATAATTCTTAACCAAAACCTGTATTTAAAGTTTAAAAAAACTTGCAAAGAAAATCTAATCACATTTTCATTACATACATTAAGGCGTTTCTTCAAGGAGAATGTAATAAGAAGAATGTATTTACCAGCACAGTTTTACTTACGTCATATGAATGTAAATTAATGTTGATTAAAGACAAATTTTCATGTCATTTCTTGAAATTAAAACAAGAAATCTTGCCGAATTGAAAGCTTTCTAAAGTTTTTCATTCTATTGAAAATCACAAATGATTACGATATGAAAAGTATGGAAAAATACTGAAAGTGAACTTAACAATCACAATTCACTTCAAATTAAACTGTATTACATGCAAACTCTGAATTTTTTGCTGCATATGCTATAGAGTTTGCAATAATTTAAAGTATACTTTGCTGCATAATTTTAATTTCTTTACAAACTTTGCTTTAATTTAACTTTAAACTTTGCTACAAAAAACTGGTGAATTTGTTAAGAATTTACCTCAAACTTTAAAGCATACTTTTCGGAAAAAATTTTAAAATAATTTCCATAATTACTTATGAAACTAAATTTTTAAAATTTAGGTTGGAAAATTTGGTTTATTTAACATTTTGTTGGCTAAAGTTTAGTAAGCGAGAAAAATTAATTTATTGCTGCATATGATAAGGGGTTATCTAAAAGTTCTGTTCTAAACACAGCAACAATAGTTGTTCAAAATTGTTTAAAATTAAGTTTTAATGTTTTAAAAATTTATTTTTAACACCGTACACTTAGGTGTTCTGTGAAAACCAAAATTAAAGTATAGTTTCCGGCGTCTGTTTTAGAAAAAATTAATGCATGATAAATGTTTTTGGAAAATAATTTTTAAAACTTATTTTAGAAATTAAATTTCAATACAAAAACTTTATCATGTAGTTTAGAATATAAAGCATTGAATTTATTTTGTTTTTTTATTGTAGCATATATTACGGCGATGGTTTATATAAAATGACGCATTGCTGTAAGCAGACAAAAATTATTTACAATTTATTTAAAAAAAAAATTTCTCAATTAATTGAAAATTGCTTTTTACGGTATACCTTAAGGCCAAAGATACAAATCGGGTTAGAAGAGTGCAGCTGAAGCATATTAGTTGCTCGCTTAAACTTCATCTTGATGTCTTCAATTGAGTTATACGTGCAGGAAATGGTTTTGTTAAATTCAGAAGAGTTTATATGATAAAAGAAACGGATTCCTTGTATTTAAATCTGACCTCAATTCATAATGGGTCAAGACTTAACAGTATTCAGCCTTACTATCAACAAGTTGATCTTGTCTTCCGATAAGTCATAATACAATCAGTTTGGATGATAACCTCCTCCCTTCGCAATTCATGGTATATGGTTTCATTTTTATCTATTAAAAATGCTAAAAAGCCTAAAAGTATGCTAAGTTTCCCTTTTAATTATTTGCAAACCTTAGACTTCTTTTAAATGCTTTTATTAACACGTTTAGAAAATGCGGAAAATAATTCTTAATGAAAAAAATAATCCAAATATGGCTCTAAATAATGTTAGCATAATTTTAGGATAATAGTTCATTTTACCAGCACTAAACGTTACAGTTATATACGCAACTAAATATAATAAACAACCTGAGGGCTGAAATTCTTATTAATTTATAAAAGAAAACGTTTCAGGAATAATTAACACAATTTCTGATTTTTAAATTAAATCTATTCAAATCAAAAAGCAACTGAGATCTATTCATTAGCATACTTTTAGGCTTTAATTTTGTTTTTATTTTTTTCTTAGCTTATAATTTAAACTAAAGACCTTATGCGTGTATGCATGTTAAATTGTTTGCTTGTATATGCCATCATTAGAATTCAATTACATGTCATGCCGATAGATTCCATGCCACCACAATCGTTGCATAATAAAATATTCAACATTATTTACCCATTATTATAGACAATGTATGCATATTTTATTTTATTTTTCAATACCCCCTAGTTCCCTTCATACAGGCGGTGTACAATTTTTAATGACTAGGATTGCATGTCTATTGTGTGGCAAAAGTTATTGTAATGAAACTCAATTGCAGGTAACCCGCATATTTATGGTAAATTTTTACAAATGTTTGTACTTATCGTAGTCGTGCTGACATTCTAGCAATTGTGGTTCAAATAAAAATTTACATAATGAATGAATAGTCAGCACAAATCAACAGCAAATTGTTATTCAATTGTAATAGACTTTGGATAACGGGGCGACATTTGGTTTTTAATAAAAAAAAAAAACTTTAGCAGGCAGGGTAATGAATATGCCAAAAAGTTGTTTGACTGACAAAGGTGTTCATCTTTGTTTAAGATAAGCATGTTTAAAAGTTCAAAGGTTAATTAGTCTGGGTTTTTATTTTGATTAGGCCTTTTGTTGAATTTAATTTTTTAATTTTTAAAGCAGACCTTTAGGCGTTGCCGAAAAAGTTTCATTTTCTTTATTTCAAAATACGCTTACAGACTGCGTGACTACAAATTTTAGAATTTTTTTTTGAAACCTGCTTCCTCTTCTTTTAATTTTCATATAAAAAATATAATTTTTTTTTCACCTTTTCATTTTCCCGTCAGCTAGAAACTGGTATCAAACTTTTTTATTCTTATTTAAGTACCTCTGTATGAGCTCTTTTTATTGCTAAAAAAGACTTGTCAAATAAATATGAAAAGAATATTTTATTGCATACTTTTGTGAGTCTGAAGTTAAGTATTCTTATTGTGCTTATTTTATACATTTTCATAAATTATTGCATACTTTTTGGATGCAAAATTTCTTTTTGTTATAAAATTTTGTTGCATAGTTATGGGGGCGGATTTTCTTTTGATTATTTTTGGAAATAAAATAATTTAAAGAATCCTTAAATTCTTTATATTCGTTCAAAGTTAAAATAATACAACTTGCCATGAAAAGTATGCCAAAATTCTGTCGTTCGGAGTCGACTTTAAACTATAGGTTCCGCCATTCGTGGATAAAATTAACACACAGAACATTAGCGATCCTAACTTAAGGTTTTTAATGACTTAATGAATTAACAGATCTTTTAAAATAACTGACGGTGACAGACTTGGATACATACACTCTCCCGCATTATTCCTAAGCGTTCTTGATATTGTTTTTCATCAAAACAACAGCGGTTCACCAGCTGGCATTCAACCTAACGCAATGAAGGCATGACTTGAGTGAAACTGACGATATCTGTTCGATGGCATACTCTCTCGAAGGTCAGCAGAATAAGCTCTGCAAATAGCTGAGATGTGGAGCTAAACATGTACACTGCGAAGTCAAAACCAATAAGAATTAGGACTGCAAACTCCGTCTTTTTAGTTCCTCTCCGGGGGATTAGCGGCAAGGAGCTTACAGAATGGATTGTTTGGTGTGAGACTGTTGGAGACTCTTACTTCCAAAGCAAAGAACTCATTAAAAGTCCTTCAAGCACTTTAACCTCTACACCACACCAACTCTTTAGAATATACAACGAATAAATTAAGTGAATTGTTTTGGAAACCCTTCGTCTCTTAATATGTAGTCGTTCAAGTAGTAGCTGCACAAGCTAACGTAGTACGTGTAATTAAAAATAATTACAGAAAACATTAATTTTTTTCTTTCGATAGGTTTTAGTTTTTAATTAACCGTGGAAAACAACTTGAACTACATTTTCTTAGAAATTTTTTCTCTACGAATTCTTTTCTCCAACTCATCATTATTAAAACACAGGCAAAATGTCTTACAACTGCTTGAAGTCTTGCCACTAAATCACGTATTTTTCCAATTTTGTTTTCTCAAACGTCTGCTGCCATTGTTATGCTATTATAACCAGGAAAAGGAATTGAATTTATGGCTGCCTTACCAAAAACCTTCAACAAAAAATTTAAAAAAAATTTTTGGATTCTTTTTACACAGAAAAAAAATCTCATTCTTATGCTCAGCATGTTTTTTTCCACATGATTTCGTTTATTTTATTATTTTCGCCTTTGCCCAAACTTTAATAAATTATTAAGTTGAGGTTGTAAGGTTGCCAAGCAAAAAAAAAAAAAAAAAAAGCTGAAAAAAAGAAACAGAAACAAAAATAAAGGAAAGGAAACAAAAATCTGCTGATGCCAGTGTAGATTTGGTGGTGGCTGTTAAAGTGTAGCATACTCTCAGGCATGAAGGCAAAAGAAAATGAAAGTGTGAAAATGGGGTTAGCAGTTCTGCTGTTAGCTGCTGAAAAATATTAATTTTAAATGAAAATAAAAAATGTTTCCACTTGAAATTAATTCACCTGAAAGTATGCTTAGAAACTTGTATACCTAAATGTATGCTACGTTTTTTAAATACATATTTAAATTGAATTTTAACAGCATTTTTATAGAATAAACAAGTTTATGTTTTATGAAACAATTTACCAAAAAAAAAATATTGAAAAAGAAAATCTATATTCGCGAGAGCATTTGAAATTTCTTTAATGCAGAAGGATTTTTGTTACACTTTTTAAATGGAAGGTGTTTGAAATTCAACAGAAGGTATTTTAAAATAGTAAATCGATGACAGCTGTGCTAAGGAGTTAGTTTGTTTGAAAGCTTCACTCTGACTAATGCTTTGGTGAATGGTGTGCGTCCTTTACGGAACTTACATGAGGCCTTATTACAGCCTGTATTAATTGATTCAACTTCGTAATAAATGTCTAAGCGTTGTTAGACCGCTATAAAAGACTCTTTAAATAGGCTTTAAGTTTAGTAAACTTTATTGCATTTATCCTGAGATTTTTCTCCCTTAAGACGTAAGATTAACCACTTTCTCCACAGTAGGGTATACAAACACTTTAATTCATTGAAACGTCGTTTTTCTTCCCGAAAATATTGTTTCTTTAATTAATTTTAATTGTTAATTGTTTTTAATTGTATTCGATTAATTGTTATTTTTTCTTATTAACGTTTATTGTCACATGTTTATTTAGTTTAATTATTAAAATTAATCATTTTTCTCATTAAATAAATACTCATAAATTGTACATTATTTTTCTCCTTCCTTGTTTTTCCCCCCCAGTGGTATTAATTGTTTATTAAACCAACATATTGTGGATAGTTGGCATAAAATCAACATCAGTGTCAGCGTCAATGCCATCATAAAATGTCATAAATTATTACCTTTTTGATTATTACCATAATTATTATTCAAATAACAATACATATATGTATACTATACGGTAGTTATACGCTTCGTATATGTGTTCATATTTACATTCATTCATATTCATAAATAATTCATAATTTTCATTAAAATTGATGACAATTACTAGGACATGTAAAACACACGTCATGACTGGAAATTTTTTTAAGCACAAAAGTTTAAGTTAAAGTGACAGGAATTGGACAGGCCACCACCTTCTTGGCAATGATTATCATTTAAGTGATTATACACATACACACACAGAGACACACAAAATTGAAATAACCTTGACATTTATGTTAGACAACACAATCCAAAGCAATACAATTAATTTAACAATCAAAGTCTTTAAATATTAAAGATTTTTAATCATAATAATTGTAAGGAATTTATACGACATTTTCAGAAACTATTTAGTTTTTCTGAAGTCGCCGTAGTCTAGTAGGTAGGCCACGGTTCAAACCCCAGCTCAAACATCTCCAACAAAATGAAATCAAAAAAAATATTTCCTTGACGACTTATTCTCAGCAGACTATTGGCAAAAACTCTGAAAGTAAATAAAAATTGCCATGAAAAGTTTCTCAAAAATCTGGCGTGTATTAAATTAATACAAACAACATTAGCGGTTTGAGAAACTAGGTTGTAATCCTGGCTGAAGGATTGTAATAATCAACTATGTTTTGTATGTCTTCAGTCTTACTGCATAAATTCGAAATTCAAGTTTTTGTTATGAAAGCCGTTCAAGGCTCACATAAGCAACGAATGCGATTTAATTTAAGTTATGCTTCTTTTTCAATTTATTCATAGGATTTATCAACGGCTAAAAAACAGTCTAATGGAGGTAAGAGGTTTATTCACATGTGGTTCACTTTTTTATCATTTCGCGAATTACATGGAATATAAAGAGTAGCTGGAAACCCTTTATTCAAAACTAGTTACGCTACCTCAGTTGAATTCAGCATTATCCAATTGTTGTATAGCTAGGCTCTTACTATTATTACCAACACAATAGAGTTTCATTGGTAAAAAAAAAAGAATTTTCAATGCTGCATCAGTAAGTTCGTGAATTTTTGAGAAAAGCTCAGATCTTTCAAAAAATTTGTTCAGCTTTTCATTTGTCAAGGTCATCAGTAGATGATTTCTTCTTTCCAAACCATTTCTTTAGTTTCAGAAACAAGGTAAATGAGAGAGCAATTCATAGCCTATAAATGTACTTTAATAGCAACATAGTAGACTTATTGACCCACCCACCATCCTTTAAGGCTTTTCTACTAAACGATGTTTATCTTTTACTTTGGCAATTACACGAAATAAAATTACGAATAATATTGGTTTTCTGTTCAATTTATCGTTTCTATGATCAAATAAATCTTTTATTTGGTCAGTCCTTCGCTTTTTATGTCTCATATAAATTGTTAACATCACATAAAGGACCGTGTACTCTGTGTACTGCTTAATTTTAATACACTTCAATCAAATAAATTATTTTATTAAAAGATATTTTTATTAAACGATAAAATATAAACAAACAAAAAAAATTTATAAAGACCCACCTTAAGTACTCAATTTGATTCCAACAAATTGTAGCAAGAAAACTACGCAAAAAAAAAAAAAAAGAAGAGAACCAGAGAACGTGAGAAGGAATAAATAATATTTTGTTTAAGGGAATGATTGAAAATCAATAAATTTTCCATCCTTAATATGTGTTTGGAAGTAATTTATGAATGAATTTCCCCTTAAAGAACAAAAAAAAAATTTTAACTCACACATGTGGTATGAAATTCAAACTTATGAAGTGTACTTTTAGGCGAAGTAGCGTATACACATACATTTGCGGATGTGTTAGTGTAAGTGTAGGTATATGTGTGCGTGCTTAAAGAACGGGTTATTTTTTTAAACATTTATTGCTGCAATAAAGCAAGACTTGGACTTTCCAATTCAATGCTCTACTACAGGATCCGGAGAAAGGAGGTCGGATGAAAGGGATGGTAGCGACCATTATAATATAAAAATATAAAGCATGGTTTACTATCCTGAATACCACCAATCTGAGCTCTAAATTTAGCCAATTTGGTTCAACATTTCTCTTAGTATCTCATTAATGAAAGCTGTAATGTTGCCTTGCAGAGTTTGGAATATTCGGCTTGATTATCTTTGTATATAGAATTGCAAAAGAGTAAAAAAAAATCACCCGTTATACTATATACAATAATAAATAAAAATCCATAATTTTTATAAACTCAGTTGGTTATTAACCACAATAAATGAGGTTTTCCAACTACGTGTTCGGTTACACAAATTTCTGAATGTTACAGCTTCATTGAATACACGTATGTATGGAGTGTTTAAGTTCATTCATATACTCTATGTATACATAAATATTTATCAAATCTTATGGTTAAAATAAATAATATTTTAACAATACTTGGTTTATAATAACAGCAATAATTTATAATTTATAAATACAATACAATACACTCCATAGATACCTAGCAGGGAAGGTATGCCTCACAGCATATTCAATTCAATGATATTCTAATATTTCTAATAAATTTTATTAAATTTTTTCACAATAAATTTAAGAATGAACTTCAAAACTCATTAAAAACTGAAAGAAAAACTTTAACAAACCTTTGAAACGTTTTTTATTATTTTAAAAGCAATCTCATCAATCGAATATGCGTTTGAAAATAGAAAAAATTTGCACAAACTTTTTACACGCTTTATTAATGTAAATACATGTACATGTACTACACCCTAATTTGTAGATCAAAAGCCAACAAAACTAGTAGATGAAGCGGTATGCCAGTACATTGAACTCTATATTACTGATCCCGAGAGAAATGTTGCACCAAAGGAAGAGGATTTACACTGTTTAACACTATAAATTACACAGTGGCGGTTATTATCGAGTGAAGACTTTAAATCAATATAGAGAATAGAAAATAATCAAATGCTTGCATTCAAACTGTAGAGAAAGAAAGGGCTGAAGAGTTCTATAAAACACAATCCATCTGCTGGTATCTCTAAATTTAGAGAAATAACTACTGCTGCTATAATTACATTAAATAGGTTCATGTCCTTGCTAAATTATGACAACAAGTGTAAAGTAATAATACAGAAGTTGCCAGTCCTATAGTTCACAGCAAACTGTATTGCATAATTGCTTAAAAACCATTCTACAGAATATCATATACTCAAACGAAATTCGTTGAACAACATCTAACATATGTAAGCTGCGAATTATATGCCGCCATAACATTTTAATATAATTTGCGCAATTGTATTAAAAAAAAAAAACATTTCGTTTTATTTCATATGCTCATTATCATTTTATTTAAATACACGATTATTTCATTTTCGTTTGTACATTCCATTCAGAATATGTTCCAAAAAAAGAAAAAAAAAGAAAAAAAAAGGAAAAAAAAACACTGTCGTTCCATTCATGCAACATTCATAGGAGCCATAATACTTACAGTAATGATTATACTTACGAGTCTAGTTAGTATAGCAGACCTAGGCTATGACCTTATTTTCTTTGAAACAACAACAACAACAAACCGAAAAGAAATGAAAAGAACAGAAATGAAATGAAAAGAAAAAAATGAAATCATTATCATGAGCTTGTATTACGTTTGCGATTACGTATCCAATTTGAATATGAAAATTTAATATTTCTTTGGAATTCCTTCTTTGCCTTCATGATGGCGCTGCTATTGTTAAGAAAATTAAAAGAAAAACAAGATTTCGCGAAAATAATCTAAAATAGTGAAAAACGAAAAGAAAAAGTCAAACCAGCTGGTAATCAGTGCGAAAATAATTTTTTAAAATATTCAGTTTGTTTTTTTTTTCATTTTTTTTATTAAAATCACTTCAAATACACAATAAGAATCATGGCAAAAAAATGTTTTTGAAAAAATAATTTCAATAAATCGATACTCTTCGCTCACATTATACTGCGATATTGCAAAATACTGGGATAATATTGCTTTTGTTGAATTCATGAATGAATAATAAATGCTGGCTTAAATGGATAATCAAGTAAGCCCTGGGTGCTTTTTTTTTTTTTTTTTTTTTGTTCGTTTTCATTTCATTTTGTTTTGTTTTTTACAGCCATTCGCAGCAACAATATTTTAAAACTTATGGTTGGAGTTTTTGATATCGGCTTTAACCAACACGTAATTCCATTAAAGTGCAATTTTTATTTCATATTGTTGTTGTTGCTACTATTATTTGGCTTAACGGAAACAGCAGTTTGTTTGCTCTGGCTCTACTGCTCCGTTAACTGCAAACAAATACAAGTGCCAACAAAAAATTTGCCAGATTTCCGTTTTTCCATTGCATATCTGTCTCCCTCTCTCTTTCTCTCACTTGCTGTACTGGTGGCTATGCTGTAATGTAGTTGTTGCCAGTTGTTTTTGTTGTTGTTGTTGTTAGCATTACAATAATGGAAATCAGTTTAAATATTTACGTGGAAGCAGTACAATTTTTTTTTCTTTCTTAAGGGAGAATTATACGTTTTATTGTGTAAATTTTCTACCACAAAAACTCAATACACTGGAAAAAAAATGTTGGTTCTAAAGCAAAATCTGTTAGACAACGTATGGCACTTATCGCAATGTGATGTGTCGTTTAAAGCTAATCTTGTTGGGAAAACTCACACTCTAATTTCAAGTAGATCTGCTTAGCTCCGTCATAGTCTGCTCTGAGTATTCTGGCGAAGACTACTCGGTGAGATTGGAAATTTTCATTAAAGCGCTTAATCTTAGGTTATCTTGAAGTCGCCATAGTATAGTAGGTATACTACCTACGGCTTATTAGACGAGAGCTCGTGGTGGAACCCAACGCTCACTACACTAAACAGTCAAAGCAAAACGTGTAAGCTAGTCAAAGCTATCTTTCGTTAAGTAAAATAAAACTTAGAGATAATTTTTTTTTTAATTTTCAGTTGCTCTGTTAAATTTCTCCATGTGTATGGATTTTTTTTTTTTTTTTTTTTTGTATAGAAAAAGATAAAAACTTTACAAATTTATATTTTTTCTCCACTAGTGCTGCGAAAACTGTTGCTTTTTCCATTAAAAATGCTTCAAAAATAAAAATGAAGTTCAGAGCTTTCTCATGACGTTGGACTTTGTTGAATTTAATCTGTGTTGCTTTTTTGTACACCAGCAAAATGAAATTCTTAATACCCTAGTGCATTAGAAGGTTAAAAACGTTTTTAAATAATTCGCAAACTCGCAAACTTTATTAAAAATTTATTCAAATACAGAATAAAACAAATGATTTACAAGTTTTTTTCTTGTTAGAAAAACGTTTTTAAGCAGTTTACTTAAGAGGTGAAATGGGAAAATTAATGCGTTTAGCAATTTTGCTCTCCATTTCTACAGAGGTAAACTTCATATGATTTTCGAGATTCTTGTTATCCTCTCCATAAAATCAGAGAGTTTCCTAATTATTTGAAGGAGAAAGACTCATAATTTTTTTATACTTCAAAATCATTATTGTTTATCTCCAAACGATCATTGGGACCTTTTCTAAGTACCTAAAACTATACTATATTTTTGGATTCAAAATAAATTCGAAATTAATTATCACCACCTGGCTGTACATAAAATCATTTTAAATTTACTAGAGTTAGAGCAGGTAATGGTGTCTATGAAATCAATTTTAATGACATACAAAACACCACAAAAAACCTCACATATTTACCTGCCTAAAAGTATGCAACGGTTCTTAGAATTTTGCCACTCGATAATAGTAAACTTTGTTTAATCGCTGTTTCACGTTTCGTTGCTCGAAACGAAACTGTTTGTTTATCCCCCAAGGACAATGAAGAGGAAAACTTTTGTTTATTCTTTACTTGACTCTTCTTCCTAGGATCTCTTCTCTTCTCTTTTTATGTTTTTGTATCTTTTTTTGTTGGAAAAACTGTTCTTTCTATTTATAATCATTAACTGGCAGTATGTCAGTATGCTGTTGTACGTGGAACTACATAGGCAGTGTGCGGGAATTAAACACAGAAAAACAATAAGAAAATATGAATTGAGAGGAGGAAGTAAGAGAAGTGAATATAAAAGTGTTTACTTGAGCTAAAGTTACAGAACGTGATGTAAATTAGAAGGCAAGTTTTGACAACTAAAATTCCAAATATCCTGCCTGTCACGTTGATGTTAAAGTCATGCTTCAGGGAAACTTTAACCATTTAATAGATTTTTCATTTGAAAGCAACAAACAAAACAACAAGAAAAACAAGGAAAAACTTCTGATAAAAAGTCATTGAAAATTTTCTGCAAAGACTAGAGAACAAAAGAGAAAAATGTATGAAAGAAGAATGGTATCGTAAATGTAAACGAAATATGTTTTCTTGGTATCAAAATGAAGATGTTTAATGTGTGTTATAATGTGGGTCATTAAGTTAATTAGTTGCCTATTGCTTTTAACGTTTTCTATTTTTGTTTTTTGACTTTAAAAGAAAACTACGTGATTAACATTTATCTCCCATAGCTTATAAGACAGTTTAAATTTATTTTTATGCTATTGTTTATTGGGTAATAATCAAAAAAAAAATGGCGAACCATTTTACGAAATGTGATGAAGCAACACATAAATAAAGGCAAACATTTTTTATTTGAATTTTTTTTTAATTTAATTTAATTGCTTTTAATTAAAATTTTCATTTTAATTAAATTACTAGGTATTGTATGCCCTTTTAAGGGAGAGAAACGTTTTTTTTTTTTTTTTTGATTTTTGAATTGGGAAGAGTTGTAAGAAAAGTTGTCAAACAGTTTGGAAAGTGGAAATTTCCTCTATTCCATAAGAACAACAACAATTTGGTTAGTCGTTGTGTAGTATACAACTCACCACTAAATACTGTTTGTCACCCTGTTTGGTACACCCTGGGGGAGATGCTATCGCCTTTTCGAAAGTATTTTGTGGTCAACAAAATTTGAAGTTGTTTTAATATCAAGATAAAAAATTTTCTCTGAAAATTTTTTAATATCGTCTCGAGATACTCATCCATTAATGCAGGGATCATAAGTCGTATATGGGCCCCAAAGCATAGAAATGCTCTTAGAAATTTCATTGCTCATGAGCTGTTCAGGACTGATATGGTCTAACGACCTTACCCTTTAATTGGTAAAAATAGCTGACATGGAACTCTCTAAAGATGCGAAATATCTTACTAAGCCTGTAAAAAACGAAAAAGAGAAAAAGAAAATGGCCATCTCGCTCGAAGGTGCCCGATTCTTACGTGTGACTGCATATAAGGTGAAAAATTTTGGAGACGGAAGACCCTCCTAGCTAAAGTGCAAAAAAGTGGCATATCAGGCGCCTCCAGACCCTCTCTTTAGACATCGTTAAACTGTTTTTAGTTTCTATAAAATAAATATCGAACGCACTATTGGCAAAAACCAAGCACTCACTAGGCTGTTGGAATCGTAAAATATTTTTCCTTCTTTTTTTTTATTAAAAATCTTTAATAAAATTCAAGAATTAAGTTTTAATTCCTCTTTCCTTTTTTCTTTCTTGAAATACAAAATGTAAAGAAAACATTTTTCTTTTTGTTTTGTTTTGTTTTCTGTTTTTGGTGTTTTGTTAGGCTTTTTAATATTTTCATAGACTTTGTTTAAGAACCCTTTTTCAAGTAGTTGTTGGTTTTACAATAACCTCTTATCTTTGGAGTACATCTTCTGTTTTTCACTTTTCATATCCTTTTTGAATACTTTTCATTTTGTTATTGTTTTTAAGCCTCTTTTGCATAATTGATGTTGTGCTCACAGGGCCAATAGGTTTTTCAAACTCATGCCATACTCTCATGCAATTTTTTTCTTGTTTTGTTTTTTTGTTTTTATTTTGTTTTGTTTTCTTCATTTTTATTGCCAAGAAAATAACATGAGGATATCCTTTCATTGCTTGTTGATTCTGTAATTCATTTTTGGATGTCTAGTTCTCAATAATGTGGATGAATTTCGAGAAATTATGGCAAAACAGAAAAGTGAAAACAATTTTTCATTAGAAATTGGTTTCTCATTTGGTGTTTCAATAGTCAAAGTACTTTTGCTGAAAGCTTGTTAGTGTGGTCTTGGGCTTCATGAAACAACAAAAAACACCTGGAGATCATGTCATTAACTTGATTGTAATTGATGAACCCTCTGATGGACATAATTCGTGACTAGTTACTTACTTACATACTAAATGAATCATTGCAACCCTTTCAGTTGGGACTCTTACCTAGTTTCTCACAGCACCCATGGTGTGTATGCGGAACAAACAGTTTAAAGTCTGCTCCGAATGTTAGACATTCTTGGCAATTTTATTTTCTCTCAGAATTTTTGCCAGAAGATTGCTGAATGGACGCCCTTTTATATTTCTTGCAATCTAGAGATTTGTTAACATGGCTAATTAAATAAGTAGTCTTAGTAAAACTGTTTACATACATACAACCATTCAGCCAGGATTACGATCTAGCTTCTAACATCATTTATGTTGTGTGTGTTAATTTTATACATGAGCGATGGAACCTACAATTTAAAGTCAACTCCGAAGAACGGATTTTTCATAAAAATTTTCATGGCAATTTTTTTTACTGGCAGAGTTTTTTTTCCAGAAATCTGCTGAGATCTTTCTTGTCTGACCTGGGCTTTGAATCGTGGTCTTAAATTTAATAAGCCAACACACTACCTACCGGACTACAGCGACTTTAGTGGCAGTATATCAAGAAAAAATATATCATGCCACGCCTATTTTTTGGATATCCTAGTACAAAATGGTCTTTAGTTTATGAAATTTCATAGAAATTCTTAAAGCTTTTTGTATTTCATGATATTTAATTTCTTTTTAGATAAACTATACTCTAAGCATTTTTAGAATCTCTAGACTGCTTGGTCTTTAACATTCTATTTCAAACTTTGGCTCTTGTTAGTTCAGTCCAGTTTAATGAATTTGAAAGTTCATTAAAGAGCATTTGCTTACAGGCAATGCATAATTTATTTCATTTTCTACAAACAAACAAACTTCATCATCATCATTGTAGTATTGTAGACCACTCCAAGACATCCCGGACCTTTTCGCATTACTTTACTTAGCCTAACTGGGCCCTGTATCTACTGTATACGAAGGAAACCAGCATAACAGACACAACCATTACAAGGCAATATTTATTTATTGTACCAGCGAATAAGAAAAAAAAACAAAAATTCAAAATGAATGTTTTCTTGTTTAGTTTGCTTAACAAATTACATCACAAGTCCGTTTCCAAGTCAGCTGGCTTTCTTTAAGCTGAAAAAGATGGCATGTCCAAGAGGGTGAGCGTAGTTACATAAAAGATGATGATGATGATTATGATATTATTTTGCTGCCCCTGTGTTGCTTAAAGACATGTTAAGGAATTTGTCGGCAAACAAGCAAAGCACGACAATCTATAAAGAAGAAACAGCAAAACAAATAAAACGAATACGAGTCGTTAACTATTTATAGCAGGCAGGATGAGGCAGGAGAAGGCAGGCATAAATATGGTGTTAGAGGCTGCCTAATATTATGATTAAATAAGTGGCCCTATGACTTAAATCAATACAATAGAATACACAAGATATTCTAATTATATAAGTGTGTACATAGCCAATACATATATATATACATACATATACATTTACGTAATTATTAAGTTCTCAACGTTTAATGTCATTCTTTTTGCTGTCAATTGTTTAACAAATTCCATGGAAATTTATTTCATTTGTCATTGAGAGTGCCGTTAATTGTCTGCAATTAATTGATCGTCTTTTCTTTTCTTTTCTTTTGTTATTATTGCTGTCAAACGCTATGGCAGGGTATAAAAAGACTCGTTGGTCAATCTGTTAACAGGATCCAAATTGTCTATCATATTTCAAATTGACGGCAATCGATAGCTTATTACATCGCGCGCTTAATCGGAATATCGAATCGATAAATAATTTCACTTTTCATAAGAAATACTCCAAACAACATTGCCTCTACCGTCCACATGGAAGACCAATGAAAAGAAAATAAGAAACATGATAAATTGCCTGTGAAACGAATAGGAAGGGAATAAGAAATGAGAAATTATGTAAAGTTATTGTGATGATATGGAATGGTCTCCTTTACCCATTATTATGCATAGCTATGCATAAGGAACTTAGTTATTGTAAGAGATCTGCATTTTAATAAAAAATTTTTATAAATTTCATCTCAAATCTATTACGATAGACTTTCCAATAAAAAAAAAAACGTTAAAGTACATACACATTCTCAAGGATATGATAACTCAAGGGAATCACTATAAAAAGGATTAATTTAGTCGGATTAGTTACAACCCAGGTCAGACATCAAAAACAAAATATGAAAAAATATTTCTTAGGCGACTTCCTCTCAGCAGATTTCGGGCAAAAACTCGGAGAATAAATAAAATTGCCATGAAAAGTTTCTCAAAAAAATCTGTCGATCAGAGTCGACTTTAAACTGTAGGTCCCGCCACTCATGTATAAAAAATTAACACACACAACATAAGTGGTGTGAGAACTAGGCCGTAATCCTGACTGAAGGGTTATCAATGGCCAATTATGTATGTTATGTATGTAGTTACAAACTAACATAATGCAGTGCTAGAAGAAGCAAAAATATTAGAGAGAAACCGTGCAACTTGGAAATAATTTGGGGGAATTCAAGAGCTATAAAGGAAACAAATTAAATTTTTGTATTGGTCAACTTCCCTTTTGAACATTATTTAACAGCGATAATAATTTAATTTTTTACTTTGGTTCCAGGCTATGGTTTTGCAAGGTTGATTATGGTAAAGGCTTTAAATTTTTTTTACCTGCCAAAAGGCAAACAATATAAATGAGAAATTTATTTTCAAACTTTCATTCTCCTGAAATTTAAAAAAAAACCTTTACGACTTAATTAAAAAGTTTTTTTTTGTCTTTCCCCCTTACAAACAGCAGCAAATTAAACCCTTTTTTCGAGTTTTTAATTTTTACCTCTTTTGTAATCTTTTTTTTTTTGTTTTTATTTCACCCCACTCTTCTTATTGCTTATGTGTTTTCATTGATTACTTACCACTTCGTTTCTGCACCATATTGTGTCCGTACAAACGGCTTAAATCAAGTGCTTTCACATGGACCTCAAACAGCATAATGCCTATAAAAAGTGGCCAGGTTAAACGCCACATCAGTAACGACATTTTTCTTTATTTTCTTTCCTTTTTTTTTGGCGTTGAACTCAAGACCTTCCTTTACAGCGCAATAATTAATTTTCGATGCCAGAAAAGGATTTTAAAATCCAAAAAAAAAAAAAAGTTTTTTTCTTTTGTGTTTCTCAAGGATTTCAAGAATAACTCGTTCTGTTCCGTTTTTTTTTTTTTTTGTTCTGTTCTTTGGAGATGAAACTGAACAATAAAATTTAAAAACAATGAATCAAGAAAAGTAGAAGAAGAAAACAGAAAACAGAAAAATAAGAAAAAAAGTTTCTTCTTTCCAAACTTGTTTTACACTTGACTTAAGACTTGAAGCGTGTAGTTGCGACGTTTAATGATGTTCTTTTGTTCTAAATTTGTTCGGGAATTTGTTTTATGGCTGTTGTTCACTGAAGCTCTCTATTAAATAGCAGCATTACACACACATATGTCATTAGCACTGTTTTCATTAAAAATTGGAAAAATTACAAACACGCTTAGTCACGGTGACACAATGTTGGTACGCGACTTTAGGAAAAAAGCAAAAAAAAAAAATTAAAAGAAAAAACGTTGAAATGAAAAGCTAAATGAAGAAAATCGTTTTAAATTCTTGTTGTTGTTTTTTTTTTCTTTGCTGTTTCTATAGTGTACTATTGTATTTTTTTTTTATTTTTTTTCTTTCTTTCGTTTTTATTCACCACAATATCCGTTTCCGTTTGTTCTTTATTTTAAATTCAATGTTTCACTTTGAGTTCTTTTATTTCGTGATATTGTCGGCTTCAAATTAAAATTTCTATTGTTTAAAAGTTCTTTTTTTTTCTCTCTTTCTTTCCTTTTTATTTTATTTTATTTATTATTATTGTAATATTAAATCCATTTTAACTTTTAAAAGATTTCTCAAAAATAAAAGTAGTTTTTCGAGGCAATACTTGATATGTTTCGTTACAATTGCAGTTGCAGTTTTGCTTAAAAAGAAATTTTGTTTTATTGTATCGTGGTTACACGATTTCTGGAATAGAAAAAACTTAGTTTAATTAGTATTCAATTTGGGCATCAAGGCAACAAGTGTATATTTTCATTAATTTTTAAAGCACCTTAAGGCATGCAATATTTTTTTTTAATTTTTTACCCTTTAAAGTATACAAAGTAAATATAGATTCAGTCACCATATTACGATTTAATTTGTGTGTCAACTCTATTATGAACAGCAAGTGAACTTCTGTTGTGTTGCTTGCTGATATAGCTCCTATTCACCCCCATTTCTTACAATCAATTTGTTTCGGTATGATTTTCAAAATTCCATTTTGCCCATGCTGTTATTGCAGAACATATTGCATGTGAGTGTGCAGCAGATTTAAAAAGTTATCTGCATAATTAATTTCTTGAAAGAAATAAACACCAAACATCGCAATGTGTTACCCACAGGAGTGCTCGGCAGTGCCAGGAACATATTTCTTGCCTAGTCGACAGACTTGCCTCCTTATTATGCAATACTCCCGAGAACATAATATTCGGCCATATCAACCTAGCGCTCGAACAGGTTTCCTCTTCTAAACAGGAAGCATTAATCAAAAAGTAAAAATTGTCCTTAATTGTCATCCTAATTGTGGCCAAGGGGAGTCTTATGTGAATCACACAATTGGAGTATTTCAGTAATACACCCGTTCTGACCAGTGAGTTCGTAGCACAAGAGAGACACATAAAATAATGCGCCGTTTCCGAAAAGACTAGGTGTGAAAATAGGTTGTGAGCCGATATGATGTTCAAAAAAAAACTTTAACGTAGCCTGGCTTCTTGCGTATATCATCACTATACTTTCAGGAATAATCCACGACGTTAATCGCCATGAGGATAGGTACGAATTCTGCCTAAGACACGGGTGTCCAATACAAGCGAGTGTCCAAAACACAAACTGTTTCCCTATCCAACAACAACCGCTCGATATACATTTTCATTTAATCAGGAGGACTCCAGTGACCTTATGCACGCATAATGGGTGGCGTAAGAGACAAGGTTGCAAACCTGACTAAAGAGTTGTGTTGACTAAATTAAGTAAGTAAATGACCTTTAACCTATTTGAAGCAAATACATTTAATACTTTGATTACTTTTTTTTTAAATTATTGATAAATCGAAAGATTTGTTTTATATGCAGACCCATTTTAAATTGGTCATGAGCTATAAGATATAAATTGCCCAACCCTGGAGAGTATTAAAAAGAAGGCAGACTTTCCTTTTCAAATGTTATCGTTATTTTTGTTCAATAATTTTTATTGTTCTATGACAATGAAAGGAATTAAAGAATTCCTTTGACCTAAAAGCAGACTTTAAAAATATATTTTTTATATGTAAATATCCGTCTTTCGACGTAAATGATTGCGTAAAAGAAAGAAAAGAAGAAGAAAATATTTCTTTGTAAAAAGGAATATAAAAAGTCGTTACACACTTTTTTCATTTTCTTTTTCATTTTCGTTTTTTTTTTCAACAATTTTATTTGTATTTATTACCATACGCCTATAGGTATGCTTTACCTTTTTTAAATTCTTGTTATGCCCACATTTCATTAAAAATCTATGAGTAATAAAAATGGAAAATAAAAATGCACAGAATGAGGATACTGTTTCAAAATATTACCTACTAAAGTATCATTGGCTACTGTGGGGAAGGGAAAAGGTGCTGTGCTTAGGGTTTACCAGACAATTGGTTTGTGGTAGCACAAACAGCAATTCATGGCTGCCTTAAGGTATTTTCAATTTATTTTATTTTCTTTTTGAATTTCACACAAATATTGTGGTTTCATAACGATTTATTGCTATAGGACCCGGACTAGAAACCAAAGGCATTACACCACACACTCACACATACGCACACATTAATAATGTCAATTTGTATTTTATTTCATATTGGTTTTTGCGATTGTTATAGAAAAATTTATGCATTTCACATACAACACGTAAGTAAGGTCTACCATCCTCCCAATCCTACTCCTTAGCCACTCTATCATAGCCAGAAATAATAATTGAAAGGAAAATCTTAATTGGATTTTTAGGAAGGCATTGAAGTAGAAATATTTTCTTTATGAAAGACCATTCTCCTAATAATAAATCATAATATTTTATAATTTTCTTATAATATACCTAGCAACGTAGGGTATCCTATGTTCGTTATAATCGAAGTGAATGTGCTTCATACACCATAACTTGCAATAATATCGTTGATGGTAGAAAGAGAATCGTTTATTGTATCATATTTCTTTGTAAATCATTCATAATTTATGTGTTTTAGCTTTCTTCGAAAATGTGAAAAAAAATGTATAACGCCTGAAAATATGCAAATATTTGATACTCCTTTATGGTTTGTTACATCTGCAACAATTTGCAAAGAATCGCTAAAGACTTGTTAAGATTTAAAACAGTTTTCATGCCACAGCAATTTTCATTAAACAAATTTTTAGTCAATAATGGCACGCTAACAATAGTACGAGCGAAACAACAAAAATTTCTTCAAGATTTTTTTCTCGATTTTGTTTTCAATTCTTTGTTAATATTTGAAAAAAAAAAATTTTTTTTCGTTTACTTGGGAAAATAAAAGCTAAGGCAAGCAAAGACTAGTCATGGATATTTCCATGCTCTAAACATTTAATTTCTGGATTCCTTTTTTAATTTTTAAGAAAAAACCATAATAAAATTTTATTGGTCTGTAGAACCAACGAAAGAAAATATTGTCTAGTTTTTATAGCAGAAATAAAAGCAACCAAAAGTGTGCTTTAAATCGGTTTTTATTATGTTGCAATATTCCCTAGTGAAATATTAAACGATAATACTCCCAAAAATATGTTGAAGTTTTTAAAATTAAAACGAAATTTTCAAAAATAAAAATGTTTGTGTAAGTTTTAATAATCCCGAAAATATGCTTTAAAATTATCAATAAAATGAATTATCTCTATGGTATGCTACGGTCTTGAATTATGTAAGCATAATGTCTTATTGTATTATGTGAACATCTGGTACAAGCTGGAGTGGAATGGTTCCAGGACTTTTAAGCTACCCCATTAGAGTTCTGTGTCGAAGATCAACAAGCTAAATAATGAAGAAATGAGTAATCAGTTATCCAATTAGTGTAAGCACTGAAGCACTATAATAAAGTGACTGTGATCAGCGTTACATTATTTAGAAGAGTTTTACAGAAAAAAAAGATTGAGAAAGTCAATGAATTTTCAAGCTGCATTCCATTATTGCTACCATGGAGAAGACTTAAACTTGGTTCTCTTTGGGAGTGGCACAAACCACCAAAACGATATAAGGATACCAAATATATCAGTAAAGGGTTTTGTTATAGCCAGAAGGCTGTAGAGAAGACGGAGTAGCCAGGCAACGTTTTTTTGTTGATTATTAGATTACCTTGTCTGTTCGTGAATTATAACAAAACCATGTTTTCTGAAGTGTCCTTAATTTAGTGCGTATTTTCAAGACGATGCGCCAGTTCGGCCAACTCCATGCACATATAAATAGTCAATAGGTACCTTAAAAGCATGAAACTCGGAAACAAGACCTTCAACTTCACACCTGTTCTTAAACCTTTCTCATTACAATTTCTTAGAGATTTTCATTTAAATAAACGGAACAATTTCAGGTATTTTGTAAATAAGCTAATGCCTTGAGCTTTAAAAATCCTTAAAGTATGCTTAAATTTTAAATACTTTTTACATAATATATCCCTTAATTCTTATCCTGTTTTTAAGGCGCTTAAAATTCAAATTTATTTTTTATAAAACCTGCATTGGCAAAATATATTTCTCATTATACACGCCATGACTTCTCGGAAAAGGTTTAAGTTCTCAGGATTATTTGAAATGAAAAGAGTTTGAAACACCTTAAAGTATGCTTTGATTTTAGGTAAAAAAATTAACAAAAAATTGTTTTAAAAATTAAAAATTGAAAAAAGTATAGAAAATTAGAAATTAAATTAGAATAAGTAAAGTTTTAGTATTTAAATGGGATTTTTTTATCTAATGCATAAAAGTATGCATAAAAGTATGCTAGACAAATATGAAATACCATATATTATATTCAAAGAAATTTGTCTGACAATAGTTTAGCAAATTTTTTTTAAATTTCACATTTCATTCCTGGAGTTTCTTAGGTGGTTGTTAACTCTTAATAATTTTTATTTAAATAAAGAGAAAATTCATAAAACTTTAGTTTCTTCATCTAGAATTACGAAAACTGTCAATTTAAATGTATTTAACGCCTAAAAACTTGCTTTAAAAATTAAATATATTTATAAAACTATTCAAATTGTTAAACAAATATGTTTATTTGTAATTGATTTCCTTAAAATATAAAGTAAATTAGAAAAAAACAGGAATTATGAGTTACTATCAATTTGTATTTACTGTACGCCTAAAAGTTCATTTTATAAATTCAACTGTATTGCTTTTTCAGGTTTGATTTTTTTTTCAATTTGAATCAGTTTCGGGGTTTTTTTGTCTTTCAAAATCCTATTAAAATTTGACTGATTTCATTGA
Source organism: Sarcophaga bullata (assembly GCA_005959815.1). Lineage (NCBI taxonomy): Eukaryota > Metazoa > Arthropoda > Insecta > Diptera > Sarcophagidae > Sarcophaga > Sarcophaga bullata. The sequence continues at coordinate 736,448 of QOCX01000014.1, forward strand.
AAGCCTTGGCATATGTAAAGGTTTTTTAACCAAAAAAAAGCACAAAATTTAAATAAAAACTAAACATTTGATTTTATTTCAGACACAAGTGATCTTAAAATAAAATGAAATAATATTGCATGTGTTCAATTTTAGTTGCCTAAAACTATGCCACAATCTATATTTATGCCAATATACTTTTGGCAGCTGTTTTTATAAATAGATTTTCGTTGGCCATTTATACAATTCATAACCTTTACCTGTAAGGTAAACACATACATATTGTATATATACAAACAAAATATTGATTGAATGCTTTACGTTTGCAGGTACATACGTATACTGTATAAGTGTTTATATGAAGTGCGAAAAGGATTACTTTAAATTTTTTTCTGGTTTTATTCATTCTGTTTTATAGAAAAATTTTATCACTTTCATTATGTTTTAGTTAGAATTTCAATAACTTTTGCTAATAAATCGTTGGTGTTTTTCCATAAGGAATTCTTAAAGAAAATGTTGCATATTTTTAGTAGCATATAAAATAATTAAAATGTATTTTAGATATTAGTTACATCAGCAAGTAGTTCAATGTAATAATAATAAGTATTTAAATTTTCTTTAAATTTTTTGTGGTCTACTTTTAGGCAAAAATTACTCGAAATAAAAATTAATTGCTTGCGAAGTGAAATTTTGCAAACACATTATAAGATAAAACTTATAGCTTAGGAGAGCAGCTTCTTAAACTTTTTTTTTGGCTTTTTTAAAACTTTGGAAAATTATTATTATTTTTTGTTTATAAATAATAAAAAAATGTTCAAAGGCTGCAAAATATGCTTTAGGGGGTGCTTTAAATTTTGTTTTTGTTTTATTTATTCAAATTTGTTATATTTATTCTAAATGTTAAGGATTTCTTATGCATACTTTCAGGCTTTCATAGAAAAAATTGTCTATTGTGCATATTTTTATGTTTATTTTTATTTCTTTAGAACTTGCGAAAACTTTTAAGAACTTTTCTTTACATTATCTTAAAAATATTTGAGCTTCCATACGAAATATCATTTATTTCAAGAATATCTTTCATGAAAAAAAAAGTTAAAAACTGGCCTAAAACAAAGACGAATCTAACATTAAAGGAAACGTTGATTATGTCATACAAATTTGTATACAAAACGTTGTTAATTTTCATTTTTAACCTACTGAGGGCAATTAAGAAAGTTTTTTAGCCAACAATTTAACTTCAACCCCCGATTAACGAATGCAAATGATAAGAAATTCAACAAAAGCAAGACGTTAACCTCCGTAATAATACACAATAGTGTTTGCTTAGAAGTGACCCTGCATTTTTTTTTTTTTTTTTTGCTAGAAAAATATGTAGAAAAACAAAAATAATAATATGGTAACATTTGGTAGTATTTGGTAGCAACTACCGACTGTGTTTTCTGCTGAACTTTTTTACGTCATTGTGTGGTATGTTGTTAACAACAAGTCAACATAAAACTTACCCTCCTGCAGCTGAAAAGGACGACATGTCGTTTAAACCATTCATCACGTTCTTTTCAATTTTTTTTTTGTACTTTGTTCTCCAATAGAAGGGAAAAAATAGAGAAGGCAACCAACCAGTTGGTAGTTGAAATATTCTGTTAAAAACTAACTAAAGTCACTAGTATAAAAAGGCCAAAGAGAACCCAGAATTTTTTTTTTTTTTTTGTTTCATTTTAAAAACAATAACTTCCACTGACTTTACTTAACCAAATGTGAAACACGTTTGTAGCTGAGTTTGTGTTTATTATGTTGGCTCATTCACTCAGCTTAATTACTACCAACTAAAACGGAAAAATCCACTTAAAAACTTTTTGGATATGTTGGAACATCCACGCAGTTTAAAATTTCTTGTTTTCTTATTCTATTTTCATGTTCAGCTGGGAGCATTATTCAAATATTCAAAACAAGAACAAGAAAATAAAGAAAAAATTTAATAAAATTTTATGAAACCCAAAACGATAGCAATACCACAAACAAACTTTCAAAGCCAATAGAATCATCTTAAATATCCAAAAAAAAAAAGAAAATATTTTGATAAGAAGAGGTTTCAGGTTTCCTTAACTTTTTTTAGTGAAATGGGGTTTTGAAAGTTTTTGTAAAATAACAGTAGCGTTAATGCTTCATACTCTTTTTATCATTGGCCAAGGACTTTGGGCCATAATCCCTTCGTAGTAAGTAAGTCATGAGGAGTTGATTTTTTAAAACCAAATATAATCACAAGCATTTCATATTTCGCGTCCTGATGTTGTGTTATAATAAATAATGAAAAACTTTAAATCTTTAATGTTAAACACGAATTTTTTTTATTTTTCAAAAGCATACCTTTAGGTGTAATTAAAATTTTTAGAAACCATTTACAAGTAAAATAGAATCAAAAACTTTATGACTTTTAAATCGCACCCTTAGATTAAAAACACTGATGTCTGGATGTGGAAAATATGAATTGAATTAAAGACAAAAAACTTATTTAAAAATTTTAATTGAAAACAATTCTATAATTTAAATGTCAACATTAACTTTATTTAAAACAAATAAACAATTTTTCTACTGTTAGGCATTATCCGTAGAATCAGTGCATAAATTATAAGAAAAGCAATAGAGGACTTCAGTTGACTCAATTTATTTAATTATAAACGTTTTCTCATTTTTTTTTTGCTTTAATTAATTAATAAACTTTTTAAAGCTTTTTAATTGTCGCCTTTAATCAAGTTTTTAATGGGAAAAACTTGCCATTAATTTAAATTCATTTAGAATAAAAAAAAATCAAATTATTGCATACTTTTAGGCAATCTATATTTTAAAACAATATTTTAATACAATATGGATTTAATTGTATATTAAACTGATTAAAAATTTTAATTTTCAATATTTATTTTTCAATAGTAAAATTGTTTTTTTTAAACCATACTTTTCGTAGCATAAAATTTTATCAGTTTTTCTATAGAAAATCAATATTTTTTATATTACCAACATCAATTTCAAACGAATTGAATTTTAGTTGACAGTAAAAGTTTTTCGCTTCCAAATACTTTAATTTACTTTTATTTCTCTTAGCAAAAGTGAAATGAAATACTTGTTTATTGTAAAACAGTGCAACACGCAGCAGCTTATAGCATACTTTAAGGGGTTTCATCTAACAAGTATAGTATATAATGGTTTCCATCTTTACATTGGATTTCAATGAACTGGTGGACTAAAAGTGCTAGCCTCCTACACAAATAATTCCCTTTCAGGGTTATTTCGAAATTAAAAATTTTCGAATAATTCATTCAAAAGGACATCATTTCTATACCACACAGTATTGATAAAATGCAACAATTATCATCACAATTAGGCATGTCAGCGATACCTTTTGGCAATAGATAGAATTTATCTAGAAAATATTTTTCTAGGCAATCCTATCACATATCACTGATCATCAACCTCTGGCCAAGAAGGGTCCTTCATGCATACCAACTAAATTAGATCTCCTACTAATCAATTTAGCAACAGTCTGCATTATTACAGATTTGTAAAGAAATGCGGTTAAGATAGGTTATGGGCTTTGATTTTCTCCACATGAAATTATAAAGATAGTACTTGGGGGGAAACTTCCAGAAGAAACCCATTAAAGACGACATCGGATCAAGGCAAGTTACTAAAGCTTTTTAAAAATTTGCCATCCACTCAATATCAAATAATTTATTGTCAATTTAAATTAAGAAATTTAACAATAAGTTTTTTCCCTTTATATCAGTCATATGTTCCCCTAAGAACATATGTTCCCCTAAGAACATATGACTTCCATAGTAATCTGTTTATCAATCGATACTAAATCTTATTAATATAGCTGAAGAACATAAGAAAAACAATTTTTAAATATTTATAAAAATTATTTTTATACCTCCTCAAAGTATGCAAACAATTACAATGTCAATTTGTTAGCTATTTATCGTGATGTATTGGCAAAAAATCCATGTGGGGTTTTACTTTAATAAACTCTGCTTAAATTTTTTTCTCTCATTTTCTACTCCTTTTCCCCCTGGAATTATTTTTTTAAAACAGAGACTATATTTAATGTGTTTTTATAAGCCATGGAAATATATTTTTTGTATGTTATTCACTTCTTACCGTATGCTTTCCTTTTTTAGCACCTAAAAATATACTTTGGTTTTTTATTTTTGTTTAAAATGTTTTCGCTTTCACTGATTTAATTTTTTCTGTTGTGCGCAATAAAGGGAATAAAAGGAAAGAAGCCAAAGGAGACTGTTGCTTTGAATTCTACTCAGATTTCCGTCAAGAGAAATTTAAAGGTGGGGGTTTAAAAACAAACCAACAAAAACAATAACAGCAAAAGGCTTTCAGCATGCCATCTTTTTTTCTTTTACAACAGGGATGGTTTGTTTTTCATTATTATTCCGGAATAAGGGGAATGCGATAGAGAAAGTGTGGGAGAAGTAAGAAAGCAGAAATGCCTTTAATCTGTTGTATTTTCAGTAGGTGTTTGAGCTGCCATCAACTTGTTAAATGCAAATTGGTGTAACGTTTCTTTATCTTTAACTGTATTTCTCTTTTATGCCTTTTTGACTTTTGATTGTTGTTTTCTTATTTCTTTTGTTCTTTCCCTTCTTTACAACATCCTTCCTTTTCCTTCGAGCTTTTATCCTTATCATTAAGATCTTTTCTCGACAGCAACAAAAATAAAAAGGAGTTTAAGGTAGTACAATAGTATAGATAGCCTGTTGAGTAGATATGTTGATAGTGTGGTGTATTACACTGTCATTTTGCAACAAACTACCGACCTTTGAAATACTGTATCCTTTTATAGTGTTCTTGTATTTAAATTGAAACGGAAGGATATCTTAGTTATTTACTTAAGGATTTCAAAAAAATAGTCGCACACAGTCTGCTTAAAGAACTCTTTCATGAGGGTTATTTCCAATATAAAAGGGAATCAGAAACTTAATTTATTTTTCAAGCAATCCATTCTAGAATCAATGGTTCAGACCACCTGAGAAAATCAATATTTTTTGAAGTCAGTGTTACCTCTTAGTGAATGAAACAATACAATACACATGGTTTGCAGTATAGCCTAAGCATAATTTTTATCATAGACGGCATTATTTCTAAGAAATCGGGGCAAAGCTATTCAACTATGTCTACTTTACCTCTCCAATAGGTTTTAATTTTACCTTCTAAAATTCCTCTAAAATTTATCATTCCAAATATTAATTTTAATATTTTGAACAATAACTTTGCCTACATTAAGGAGTTTTTTTATTATTATTTTGTTCATGCCCAAAAAACTAAGCTAAAACGTTCTATAATTATCATATTATTTATTCGTTTAATTTTCTAATTAAAAATATCAAGAAAATTGCAAAAAAAACACAAATTCACTCAAATTATTAATGATATGAAATGCCTTAAAGTATACTTTACATTTTTAATGAGTATTGCTGTATTCAATTCTAATTGAAATTGTAATTTCCATTAAAAATAATTTCAATTATTAAGATAAACTGAACTAAGCTACAGTAATAGTTACGAAATATTAATTGAATTACAAAAAATTTATGATAAAAAGAAAAATCAATTAAATGATTAGAAATTGAATCGCATATGCGATTAAACAGATAAAAGGAAATTCTTTTAATAATAAAAAAAAATATTCTTTATTCGTTTGTTATTAAGCAATTATGCATTTTGTCGCACGTTAAATATCTTACAAAGTGAAGTATGCAATTCGTTGCATACTTTAGGGAGGGAGAAAATAGCACATTGTGTTATTTCCTTACTTTTTTCGTTTTTATATTTAAATAAGATTGATTAGCAACAAAAACAAGCTAGTGGTTGATTTTATTAATCTAAATTGACGTTCAGTAAAGTAAAGTAAATTGAGTGGGTGAGCAATTTTTAAGACCTAAATCACCTCAATAGCTGAAATATTAGCGATTGGATTGAAAAAAAGTGTTGAAAAGATACATTTAGTGCTTATTTCGTTCCAAAAAACAAAATTAAATTCTTATAATTACAGAATTTCAGAATTCTTAATTGTATATTATTCGATAAATAGGCCTCTAATCGATAAAATTAACAAATATTTACGGAAAAAAATACGTTTTTTTTGATGTTAGAGATAGTATCATACGTACATACATACATAATTGATCATTTTAACGCTTCAGTCAGGATTATAACCTATCTTCTCACACCACCCATTTTGTGAGTGTTAACTTTATCCTTGAGTGATTGCCTTAAACGATTATTATCAATATTGACGACCTCAAAGACCGTGATACAGACTGAATGGTATTAGCATCAATAGAAATCGGTTATAAGAGAACATTTTGTTTTGCTGATATCTCTAGTAATTAAGTTCTTGCATTTGATATAATTCTACCAGATCGTCAAAAAGCTTCAAAACTTCTCTGAGTTTTTCGAATTGAGAAACTCCCAGCATTGCTAAGGTAAATCTATTCTCTTCGAACAATTCATAGTCAAAAAACCCAATTAAACAAAAGCCACAATTCCAGACCACAGCAACGCCTTTGAATCCCGTAGATATCAAGACCAACATATGAGATTCTAGATGATAACAGACTATCTGATCAAACAAGGGGCAAATTTTAACTTCATTTGTCCTAAGTCATTGAGTTTACTTATCAACAGTCACAACGAAATATTTGAAAATTGGAGGGAGGAGAGAAAATTTTCTGCTCTCTGATATAATTGACTAAGTAGACCAGACTAATGATGTAGTTTATGAACCATTACAGGCTGAAGGATTACTTTGAACAGAAGTGGCCTCTCGGAGAACGAAATCATTTGATTTTATTAAAGTATCACTGAGAGCTTATACGATATCTTTTTGTGATTTTGCTACACTCGGCAAACAGTGCTAACATTGTTATGCTAAAACTCCACAACTTAGCCACTTCCAGACCAAAAGGTTCTTTATTCAGGAAAATCACAGATAAACTGATTTCCTTATGAACACTAAACTCAAACCCTTAACGTACATTTATATGTACACAATTAGTTTATTATGACAGAAAAAAATTGTTCTTAACGTAAACACTTACAAATTATTAATTTAGTAGTACAAGGTTAGTAACAGAGTCTCTGGTCGGTATTAAACCCATGACCCTCACATTAATAGACGAGCACACTACGCCCTAGATTGCCATTTTTGGTACACAATTTAAGAATTGTTAACATTTCAAAATATTTAAAATTTCTATTCAAATGTAAATTAAATTCTAGTAGAAAAATCAGTTTCAAAAGTAATTTAAAAAAACAATTTTTTTTTTCATTCGAAAATTGGAAGTTTTTAAATTCAAACAATAATTTAAACACTCATTTTAAATTTAATCTTTAAATGGTCATTAGTTTTATTTAACTTGACGGCTAACTACCCATTACAGCTACCAAAGGCTAAAAATATATATATATTGTTGCATATTTAATGGCGCTAACGACAGCAATACTGCTGTAAAGCCTTCTTTTAGGCACACATTTTCAAAAACATGCATAAAAGGAGAAGGAAGGATTTCCTTAGAGACTTAAAATACAAAATTGTTAAGGAAAACAGGTTAGACACACACATTTATTGTATTTTTAATATTTAAATTAATGAAAATATATATGCTTTGTTGCAAAATTAAATATTTTTATTTTTATTTTTTTTTTTATTTTTTTTATTACATTCGAGTGCGAGTATTTGTTTTAAATAAAATTTTCACTTGATAACACAAACAATTTAAGTTAATTTTTTTTTTTGGAGTTTTCAAAAACTTTTTTAAAGTTAAATTGAATATGAATGTGACACTTTAGAAGAATATTTCTTTTTTTATTTTATTTGTTAATAAATTTTTGTTTTTTTATGTTTTTTTTTTAAGTTTTTTTCTAAAAGAAACCACTACGTTTTGGTTACAAGTTCAAAACTCGACTGAAGTGTATTAAGCTTTGCTGCAACTAAATATACCCTCTTATAAATGCTACAGTTTAACTCAAATACAAACCGAAAAACGAAACGAAAATGTCAAAATTAAATTCTATGTTTTGTTTTTGTTTTGTTTTTGTTTTTTGTTAGAGAACACAATCAACACAGTTAAACATTGAATAGTTATTGTTGTTGTTCGTTTAATTCATACAACAGTTTGGTTGCAGAAAAAGCAAGTCTATCTCAAGGGGCACACCTGTTTTCATACCAAAAAACCTTAAACCTCATATCCTCTCTCAGTTATACTCTCTTTTGTTTACATGACTGCACTCTCAAAAGCCTTTTCGATGTTTTTTTTTCTTACACTCAACTCCCACGCAATTTGTTTTTGTTTTGGGACATTTTTTCCGAAAGTTTATTTTTTTTTGTCAAAATTTGTGAGTTTTTCTTTCTCTTTCTATCTCCTCTCCTTTCTCTCTCTTTCTCTCTCTCTCTCTCTCTCTCTCGTTTCAACATGAGTTAATAGTCAAATTTGTATTTATGGCCACATTAATTGGTAAGAACAACAAGTTGTTGTTAAAAGTAATTCAAATAAAATCACCTAAAAATGGGCATAAATCTTGTATTTATCCAGAGAAACCTTTCCTAGTTTCATGTAAATTTACTAAGAATAGTTGTAATAAATTGTCTGTGGTTATGCGTTATAAGCACCTCCCTTTTAAAACCCACGCGCCTTTAGCATTTAGCGCCACCTCTACAATGTAATTATAGCGCCCACGTTTTAAGCATTAAAAGGTTAACGTTTAGCTAACAAACATATATGAATTCACAGAAAACTAAGGGTATGATTTATGCTTTTCGTAGTGGGAGGCCTATTTAACAAGTAAAAAATTTTAACCAGAGACAAATTGTAGTTTGACTTTTTAAACTGATTTTGTTTCTCTATTTCTCTTCTGTTATTTTTATAAAAAATGAAGCCAATTTATTGAGTATTAAAGTATCAAAGCAATAAAAAATTTATTTTCTTATTAATAAACTAGCCTGCCACCAAACTAGGTATACAGAAACAGGCATCATAGCTGAGTATGGTTATCAGATGAGAATTAGGTTCACTTGGCTACTTCTTCAGAGTCCATTCAGCTTTTTAACTTCAGTTGCTGGATCAGCTGAATATTGTACGAGTGTAGTAGTCTACGATAGGCCCAGTTATTGTGAAAGACGTCAAAACCACTGATAGTGGTGATGTTTCCTGCTGTTTTCGCATTTGTTCGTTCGTTTACTGAACCAGTGAATTATCCACCACATTGCCATAATCCTCCCGACATAACGATTATGGCGGTTGTAAAATGGATAAAGCAAGCGGCACGTTATCCGAGTAGAACACCTTTTTTAATAGAAACAATTTTATTACGTCGTCGACCTGTCGTTGAATGCCTTAACTGTCCATGGTAGTTTGGAAAGACAGACTGTATAAATGCCAACTGATTTATCAGATGTAGCTTTAACAAGATGGCCATTATCAGCTGTCAAAGTTCGAAAGTTCCTGGTAGAAGACCCATGACATTAGATGACAGTGCGTTAAAATAATTCTTGTGGACTTTTTTTCGCTCCACAAGAACTTATCGAGCTCTAAGTAGTTCACTACGAACTTGCAAAAGTTACTTACTTAATTGATCTTTACGAACATTTAGTCAGGATTACAACCTAGCATCTCACACCACTCACATTTAGCGTGTTAATTTTATACATGAGAGTATGATTGCTAGAGCCAATGCCATGCCTAAATGGGAGTTAAAGTAATCAGACATTTGGGACATGCTGAATATAGATATTCAAGATAGCAATTGATTAAAACCTGCAAACTAATACAATGGGGAATACCTGCTAATATTAGTTTGAATTGATTTGATCTGAAATAAAATTAATGACGCAAGGCATATCGAAATGGAAGACTTTTTGTTGCACTGCTACCTGAAGACCAAATACATTTGTCCTCAAAAACCTAGACTTTAAAAATATGAACAAAATTTTGTATTGAATTTTAAAAATTTTTACACCCAAAATAACTTCTCTAAGAAAATCTGATCAAATTTATAAGATTTTTCTTTTCTTTTCTTTTTCATTTCTTTTCAAGCGAAAACTTTTGCTCTTTTATTTCAAATAAAGTTACTGACAATTTCTTTTAAACAACAAAAGAATAAGGAAAGAATAAAAACAAAAAAGAAAATCGAAAATAAATCTTGTTACCGCTCTGTGAAAATATGAGAAATATTTTCCATAATTTTTTACCTTCAACAAATGTTAACAACATTTGGTGGCTGAAACAAAAACAAAAACATAAAGAAATAAATCAAACACCATTTTCTTTTGAAAAAATATTTGAAAAATAAGATTCAAAACGAATTTCCAATACAGTACTTAAAGTTTAAAAAAATAAAAATAAAATCCAATGAAAGAAATTCTCTTAATCAGAGCTCTAGACCCAGCTTTTCAAAAGGAATAGTTTTTCCCAATAAGTAATCACTATAAAATCCAGATTAAAATTGAAATTTAGCTTTTCTTATCAAACTTTAAACCTTATAATCATAATCAAACCATATTTAATGTTTCATTTCGTTCGCTAAGTCTAGCCGAGTAGTCAAACCTCAGATCAGACATCTCCAACAAAACGAAATCAAAAAAATTTTTTCTTCTCCCACTGACTCTAAGCAGATTTCTGGCAAAAATTCTGAAAGTAAATAAAATTGCCATGAAAAGTTTCTCAAAAAATCTGTCGATAATAGTTCACTTTAAACTGTAGGACCCCCCACTCATGTATAAAATCATGACATACAACATAATTGGTGTGAGAAGTTATATTATAATCCAGACTGAAGCGTTGTAATGACCAATTATGCATGTAATTACCGTTCACGTAGAATATAAGACACGTTTTTAGGTTCGAAACTTCACTTTAAAACCATTGTTTACCTGCAGCAACGAAGAGCTGTTGCTGTCACAGTAATTCTAGCTTGTATTCATATTCCAATTTAGTTTGTAATCTAGCTATGGGAGCTACTCTGATAATATCTTATCTGAGATGTGAAAAAAGAAACTTTATTGTTTATAGTGACAGTGACTATATCACAGATGCGTTCCCTTCAAGTTATTAAAGACACAAACCATGTCTAAGAGGTATAATTTCAATTGATGAGAATAAGAGCGATTGATTGGCTTCTTCCCTAACACTCCTTATACCTTTTATCATTTTAATTTTTCCTTATCAAATATTCTCATTTAATACTTATACACTGACAGACTTACATACATATATTATCATCAATAAACTTCAATCAAAATTTTCACAATTTCCCTGCAACGAATAACTTTATTGAAGGCAGCCACCAGTGAAATAATGTTTTTGGGAAGATTGCAACAAAAATGCAAGAAAATATCAGCATCATAAGGATGATGATGTCAAGGTATTCAGAATATATATTCGCACTTTCAATATAAACGAAAAACAAAAGAAAATCTTCCCAAATATTAAGGGTATTCACTTTCAGTATTTAATATATACGAAGTCTTGTTTAAGTTTTCATAAATGTTTTGTTTAATTTAAGCATCAAAAATATTTTGGACTTTTAGGTTTATAGGTCAGTTGTCGGCCAATTTTCTGGATGAACTACTTACAGAGACACTGAAGGTTTTCATACAGGCTAGACTTAAGCTATTTTACATCAGTCCTGAGCAAAATTCGGTCGATAAATTCCAGTATTCTCCACACATATTTTCTTTCAGGACTTACAGGAAAATTCTTAAGTCCTTTACCAACATTTCCCGGAAAAGTTGCCGATTGATGGCTAGTTATGTGGAATTTCGTTTGGTGAATAGTCGGGTATCCTGTACTTTGAGGCTGCCCATACTACCGCTGCAAAAATGTTTATGAAGTGTTTATCCGAAACATGCATACCCTGGGGTCAAAGTTCATAACATGAGCTATAACCATAGCGACGCAAATTTGTCTGGCCTCTTTCCTTTGCAAGCAAGAAATGCTTGTGTGAGATTATTTGCCTGCCACTTCATAACGGAATACCCGGTGCACCCGCTTTTTTTATTATCTTCAATATCCTCATGTCGAGGAATTCATATGACGGCAACAGTTAAATGTCTTGCTATTTCCTGTAAAGAAGGTCCTGGATTTAATAATGGACTGCATTGTACTACGCTGAACTGTACTGTACTGTTAGTTAATATGAGTCCGATCGGTATCATTTTGTTCTTAGTTCCTCTTTGTACCAGCCAGTGCTATTTTTATTGTACCAAAAATGGAACTTTTGTAGTACCTATAATGGTACTTTTTATGTACATAATTTGATAGTATTTTTTCAAAATAATAATTGCTTTTAATTCAATATCAATGCAGTAGAAACATGATTTTTTTCCTTTTTTTTCGTACCAAAAGTGTACTTTTATTTTGGTACTTTTTTCCGTACTTGTTTTTTTTCTTCTTCAAACAATTTTCTTTATTTTTGTTAGTAATATTCGTTTATAATTTATATTAAAAATTATTATTGTTTATTGTTCCCCTACTATTGTTCCCCTACAGTCAATGGTACTTTTTGTTCCTAAAACGGTACTTTAAATGGTACTTTTTTATAATGATTTTTTTTAAGATTTTCTTAAATTTGATAACAGCATAGCAAAGAAGAAAATAAAAATTTTTTTTTTGGTACCAAAAATTGTGTATACATGTTGTATTGGTACTTTTTTATACTTCTTTTGTTGCTTTAATTAAAATGCTTTATTTTTTCACTGATTAAATCCTATTTAAATTTAAATAAATTTCTTAAACCTTTATTAGTCTGTTAATAAAGGATGCCACCTTTAATTTGGCCACATTCATTTCCACTGTATCGCTAAGCTTAATTGAACCCATGTCATCTACGTGGCTATAGTCTAGAAAGGAAAGGAAAAAAAATCTAATAAATAATCTCGTAGCCTTTTTCGTTCCTATTTCCTATTTTTCTGTTTAAATAATTAAAATTAAAAGCTACACGCAATTTTTTTTTTAGTTTTTTGCTTTACAAAAAATACACGCGGGGAGACTTACCATGTAAGAGCAAGACGTTAATACCCGTTTGTAAACCAACAGCACGCCAGGGATCTAATAAGCCATGGGTAAATATAATACGTTTGGATATATTAGAGAAGCCACCAAAAAGTTTATTTATGATCTCAGCTCTGTCATGCATTTGCTTTAAGGTAAGACTATGATGATGTTGTTGATGTGCCAAATTGCCGTGACCCACATTTTCATGTTCAAAAACATCCTGACACAATTGCTGAAAATATGTTAAAGGTACTTGGCCACCAAACACTACTGCAGGCAAGGATGTTGATGAAGATGAAGTTGAAGTGGTAGTTGTAGTGGTAGTGGAGAACCAACCAAATTCATGACATGTTTGATAAAACCAAGGACGGCCTTAAGATATTTTTGTGAAAATAGACAACAAAAACAAACAAATAAAATTACAAAGACACGGCGAATCTAAAAAAGATGACTTACTGGCTGTTGTTAAATCATTAACATTCGTAAATAGGGATTTTAAGCCTTGATAAGTGAAATCTAAACACCATTCCTCATCCACATCCTCATCCTCCATTTTCTTCCCTTGTGTTCCATCATTCCTTAGTTTCAGCTTCAAATTTGTTGCAAATAATTCCTGCAAATATTTCACTAAAGCTTCTAAAGGTTCCGTATCTGCAGTCGTAAACCTCAAGCAAAATTGTGGTATAAAGGAGCTGTTTAAAGTAAAAGAAAATTTTTATTTTTCATTCAAATCTCTTCTATGGAAATAAATTTTCGCAATAAAACCTATAGCTTTGCACCAGTCCGGCAAAATAGTTGCCTAAGCCATTGAAGAAAGCTTGACGATCTAATTCTGCTGTGTTGTCAAATGTTGAGCAAACATTTAAACGCCTAAGCACTTTGTTAAATTGATATGTTGGCATTACTCTGGCTAAGCTTTTAAAAGCTACTTCAAGCTTTTTGGCACAGCTAAGACTAGCTTTTTGTTTTATGGAAGTCATGGCTAAGCTCATATAATCTATAAAAGAAATACAAAAACAAAAATGTTATTAAAACCTGTTTTAAAAGCTCAAAAATTTCTCTGAAAAGTTTATGCTTTTCTTAGGACCAAGAAAATTTTAATTATTAGAAGGAATTGCTATGCTTGAAGGAGAGAGCTTTAAATATTAGGAAGCTTTGGTTCCGTAAAAGCTTTAGAAAATTAAAAAAATCGAAAGTTTCTCTTAATAATTCGTTTTTATATAAATTGCTTAAAAGCTTTTAATAAACTTTAGAGGCTTTAAAAGCCTCTTTAATTCGCTTACCCTGAAAATCCATTTTAGCTAGCAAAGGAGCACTAGAAGCCCATGCAGCATCTGCTTTATCAGGATAGAGTTTCATAAACCATGCTACCATACTACCCGAGTAAGAACCACCCACTAAGACTACCTTAGCTTGTTGTAAAGCTTTCACTGAAGACTTTTGAAAATCAATAAAGTACCTTAAATCCTCCAAAGATTGTAAGACATTAAGGTATTGCAAGTTTTCCACAGTCAAATTGCTGGAAATAAAACAAGAGAAGCTTTAAATTGAATTGGAAAACTTGAAAGCTTACCTTTTTGGCCAACTTTGACCATAATAACGATGTTCGGTGTAAAACATTAAAGCTTCATGCTGTCTGGCCATATCGTAAAAATGGCCACTTTGCAGTAAATAAGGTTGGATCTCCCATTCGCCGCCCACAAAAATAAATATCGGAGAACCAGGCTGATAGTAATTATCATTAACTAAATAGCGCTACAGAATGTAAAAAAATGTTTAGAAAAACTGCAACAGGCAAATGTAAACTTCTGCTAACCATAGGCCACAGCTCTTTATTATCGGCATCAAAATGATCGAGTTTTTGCTTCAACCAAAGCTGTTTAATGTTATCATAAGTTTTCTTAGTGCCATTATCACTTACAGGCGGTTCTCTTAGTTGCATTTTAAGAATGTATTCATACGGTTGCAGTTTCTGTATTCGCTGTTGATCACAATTGCCCAAATGGAAATTAAAAAGCATTTGTAATGCCATACTGTATACGATTAAATAGTTCAACATGTTCTTTCTCTCTGCCTGCCTGTCTATGATTTAATAATTTTTGAAATTGTTTCGCTATTTATAAGCAAAATTATTTACAAAAAAAAATTATTGAAAAGAATTTTATTGAAATCATTTGGTAGGAAGTAGATACTGAAAGCAATAGGGGCCCAACAACTATAATAATTATTAAAGACCCTGTAAATTTCAACGATCAACATAAGGTTATTAAATCAACTGTTGAAAGACCCGCATAAATAGGCCTATAATCGAATAATGAATTAAATTGAAAGAAATCGAATTGAAAATGTTAACCGAATCAATAATTAACATCACTATTAAAGAACGAAGAATGGTTCCAGTGCTGATGTTCGGGGAACTATGTCGCAATGCAAAGTAAAGAGTCCTGTAAACTAAGATCAGTAGTGTATGGTCCTTCATTCCTAGCTTCGTATCCTTAACTCAAAAACAAACTTGACTAACTTTTTTCTGTGATGTCCATACTGCCTTTTGCCTGATCAGATTGCTAGACTCTAGATATTTGACCAGCTACTGATATTGATATTGGTCAGTATTTTTCAGCTTTATTTGTGTTACTCGTTTTGGGGGAAATCGCCGTAGTCTAGTAGGTAGTGTGTTGGCTTATTAGATGAAAGGTCAAGGTTCGAATTCCCGGTCAGACATCAAAAGCGTAATATAAAAAAACATTTCTTTCGCGAGTTCCTCTCAGCAGATTTCTGGCAAAAACTCTGAGAATAAATAAAATTACCATGAAAAGTTTCTCAAAAATCTGTCGTACGGAGTCGACTTTAAGCTATAGGTCCCAGCACTCATGTATAAAAATTAACAGACACAACATAAGTGGTGTGAGAAGCTATGCCGTAATCCTAACTGAAGGGTTGTAATGGCCAATTATGTATGTATGTGTTTTGGGGAATAGCGTTACATTAGCAACCTTTTAGCAAGATGGAAAAATACCGGCACGATATGGATAAATAGGCCCCTCTATTTAAAGTTAAATAAATATAATTAAATGGAAAACGGCAACCCTATTTCACCCTCTTCTTACAAAAACTCTCTCTATTTACTCTGTCACTAATTCTATGTTTTTGATGGCAAATAACAAAAGCTTTTATGAGTACTAACCTTCATATGCTCTCTCATGATTTTATTTTCTCTCTATCTCTCTCTCTCTCTCTCTCTCTGTTTATAAAAGCTTTATTTTATAATTTTATAGACACAGAAACTCGTATAATTTCAATACATCCCCCAAGCCTTTTTTCAAAGGAACTTGCAAAAACACTCAACAATTGCTCGTTCATTGTAGCAAATATTCTCAATGGCCTCCTGTTGCTCGATAACTAACAGGTGGCTACGTCATGATTGTCATTGTAATGTTAACAGGATATTAAAGAGATTTAAACAACACACAGACACAGACAATCAACGAAAGGCTTTTTCATCCTTAAACAGAAACATACTTTAAATACAAAACAAAACAAAATAAAACAAAACAAAAAAAGAAAAACAAATTGGCTCCCCTTTTTGCAAAAGAGCAGCTAAAAAAAATAAACTTTTTTGTGACAATTTTTTTTTAAGTCAAAAGAAAAAAAACAAATAAAAAAACGATTTTCTTTTAAGAAACGAAAAAAAAAACATAAAAAATAGAAAAAAATTCTGTAAATATGAGAAATAATGTTAAACAGTGTCTTTGTATTGGTGAGTGGCATGAGTATGAGAGAAATGTTGAGTTTGTTTGAAGTGTTTGTGAAATGTTTACCCAAGCAAAAGTTTACAAATTTCTGTTTGGAGTGGGGGGGTAGGTGTTAGTATCCTTTCTTCTTTTTTTTTCTCTCTCTCTCTTTCAATAGGCTAATGTACATACCTTTTGTATGTACATATAGGTAACTGGAATACCTGTTTGTGTGTGTGTGCGTATGTGTGTATGAGTGTGAAGCAGCATCATATGTGTAAATATTTGATGGTTTCAGAGTACAGTTATACCTTGACATCGAAACACATTTATCTTATGATATTTGTAGTTGTTGTTGTTATTGTTGTTATTGTTGTTATTGTTATTTTTATTGCTTGCTTGTGTATGATGATGATGATATTTTTCTTGTTGCCTTTTATTATACAAATTCAACGTCAACAGTTATACTCTTTAATGGGGAATTGTAAAGAAACGTGATCCTTTAATGGAATATCATTATGAAGAGAAAACTGAAAAGAAATTCTAAGAATTAAAGGGTTGCATGATTATCAGACACTAGACAGGGAGCTATCCTTACTGGTATTGAACAGCATTAAAGTCGACATCTCCCGAATATAATAACAGACGTTGTACAGTATACGTAAGCCAGACTACTAGAGGTGTATACTAGATTTTGACTGGATTAGTGACCATCTTAAGTGGATTATTTGAAAAAGAAATTGAAGCCTATTAAACTTTTTCTAGAACACAAACGAACAAAACAAATTCTAACCTGGACTAAACCTGAACTATACCAAGCCGTCTTGCCCATTTCAGGAGGTGCCAAAAGAACCATTGTTCAAAAAAAAAACATGTGAAACGGAAATTTGACTTTTATTTGCGGGAACAAGAGAAATGGAACGAGTCTTGAAACTGTGAAGGTTACTACATTCCTTTTTAAATCTTAATAAACATAAGAGGAACTATGTCTGTATTCCAGCGTGTAAAGGACGGCGGTTTCTTGAAACGCCTTTGTATCTGATATTGAGAGCTTCATTTGTGGTAATAGTTGGCTAGTAAGATGACTCTATTACGCTCTCTGTCTTCGTTTTTTTCTTTCTTCTTTACGTTGTATAATTAAATTAATTTTACTTTTGCAGGCCTATTTTTCATGACATAAGCCTTTGCTTTTTTTTTGCCTGTTTAGGGTTAATATTGTCAAAAAGAATTTTTCTTTAATCTGATGCTTTCGGTAATTGTCTCAGTACTCTCTTGCCTTTGTTATTTTCACGATTTTTTTTATTACAATTTTTTTGTTATTGTTGGTATTTATCACTTCATATTGCTGTTGTTGTTACTGTTATTATTGCTGGATGTTTACTTATTGCATTTATAATAGTAACAGAGTTGCCTACAACCATTATATTGTGTCTCTCTCTCTCTCTCTCTCTCTTTTCCAGACTCTCTTCCCTTCATTCTTTGTTTATGCCTCTCTATGCGTTTTACTTTAATTCCGTTTATTTCTTAATATCCTACGGTTTGTGACCGTTTATAATCAAGTTTTTTTTTGTTTTTTCTCTGTAAGGCAATGTTTTTTTCTTTTGTTGTTTTTGTTGTTTTGTTAGTATGTTTGTATCCTTTCTTAAGGGAGTTAATGGTTGCGTGTTTGTTTGTGTTTGCAATTCCCTCAATTGAACTCATTCTCTCTTATTCTCTTCCACTGTGTGTGTGTGTGTGTGTGATATTTGTTAATTGCCTACATTTCCTTTATTATACAAGTCATTCCAGCTGATGTTATTGTTGTTATTCTTATTTTTTTGTGTGTTTTTTTGCTAAAAAATCCACGACATCCATTAAAATTTATGCGCTCTCCTTTTGTGTTTGTTGGTAATGTGCGTGCGTGTCTGATTTTGTTTTGTTTTGTTTTGTTATTCCTTTGAACATGGCTGGCTGGTTGGTTGACTGTTTATTTTATTTTCTTTGTTTTTCGGATCCAAGTTGCCATTAAGATTTATGAGCTGTTGGTCGCCTAAAATATAAAATGACAAAATTAATAACTCTATAAAGAAAGAGAGAGAGAGAGAGAAATATACACACATATACGCTTTCATATCTACGACAATAAAATTTAAATATTGGCCTTAAATAAAGTCCCTTTTTCTATTGAATTGTGGAATAATTAATAAAAAGTTAGGCTCTTTAATGGTCGGAAGTAATAAATTTTTAGAATTTCAATGGGCGAATGAGTAACAAAATAAATCATATGCCCCGAACAACAACACTCTAAATAAGATCTTGATTGCTATACTCATATAGCTCCACTCTAAGCATTTATTTGATCACAGACATGAGCTTAAAAGAGCTGCAAATGCTCAACTCGTTGGATAGTATATTTAATGTTCCGCAGTTTCCCGGTTGAGCTCTTGAGGGATAGACCCATGACTTCACAGTTGCCTACACGGCATAATTTTAATGTTTCTCACATTTTGCTGTCATATTTTTCAGTTGAAGATCACTATGATATTGAAAGAATCACCGTGCGTTTTAGTTCAAATGATTTTCTTTGAAAATCTCTGTACTTAACGCAGGCAGCAAAGTTGCGATCAGATACCTCACTAAAATCGCAAAAAAATTTGTCATTGTCTATGAATACTAAGAATTTAGAAACTTTAGATCGTTCAAGGGATAGCTCTTAAGTGCCAAGGGTTGCTACAGAGCTCACAAACTTCCATGAACTGTTCTACGGTCGATATACTGGGTGACTCAACTTTGATGGCAGCAATATGACTTTGCTAGTCGCCGTAGTCTAGTAGGTAGTGTGTTGGCTTATTAGACGAAAGGCCAGGGTTCAAATCCCCGGTTAGACATCAAAAACAAAATATGAAAAAAATATTTCTTCAGCGACTTCCCCTCGGAGAGCAAATAAAATTGCCATGAAAAGTTTCTCAAAAATCTGTCGTTCGGAGTCGACTTTAAACTGTTGATCCCGCCACTCATGTAAAAATTAAACACACACAGCATAAGTGGTGTGAGAAGCTAGGTCGTAATCCTGACTGAGGGGTTATGGCCGATTCATGTATGAAAGACGTATGTATGTATGTTATGTATGTATTATGTATGTATGTATGTATGTATGTATGTATGTATGTATGTATGTATGTATGTATGTATGTAATATTACTTTGCTAGGCTGATGTGATTAAGAAATTTTCTTTCTTAACGCCACATAACGATGCGCCAATTAGTGTTGTTCTTACGAAAGTGCTCGGCCTCTCATTTTCTGTCGTCTTTAACTGAAAAATTATCGCAATAGCAAGACATTTAGAAATCGGTTTAGAATTGTTCTTGATATCACAATGGTTTTAACCTTTGGCTTAAGTGGAACCTTATGCTTTAAGTTCTGACATAACCTAACATATTGAAACACAATGGCATAAAATGCAGGTACCTGAAGAAAACTTGTTAACCAACCTATATCTGCTGAAGATTCATCTTTAAAAAAATAAAAAAAAAAGAAGCAATTAAAGATCTTAATTTCTTTGGTTTAAAATCCTTAGTTTAAGGCGATTTAACGAATTTATTTTTGTCTCTTGTAAAAACGAGCATAAAAAATGTGTTTTAATAGCTCTATTTCGTAATTTTATTTTTCTTAAGCAAGCAATAAAAACTTTTAAACGTTCTTTTAGTTTTCATTTTTAATGTTTTTCACTCTTTCTCCCTCTCTCTCTCGCTCGCTCTCTCTCTTTTATATTTTGTCTTCTACAAACTGCTAAGCACTGTTACAATATCTGGGTAAATCCTTACCATTCATTCTCTCTCCCTTTCTCCTGTTAACTCTTAGTAAATATTTCTTTTTTTTTTTTTGTTTACGAATGACAATTTAAATGATTTTCTATATCGCACAAGTTGAGACAACTTTTATGCACATTTTTTATGTAATTTTTACTTTTTATTTTAAGTTGCAAGCAGCCAGTCAGCCATCCAGCCAGTGTTGCCATTGTAATGTAATATAAATGTGTATACAAATGCGTGTGTGTGTGCGTGTCGTAGTTCGGTTAAGTGTGTTTATACGACCATAAACAGGATTATAATTTAATTTTTCTCTAAGGAACCACACCACACCACAACCACTACCACTATCATCATTGTCGAAAGGATAAAAACAATAATGCTATCAGTTACTAAAGCACAAAAGAGAGAGAGAGAGAGAGAGAGAGAGAGCGAGAGTGTGGAATTTCTTGAAAGTGTCAAGGTTGCCTTAAGTGTACAAACATGGTTCTGCATTGTACTTGGTACATGAACCAGAAGACCCCAAGATATGTTGCAAAGAAAATGAAATTCAAAATACAAGGGCAAGGGCTAACATAACATTTGTTTTTAATAATAATTAAAAAAAAAATGATAAATGAGATCAGGTACACAAGTAAATAGTTTTTATAGGATTTTTTTTTTAAATCTACGATGTTATCTGGTCTTTAAAAAAAACTTGTTTAAGTTTTAAAATGTTGAATTAAAAGCAAAGGATGTGGATAGCGTTCATTAGCTTGTGATGGCATGCATACTTTTCTAGATTTTTATGCGGCTACTTAATGTCACTAGCAAGCAGTTTAATTATGGAAAATATATCTAAAAACCATACACATTTCCATTTATGTTGTTAACATTTTACTTGTTTTTCTTTATGATTTTTTTTTCAATGCTTTTTTTCTGGTGATTTTTTTTTCCAGATTTTTCCACATGATTTGTTATTAATAGATTCGTTTTTTTTTCTGGTGATTTTATTTTTTATGAATTTGTTTGTTTTTTTCTATAATTATTCCTTAACAAAAAGGATTTAAACAGAATTGCACAGAAAAAAGAGAAGAAAAAAAATGCGTGTATAAAAATTTTTTTATGGTCCTAACATTTAATGAATGATTAATTTGTAATGATTTTTCTATAGAAATCATGTAAAAATTATTTTAAATTAAATGGAAAGTTTTTCCAATCAATAATCGACATGGGTTTGATTGCTTTTAAAGGTGTTTTACATTAAGATAAAGGCACTTAATTGCTATCAAAGTAATCAACTACAAAAACGCTTAATTATCAATATTTTCCTAAAGGTATGCTTCAGTTTTTTTGTATTCTCTAAGAAAACAAGTACAACTAAATCCTTGTATAGCCCGCCATTAGTGGATTCACTAAAAGTATTCTTTATTTTAATTCCCCTATTAGTGAGAACCTTACAACAAATACTCCAATTTAATTATGGAAACATACTCGCCTTAGTGAGTATAAAATAAATAATCTCCACTCCACAACTACTACCCTTTTGAGTTCCTTTTGAGCAGATTGACTTTATTGGTCCTAAGTTTTCTTGATTAACATTCAACAACATGATTGTTCACTTGTGACTACGTATAGATGAAAATGATTTGGTGATTCTGTAGATAGTTTATCTTCACATTAAATATTTTGGTCCCTTTATCAACAAAGGCTTAAGCAGCGAAAAGATTTGCAAAAGGGAAAGCAAGCATAATAACTGCCTAAAAAGTCTTCGAGCATATCGAACCCAAGAGACTACAACGCAACAAATGTTCAATTAACAAGGAAAAGGTAAAAGGTTTTCAAAAAGTTTCTTAGGTTATTAAGCCAGTGGTATCGATAGGAAGCCTTAATATTATCCCTAGAGTGTTCAAACTGCATTGAAGGTATTGATCTAAGCAGGGCTACCAACTGATTTAGACAAGCCAAACATCTTTGTCTGCCATGGAACAAAGATGTGTTATGCCAGGGCCAGCCGAAGTATAAATCATTGTGGTATTGAGACTAATTGTATTGCTGCGTACTTGCCTCTCTCATTCACAGTCTAAATATCGCCGATTGGTAACGCTAGTAAACGACTTTTCTCGCCTTTCGATTGCTTATGAAAATTATATTGTGCAAGAAAAGAAAAATTGAAAACATTTCAAGGATTTTTTCGTGGCCAAAAAGAAAAATTCTATTTATCCTTGACTTGTTTCATCATATTATGCATTAAGACTTGTTCTTTGTCTCTTTACAATCTCTTTTTTTCTTCAAAGTTATTAATTTCACAAACACTTGAATTGCAAACTGTTTTTTATCCATAAAAGGTGGACACAATAAACATAAGATTTCGAATTAAAAAAACTTGTTTTATTGCAAGATTTATTTGCGTTGCTTTTTTCTTTGTTTGCAGGTTTTGGAAAGTTTTTAAAATATTTTCCTTAAATTATTACCAACAAACAGTTTTCTCCACAGAATACTTGTTTGTTTGTGCCTTTTCTTTCGGCGTATGACATGACGTTCAACTTTAATATTTAAATTCTGTTTTTGCAGGCTGCTTTTAAATTTATTAAAAAATAAACAAAAAATAATTGTTTACATAAAGCAACCTCCCCCCACCCCCTTATTTTTAAAAGCAATCATAAGAGCACATGTGTTAATTTCTTTATCATTTTTTTTTCATTTCCTTTAAAGCCATTTTAATAATCCAGTAGGCCGGTAATAAATTTATTTTTAAATTCATAACCCAGGAAATTATTTTCTTTTTTTTTACCAGATTTTGTTTGATTATGAAGAATGGTAGTGGTGATGAGCCTATGCTTTCCGTTGCGGCAGCGCTACTTTGATTTTCCTGATGTTGTTGGTTGTTGCTGTTATTCTCTTTAGAGGCTCAGATAATTTCAAGAAAGATTATTTCAAGGGCTTGAAGCTTCCTAAAATTTGAAATCCATGATAATAAATCAGTTGTCCTCAGTTGGGAATTGTGGTCAAACAGTTTTAGTAGCGTGGACAGCTGATTAAAGACCTCCTCTCATCTAAAATTTAACATGAAATGTCAAACAGCTGTTCGTATCCAGCTGGCAGTCAGGATTACCACCATGTTTCTCATACCACTGATGTTGTGTGTGTTAATTTTTATACATGAGTGTTGGGACCTACAGTTTAAAGACGATTCCGAACGACAGATTTTCATGGCAATTTTATTTACTCTCCGAATTTTTGGCAAAATCTGCTGAGAGGCAGTCATATTGTTGATAATGTCTGACCTGGGGTTTGAATCGTGGCGTCACGTCTAATAAGCCAAGCTACGGCGACTGTTCGTATAACACATTGGAATTAGTATGTCTGTGTGTCTGTTATAAACAAAATCCTCGTATACATTTAAAATAACTTCAGAAGTCATAAAATTTAATCACATTAATAAGAAAGCTTTTAATTCGTATTTTAATTTAATTTTCTAAGAATAAAGAAAATTTTCTTTAAAAAAAAACAACATGCTACATGCCCACAGATCTTAGTTACAGTGTTTAAGGATACATGGAATACATCCTTACAATGCGATAAAGTTCTTTAAACAAAACACAACAAAACAACAACCAAGTAATTATAATTCGTTGTCGTTTAAACAATAACTTAATAAGAAAAAGTAAATGTTCTCTCTCTCTCTCTCTTTCTCTCTACATTTCTCTTTATTTTGTTGTCTTACTTAATTAAGTATATTTACGTGTGTGTGTGTGTGTGTGTGTGTGTATAAATATAAGTTTGTAAGTATGAATACATACAAGTATACTCGTCCATTGTCTCTCCAATAAAATTACAAGCCTTTACTGTCCCACAACGGAACTTTAAAGGATCTAAAGAAACTCCTACAATATAAAACATATTAATTTATTTACACACACAAACACACACACATAAACCTATATACAAACATTTACACAGCCATCATATGTTAGGCTATGTGTGTGTGTATTGGTTTTAGTTGAAATGCCTCAAAGGTTTACATGTTGCAGATAATGTATCTTCATTATAAACTTTGTGTGATGAAATGTTAAACATGCATGTATATAAGGCAAACAGAGAGAGAGCGAGAGAGAGAGAGAGAAAGAGAGAGAGATATATATACATTAGAACATTAGAATCTTATGCTATTCATACGTTGACAGATTTGTTATCCTAATGACAATGTGTTCTCATTACAAAAGCAGTTATTTTATAACATAAGCCAACACCTCCATCCTAGTCTCATAAATATTTATAGTTTTAGTGTGTGTAACACACACATACATACATACACTGTTAAGCAACATTTGCTAAAATGAAATTTAAGCGAAAATATATCATGTTTGTGGTTTATAATTATTGCCTTAAGGATAGTTTTATGATACATTTTAAATGCTGTTGAATTGGAATTCTTCAAATTGAATATTTACTGGATATTTTAGAGATAAAAGGTATCTTACGAAATCACTCATATGGCAACATCGTCGTTATAGTCTCTGCAGAAGTTGGTGTGTGATATGCCCGGTCTCCGGGTTTGTAAACTCAAAGTCCAGTGTCGAGTTATAACGACTATAAACTACTTAGAATGGAATTTGATCAGGCTTAGCACAAATTTTTTTCTACATTAATTCGTATCGAGTCAGGAAAGTAGATTTTTCTGTTCTCTCTGCAAATGGATCCATTATCGTATCGTTCTTTGCAGCAATTTATTTTGCTCAGCTGAAGAAGAATGACAATCTCATGCATCATATCAATTGAAATTTCCATTGTGTCAGCCTTTGTTGTTGTTGTGGCCCTCAACACTGCTGTGGCTAAGACTCCACATTAAGATAAAACTATCGCATTCAGGGACTCACGGTTTCTAATTTTGAAAGTACGATATACTCTGATACTAGATCTCTAAAGCCACTATTTAAGTCTGAATAGTACTACAGTAATCGAGTAGTTCCAAGGACAATTTATGAGTAAATTGTTCTTAAAATTCACTAACACTACG
This sequence comes from Sarcophaga bullata, assembly GCA_005959815.1. NCBI lineage: Eukaryota > Metazoa > Arthropoda > Insecta > Diptera > Sarcophagidae > Sarcophaga > Sarcophaga bullata. The sequence goes on from QOCX01000014.1 coordinate 762,004, forward strand.
GAAAAGTCTTTGAATTAACGGTAAAGTTTGTTTGAGAATCATTTTCTATTAAATGTGGCATAATATCACCTCAATACCGTAATAGCAAAAAACATTTACTTTTTCCAGATGTAATTCGTTTTCTACAATCACTTTTGCGTTCTCAAAGCTTCATATGCGATAATTTTACTGCTAATTGACTGAACCACCAAATAAGAAATGATCATCACTACAGAAAAAAATGCACCCAGGCGTTTTCAATAGTCTGCTTTAATTGTTGCGTAAGTTCGACTTTATATGATTGGATGAACAATTGCTGGAAACAACAAAGCATCAACAAGTTCGGATAATCTGCCTCATTTTCTCCAATATCCACTTGTTGGCAACTTCTAGAACCCTGTTGTTGATTTGTTATTGTAATCTATTCTACCTTTCGTGTTCACTTTTTGTTTTTGTTTTTTTTTTCTTTATTTCCATTCTTATAATTTCTTTGTTGTTGTTCTTTTGCGAGAATAGTCATTTAATGAGTCTGTCTTCACAACACTAGAGTATTCCGTTTCTACCCGTCTCTGAGAAAAGCTAAAGGAACAACAACATTTCGATTGTCTTACTGATGTTTTTTGTGGCAAAATGTTACTGGTTTAAAAAAAGTTTACAATGTGGAATCACACTCCCTTGATTTCCCTTGATACGAGTATGTTGTTACTTCTTTTTAAGACTATGCTACTATGATACCAATTACAGAGTTTTATTATAAACGGCTAACTCCAACACATATTTTCCAAGCCCATAATCTATTATTATAAAAAATGCGTGTGACACTATTGGCAATTAAAACGTGTCAATTTAATTCATACTATTGCACCTGTATACACGTAACAGCTAATTTATAGCCGAAGCAATAGTGCAAATTAGTCAAATTGCCTGACCAGAAGACACACATACTAACAATTTCAATTTTGGATTTTTTCATTCAACAGTTTCTGTTTAATTGTGATTCAAAAAATTGCTTGTAAATACAATGAACGCATTTAGCATATGCCAGACATTATAATGGCCCACGACAAAACATAACCACAAAATAATTTTCGTGTTTGTTGTAGCATTTCTACTCAGAATTCATATTAAGGAATTCCATTATTCATGGAGAAAAAAAGCAATCTGCACATGTGTTTACATTTATTGTATCCTTAAATTTAAATGTCAATGTGATGGTTTTAAAAATGAAATAAAAAATATTTAATATGTCACCATTCAGAGGAACTGATACTAAAAATGTCAACGTAATGTTATTTTAAATTACTCGCCGTATTTGTTGATTTGGTTAATTCAATTGTTTTTTTTTTTATTTATTGCCATGGTAATAAATGTTTGGGAACTGTCACACAGATTTGCTATTGCCTTTAAAGGGCTGAGTTAGTATCATTTATTGCAAATGAGTTTACTTAACTCATTTAAATGTAAACAGAGACGTGGTAAATTTTTAACAGTTCTACTCCTCTATATAGTACGTCTAAGCTATCCTTCCAGCAACTCTGTCCTATTTTCCGATGAGTCAAGCGAAAGGGTATCATTACTTATTACTCTCGGTAATAGCTTATGATCGTTATAATGTTGCGGCTTTCAGCATTTGCTAGATGATGCTGTATACGCTCAGTACAGTGCCTTCATTTAGTGGGCATCTCCTTACAGTTGCTGGTTATCCTAGTTAATCCTTAAATAATACTTTAAAATTGTAGAAAACTTCTTCAATATTCAAAAGTATCCTTAATTTCTGCCTGCAATAGCATTTTTTCAGACGCCTCTGTCTATTTTAATATCGATAACGAGTGCGTAAAAATTTTAAATGGTTTTTGCGAAACGTGCAAATACAAGTGTTTATGCATGAAGTTGTTAATGTGGTGGTTGAATTGTTGATTTGCATGATGTCATGCATATTCCTAAAACGACCACAAATGTTTTTGATGGTGTCAGTTCTTTATTTTTTTTTATTTATTGTACACAAATACATGCACGTAAAGTAAATAGGGGCCTTTTGAACCCATTATTTAAATGTTTTACTAAAAGGGCCTATTGAAAGGCTTTGATAACATACGATGACTTTGTATTTATTGCCCATTGTGTAGTATTTTAACATTTATTTGACGACACAAGGTGTTAAAAAGGTTATTTTTTACTCAACCTCTTAACCATACACGCACACGTACACACAATTTACATGTAAAATTATTACCGCTTTGATACAAAAACCAGTACATTTATTGTAAAATGCCTACGATTACATATAAATCCGAAAGAAAACAGTGTGTGTGAGAGAAAGAGAGAGACAGTAAAGAACTTTGTATATGCATTTACATTTTTTAGTAAGTATATGTGCGTCTGTAGAGTGAATCTCTTTTTACAAATTAACACAACCATTTTCATTTTTATTTTATTGCTTAGCTCTCTGTTTATTTTTGGCATTTTCTCTTTTAGCATATGAGACCGTTATAGTGTATGAAAAACCATTTAAAAACAAATACCATATTTTGCCGTTAGTTTTCTTCTACCGTTATAATGCCAATGTGTAGGTGAGTAGAAAGAACACACATCATGTCCTGTTGATGGAATTATTTTTATGGTTTCACATTTATGTTTATTAGGGGGGAGAGAAAGAGAGAGAGAGAGAGAGAGAGAGAGAGAAATAATGCTTTTGTTTACATATTTCATATGCGATTTATATGTTCTTGCATTTGTATTGTATTGCTTTATTATTATTATTAGGGAAACTAATATCAGTGTAGCCATAATGCCAATTATACAAAAAGAAAAAAAATAAGTTTTTATAAGTTATGCTTCTCTTTAAACTATTATTGACAAAATGGCTTCATGAGAAGATCCAAATAATTCCAGTATTAGGGGAGTTAAAAGACTGCAGTATTTATAATATCATGAAACTGTAATCCATGTAATAATAATAATTTGTGAAATAAAACAATTAGCAACACTGATTGCGGTTATTGTGTATGAATGGTATTTTGCTAACAAATTAATGTTTTAATAGGATCAAAGGTTGTATGTGAGAAAGTAATTTAATGTTCTGCAAGGATAGTGTTTCAGTCTTATTGCAAAGGTTAGAAAATTTTAAAATGAAAATACCATTAATTACTGTCTAGATTACTCTTTGGGCGATTAATTTCAAAATATGAAATGAAAACAAATTATTTCAATGCCCATTATAGTCTAAATTTTTATTATAAATTAATAATATGCTACTCAAAAACCATTAAAAATTATAATTTTTTCGAATTGAGTTGCCAACCTTAAAGTTTCATTTATTTCCCGTGTAATAACGCCCTTCAAATACACCACTGCTGCATATTAACATCAGCTGCTATTGTTATTTTTCCTTTGGTATGGTCTTTATTGTTTTGTTTGTTTACACCACCGCAACACAACATGTTTCACTCGCCGTCAAATGCCAGTGAACAACAAAAACAATAAGAGGGGAAAAATACGCTTTCAGCACAAGCAAACGCGTATTAAATTAGAAACACAGAAAAACTTTACAAATGGAAATAAAAACCTAAAGATAACAGAAATTAAACGAAAGAAAAAATGTGGTCGCACAAAAAGCAAAACGAATAATTATAAAGCATTTAACTCAACCGATAGTAAAACACATAAAAAGTAAAAAATTATATAAAAATTTAAGTGAGACATTGAAAATTTTGTTGAATAGAAAAAATAAATAAGGAGTGGGTATCACTTTACAACAATTAATTGTGAATATTCGAAAATTAAATTGAATTATTGTGTTATTTTAGACGTCAATATGAATGGCGTAATTGAGCAACCGCCACAGCCACAAAATGGTGCAAGCAGTTCTGCTCCCATGCAAATGGCTGAACCTTTGCATTTGCAACGTTTGGAGGCTGCTTTGGATATGCGGCCATTTATGCATTATGCCAGAGACATATTATCACATCCCCTGACCAGTCCGGAAGATACAGAAGTTGATGATTCTCATGGTAATGAAACGGACGATGATGATCGCATGAAATTGCCTGGTGAGACTAAAAAGAAAAAATCAAAAAAGCTGGGCACTAAACAAGGTAAGTAATGGGTTGAGAAAAATTTTGTTTGTATGTGCCACACAAAAGCGTTATTTTCTGCTGCTATTGAAGCAAAAAATTTTTGAGGATCAGAGCATCGCTTTACATCTGATCCGGTCCTCGAAAGTACAGTACAAAACAAAGAAGAAATCTTGTGAACTTAATTCATTGCCATTAAATTTTCAGAACGACAATCAGTTAAGGTTCAGCTTTATAACTTTAATGATCTAACTGCCGACCGTGAGTGGTTGTATGACGTGCTGCTAAGTGACACGGATACTGAGACGGAAATAAGTGATGAAGACGATTACATCAAGGATATGCTAAAAACTCATTTGAAGCAGCAAAAGTTAAGGGAAAATTTTTACAAAAAACCTACCGTAAGTATTACGAATATATTCATAATGAAATGATCACATCTAATATCAGTTCTTTATATAAAATTTTTGCTCAGAATACTCAATATGCCTATTATGGAGCTGGTCTGCTGTCCAATCATGATATGTTCCCTGAACACCAACAATCCATAGTGGGTGTACGTAAACGTAAAAGACGCACTAAGAAAGAAAAGCCTTTGAAGTTAGCCAAACTGCCCAAATTGCCTAAACCCACAAAGATACGTAGACCACGTAAGTTGAAGCAGAAAGTTTTGACAGAACAAGAACCGGGTGAGGTTGATCCTGAGGATATTAAAAATTATTCTTATGGTGATACTATGGCGGCTAATGAAGATGATGAGGATATTGATATACAATCGGATGGCGAGACTTCGTTGGCTATGGATAGCTCCAGGGATCCTTCAGGTCTTTCTAATATTGCAGGCTATTCCGGTAGAGGTCGCCGTCGCAGAAGTCAACAGGGTATTGTTAGAACGCCCGAGATAATGGCAGTCCGACGTAGACGTGTTTGGCAGCTAATGGCTAAAAAAGAATTGGGTCGTTGTCAGCGAGCCAAGATTAACAATCACAAGGAAGTGGTGCAAAATTGCAAGCGTGTGGCTACCATGTGCATGAAAGTGGTTAGGCAGAGAGCCATGCATTCCCAGAAGGTTATGAAAGAAACAGTTTGGCGTGCTAAACGTTTGACCAGAGAAATGTTATCCTATTGGAAACGTTATGAACGAGTAGAACGTGATACGCGTCGGAGAATGGAGAAAGAAGCTGAAGAACAACGTAAAATGGATGTGGAACTAATAGAAGCTAAAAGACAGCAGCGGAAGCTTAATTTCCTTATTACCCAAACTGAACTGTATGCTCATTTTATGTCGAAAAAGTTGGGCCAGGGTACCGAAGCAGAGCAATTGCGTATACTTAACCAATTGGATGAAGAGATCAATCCTCGTTTGGCAGCTTATGATGACTATGATGCAGAACAAATGAAACAATTGGCTCAGCAACATGCTGAGGAAGCCTTTTCAAATGATCGCCGTAAAACTAAAAAGTTTGATGAGGCTGCTGGTGTAGAACGAAATTTGGGTCACAGGGAAATTAAACAGGAGGAAGAAGGTGGCACCGACTTTATTAAAGAAGAGGATAAACCGGAATCATTATTGCCCGAAGCTAGTCAGGCAGATTTACCACAGCCTTCTATATTTAAGGGAACTCTAAAGGCATATCAAATTAAGGGTGAGTTCAGCACAAAGTAAGACGAACCAAATTTTATTCTTTTGTTCCCTTTTTTTAATTTTTCCAGGTATGACTTGGTTGGCGAATCTTTATGACCAGGGCATTAGTGGTATATTGGCTGATGAAATGGGTCTGGGTAAGACTGTGCAATCGATAGCATTTCTGTGTCATATTGCTGAAAAATATGGTGTCTGGGGTCCTTTCCTTGTCATATCACCTGCCTCTACACTGCACAATTGGCAACAGGAAATGGCCCGCTTTGTACCAGATTTTAATGTGGTACCCTATTGGGGTTCGCCAAATGAACGGAAAATTTTGAGACAGTTTTGGGAACAAAAAGATTTGCATACAAAAGATGCCAGTTTCCATGTGGTCATAACCTCCTATCAGCTTATAGTGTCCGATTATAAATATTTTAATCGCATTAAGTGGCAGTATATGGTTCTGGATGAAGCTCAGGCTATAAAAAGTGCCACCTCCACAAGATGGAAACTTTTGCTAGGCTTTAATTGTCGCAATCGTCTGCTACTCAGTGGTACGCCCATACAAAATAGTATGGCTGAGTTATGGGCCTTATTGCATTTCATAATGCCTACGTTGTTTGACTCTCACGATGAGTTTAACGAATGGTTTTCTAAGGACATTGAATCACATGCTGAAAATAAGACGGGCATAGATGAAAAGCAAATCTCTAGACTTCACATGATTTTAAAACCATTCATGTTGCGTAGAATCAAAAAAGATGTTGAAAATGAACTCTCCGATAAGATTGAGATAATGGTGTATTGCCCACTCACCATTCGCCAAAAGCTCTTGTACATGGCTTTGAAACAGAAAATTCGAATAGAAGACTTATTGAATTTAACTAGAGGTGGTGGGGGATCTACCGAAGGTCATCATATCGATCGTAATTTCACCTCGAATCTCATGAATCTCGTTATGCAATTCCGCAAAGTTTGTAATCATCCAGAGCTGTTTGAGCGGCGTGATGCTAAAAGTCCTTTCGCCATGAAATGTGAAGAGTATGTCATGCCGCGTTTAGTGTTTGAAGATGGTTTACTTTATCGCTCATTGCCAAGTAAGAGGCATTTATTGTACAATCGGTAAGTAAGGAATGAAGGATTTATTAACTCCAAAACCCTTGAATATTTCTTAATTTAATGTATTGTTGCCTAACAAATTAAATTTTTAGCTTAGTTATGTTGAGTTACACTAGTGAAATGAAATTTTGAGAAATTTTTTTTCATAGAAATTCTATTAACTCTCAGAGTTTTTGCCAAAGTTTTCATATTTCGTTTTGTTTGAGATGTCTGGGTTGGGGTTTGAACTACGGCCGTACATCTAATAAGCAAACACCCAACCTACTAGACTACGGCGGCTTCGTACTTCAGAGCTACGGTTAATAGCACCGTAAATAATTCTCTCTTGACTGAATGTTGCAGAATATTGCACCAGCCAGATCTTAACTATGCCGAGATGAGGAAAGGACTCACCAACAGCAGTCCTTTGTTTACCGACTAGTAGTCTAATAGAGGCTTGTGCAAAGAGTAGAAATCTTCATATAATTCCTTCGATAAAGGTTGCAAGGACGTAAAGGGCAGTGAAACTACATTCACTCACTTTCATTCACTGCTTCGTTCAGAACATAAAAAACGGTTACCGTTTAGACAAGTTTTTGATGGACTTGGTAATTTAGCAGATTTAGGGCTTTCCAAGTTGAGAATCTAATCCAATAAAAGATATTTTGTTGTTTGTACTGATTTCATTGTAATATTTATTGATACTCGTATTAGAAAACATTTAAAATATTTCAATCACTTCGATGACTACAGCATATTAGCCTTTTAAGAAAACTTCTTGATTCGCTACTGCTGCTATAAGAGCTGTTTGATGTTAACGATATTGTCTCCGTTTTATCTAAATATTGCAGGGATGTCTTTAAATGATAGGCATTCGTTTTAATTTGTCGAATATTCTTTGTAGGTTTGCATTTTCTTTCATGTTTCTTACTGCAATGTAAGGAAGTTGAGGATTCCAATGGTTTATTACGATTACATTGATTATCCTTGGCTTCTATGGCTAGAGATTTATTGGGTTCACGAACTGGTGGCCTTCTACTACTGCCTATAACAGATTGAAATGTAGAAGAAAATGCTTTTCCTCGTTCATTTAATTGCATTATACGCATGGAATCAGCTAATTTGGACCAATATAAATCAGTTCTATGCGGATTATAACGCATACGTGAAAACATTGCCAAATTTGCAGGTATTTCAACATTATCCTCGTACAGTAAAGGTATTACTTTACGTATCTCATGTTTGATTTGTAAAGCCTGGGCATAATTGACAAAGAAACGATTTTCCGGACTTTGACTAAACTCTTTAGTTAATATGGCGATAAGAAATTTACAACGTTCACGTATTAATTCCATCAAGGCAATATGCTCGAATGGAATGCCAAAAAGTAAATCATCTTTCAAACAGAATGTAAAGTTAAATGCAGGATTATTTTGTAATTTATTTAAGATCTCCAATGCATATTCGTAATCCTTGTCAGCATACAAGACAAAAGCATCATATTGTTGTAAGGCTAGGCCGTGTTGAAAACTTTGAACATCATTGCTGGTTAAAATTTTTGCTTCCCTATCATAATCGAGACTACTTTCTGCTGCATTTTCAGGGGGCAGATTTACAACAACAGCATTTTGTTTAGGCAGATCATTATTATTTTGATATTCAATATCAGCATCAGTATTATCATGCCTTATAGATAACGTTGTTGTTGCTGTTGTTGTTGTTGCTGCTGCTGTTGCTGTATTTGTTAAAATTTGTTGTGCGGCTTGGTAGGCTTGAAAGTCTTTTAGTAGGTTTTCTTCAACATCTTCAATAACATGCCAACGATCTATGATGCCCAAATATAATGTTAAATTGCCAAATGTAGCGGTCGCTGGTTTATTTTCACACCACAGCTTTAAAACCCTTTCAAAAGCATCATTAATAGCCGCGTTATCACCACACAAACTCTGCTGTTCAGTTAAAGCGGCCAAACCTCGCCAGTCACGTTCATAGCCTCTTTCGGAGCGAATAATTTTTAGATTATTTAAAGCATTTGATAATTTGTTTGTAGTTTCACGACTTAAAGCTGTTAAGGGACACTCTTTATAGGCCATACTTGACAGATCCATCGTATAAAAATACTGAATTTTTTAAAAAGCTTGTTTAAATATTAGTTTGCTTTGCTTTTTTCTTTTTTTTTTTTCCTTCACACAACCGTTTGTAATAAGTTTTGCTTGCCCACAACTGTTGGTATTATATGATGGCGGTTTCAGTTCACATTGTTCAGTCTCAATGCCCTTAAGCATTCCTTGATAACGAGTAGTTTTGTTCTTATTTAAGAAATCCACATTTTATTTTTATATTTCAAAAAAAAAAAAAAGAAAAAAAACAAATTAAAATAGCAGCAGCAACAGCAACAATTTTATTTTTTCAATTCAACGATGTTGACAATCCGATACAGACTGATTGAAATGAAAATTAAAGAGAAGAGAAGTGATCTACATTGCATTGGATTTGTAATGCAAGAGTTCATTTCAAAATCCATATTCATTTAATATGAGCGAGAGCAAATGATGGGAGTGTGATAAGTTTCATTATGATTTAGTAGCAGATGGTTCTTAATGAAATTTGTTTTTACTTTGCCTAGCTGCGTTCTAAACTTGTTATTGTTTGTGTTTATTTTTCAGCGTATTTTTTATTATTGTTTGGTTTTTTTTTCTAATTTAATAAAAAAAAATTTTTGATGAATGTAAACAAAATAAAATTTCATTTTCAACTGCAGATCAAATCGATCTCTTAAGTGTGCTACACTCAGCGCCATTAAGAAGTTATTGCACTACACATCGTACTATTCTTATCAGTTTTTGCTCTTTAGACCCAGCCTCCACTGTCAACATCCCCGAAATGTAATCATTAAAACGAAATAATTTTGTCCACAACTGTTGCTTGTGAATTGTTTTCATAATAGTTTGCCGGTTCACATTATTAATGAGTCATTTTGCAATGGAACGCTTTATGGCTTTAATTAATTAAAATAATAAATTGTTCAAAATTGATTATTAGTTTCGTCTCTCTCACCCAATTAGAAAATGACTACTAAGTGACGTAAATTTATGTCATTATACCCTACATTATAAGCTACTGGTATAAAGAAAATAAAAACGAAGAATCTATAGTTCGGAATCTTATTTTACTGCGAGTATAGATTCTATATCGTAATGCCAGTTAAAGGTGGAAATGAAATGATTGTAGTTGTGCAGCTAGAATATGTTATCACATCACAATTTGTTAAAACTGATTTTGTCCTGGCAACGAAATAATATGACGATTACAAGATCGTTTCAAAGATCCTAAATATGCAGACGATATCTGCTTTTTGGTACACAAGTGTCTCAAATTTCACAAAAAAAACTCACAGTTTGGCAGCGGGATTTACAAAACCAAAAACTCTGCATTATAATTTGACGAGTGCCCAATCACTCTTTATTTTTGGGGTAACAAAGACCCCTTTTTGATGTAGTATCTATATGCGCAAATAGCAATTTACATACTTTCGTGTGATTCAAATTGGTTTAGAGCTCTAGAATACACCATCCATTCAGAGATTATAAGAAACATCAGCCTAAGATTTTCAGAAAGATATCGCGCTGTAGTGCGAGCGACTTGAATTCGTAGAACAATGATTAAAAAAGGAGACCTGGACAGATTTTAAAGAAAATGCGATCAAGATCAGAAGATCAAAATTCCGACATTGCTTCCTGAATCTGAATTATTTTTATCATAACCAGTGGACTGCGAAACAGCAAGGTCTTTAACCTAAAAAATCTTATGTATCCTCCAGAGTCGCAAATGATGAAACACTTGATCACCTCTTCTCAATAATCAGCCTAATCGATCATAGCATGTGATACTCAGGTACTATGGCACTCAATTATTTCCCCAATAACAAGGCAATAGATCTTCCCTCGGATCTAATTGACTACGATGAAAATGTGCAACCTGGGCATAGTCAGCACAATACGATTGCACAAAACATACAATGAGATTTCATTGTCGATCAGACAAAGCTTGTTCTATGTATCATTCATGAGATCCAAGCAATGTTGCTCTTTCGCAGGTCTTCTCCATAGAAGAAAGACCATATTAATCATTTGAACTAAGGCAGTCCTTTGACGTACTCCATTCCATAGACGTGACGTCTACTTAGTTAATCCCACATTAGGGTTATCCTACCCATGGACTTTGTGAATTTATTGTGATCTTGTGAGATACTCAGTTTTCTTGATATTGTTTTGTTCTAAGTGGATCTGTTGAACCCGAAAACCCATTAACGCTCTACAATATTTAATTTGTAATTTTAATTTTTTTTTATTTTTTTTTTTGCATTTCTTTTTAGTTTTTCCATATTTAAAGCTGATCATGTTCATCATTCCATGTTTAAGGAATTTTATAAAAAGTCTGCTCTAAAACCTAACGAATATTATAAACGTTACGTTGACTTAAATGCAAATAACGATTGCTGCTTTAGTTTTACAAGACTTTGTGATCTCTCACCCAAAGATATGGAGGATACTACCATTAATGGTTTAATAACATTGTAAGTAATCCACATACCTTCACGTTAATTTCGAAAAGATTTTTAATTCCATACTGTTTTCCCTTTCAGTTTCCAACATTACCGCAAAAAAGTATTACTTTACAAACTATGGGCCTATAGACGGCAATGGTGGTCACAATATTATAAACCCACAAAAATGCAATTATTAGAGCCATGCTTAGAAAATCCTTTAAATAAGGATTATCTAATGGAGCACAGTGTTATACGGCAATTGTTATTTACCGGCATTGTAAGTTTTATTCGAAATATTTCTTTGTTTTTATTTTAATAATTCTGTCTTGCAGACCTCGAATGAAAGCACTATTTATGCCTTTGGGGATTACAAAACCTTTAACATTCAAGAAACCATAGAACATCGCGTTATACGCAGTAAACACAAACAAAATATTGAAGAGGCTGATATTAAAAATGAAATGCTGGATGAAGCTGAATCGGAATTAATAATCAATGCTGCCGCTGCCAATTCGGCCAATAAACAAAAGCTAAGCAAAGAACCTTTACGTTTACTGCCAGAATTCCAGCACAAACAACGTTTACCTCAGTACTATCAATGTGAGGCTTTGGAAATGCCAAGATTTTTGTATGGCCTTAATCATAAGGTTAATGCTTATAAACGTCAGCTATAGTAAGTTGTTTGAAAAGTTATTGTACAGTTAGGATAATTCCTTTATTTTCTTGATTTAACAGTTGTGAAAGCCGTGCTGCTGCTTGGTCTCAAATACGTCATCAACATTGTGAAAATCCCGAGGGTTTGCAGTTGGTTGAAATGGGCTTTAAATTGGTTACGCCTCGCTTTGGCTGGTCCTCTGTAATCATACCTGATAAGGAAACTTTAATATCAGATGCTGGCAAATTGGCAGTTTTAGATAGTCTTCTGACGCGCTTAAAGGCTGAAGGTCACCGGGTTTTGATTTATTCCCAGATGACTAAAATGATTGACTTGCTGGAGGTGAGTTGTAAATATAAAGTGTTGCAAAAATAAATCCACTTATCGGTAGACATAAACAAACTAAACAAAAACAACTTCTTCAATGATTTTTATCATTGTTTGTCTTTATATTATTTGAGTTCGAGACAAAAATCAACGCTAGAAAGGTGAAAATACCGTTTTACTGTTTTGTTTTGATAAAGAACGTTTTCGTTTCGGCTATTTTGTAGAGATTCTTTGAAAAATAAAAAAAAAAAATCACCAAATCTGACAATCTTGTTAACATTATTAGATTGATCTCTAGATACAAAAATGAGTTGGAATCTACACGAACTAACGCGAAGACAGCTTATGAAATGAATTTTTGTTCGCTTTATTGTGCAAAAAAATCAACAACAGTTAGCATAACAACAGGTCACACAAATTGACAGTATTTTACATGATGTTGCGAAACCTTTTTTGAGACTTCTTCTTTATCTATCTTATATTCGTGAAAATTAACTGTTTTTTATGACTTGAGTGGTATCGTTTAAACTTTGCCTTCAATTCAATGCCAAAATTATGGATTTTTTTCAACTACACCTTATAATTTCATATGGAAATAGAAGAAAAATTTCATTTCATTTTTATTACAGGAATACATGTGGCATCGTAAACACCGTTATATGCGTTTGGATGGTTCGAGTAAAATATCAGCACGTCGTGATATGGTCGCTGATTTTCAAACTCGACAGGATATTTTTGTTTTTCTTTTATCAACCAGAGCAGGAGGTTTGGGTATTAATTTAACTGCTGCAGATACGGTAAGTTTTAAGCGACTTTTCTTTTTTTCTTATTTTATCGAATAATTTTCAAAAATTCCCACACTTTCGAGTGTGTTGTGTGAGTGAGAACTTTTGTTACAAAATAATTTTCGATCATTTCGAAAAACAAATTTTTCATATGTTTGTTGACTTTGGCAAACATTGGTAAAACATTTTTAAGTAGCCAAATACCGGTATTTTAAGCTTTTGTTTGTAAACCTTAAGCGGTAGACATCGATAATCATGTGAAGTTTTGCAAGCAGCTAGCAAACATACAAACAGAAAAACAAAAATAAGAAGAATAAGCGATAAAGTATTATTCTGCAGCTCCATAAAATCATAATGATGCTTATGTCGTTCCTATATGTATACTGATGAACGCATATGCTGCCAACCAAATGGTTGGATACACAATAAAATGTTCAAAATCTTTTTAAAAACAATACAATGTCGCTTAACTTGTGAACATAATCGTATCGACAAAATACGAGGACCTACATGAGAATGAAATTGTTGAAAACAGGGAAATAAAAAGCAAAAAAAAAAAGGAAAATCGAAAACGCTAACAACAAATACAATAAAACTTACAGAGTCATAAAGGAGTTGGTTTAAGTAACGAAATTACAGACTGCAACAGTTTTGTAATCATGATTTCGTATCTAGGGAAATTGAATGAGGTTAATATGATTTCACTTTTAGCGGATAAACTCGAAGAACTATCATGGAAGTTATTTATCACTTTTGGACGCATAATAGTGGTGTAAATAGCATGAAAGTGCAAATAGCTTACTGCCTATGGAGGCGAATTATTCTGTTTTAACGTTTGCATTCCTTTATATGCATTTCTTTCGTTTCTTTCGTTTGTCTTATTGCAAGAAAAAGTATCTCAAGACGTTGTTATTTAAAAAGGCTTTTATTTCATGCATCTCCTCTACCACCTTGCCAGCTGTAAAATGAAAAGTCTTTGATTTATAAACTGTGAGGATAAAAAGAAACTGAACATGTTGTTTTTAACATTGAAAATTGTTTCTTCTTTAACAGCTTCAAATATTGTATTTGTTTGTATATTTTTTATATGGGAATGCATGGCAACAAAATGTCGGTTGAATGTCGGTTTGGTGGAAGCAATAAAAAAAAAAAACTGAATGAAAACAAAGCCAAGAAATGACAATAATTTACATCAAAGCCATGATAATATAAAAACAGAAACGAAACTTAAACTTGATGTTGACAAATGGGCTTAAAAATTTAAGTTAAACGGAAATGAAAAAAGTTAAAGAGCAATTACAAATTGATTATGCTTAGTTAGTAAGTAACCGAACTCGCTTTTCTGTAATAGTCGTAAAGGTGAAAATATTTAAAAAAGAAAAGTTTTTGCAAAAAACGGTTTTCTGTTGCCTTTATTTTTATTACTTATTATAGTAGTGGTACAGAGTGCTGAACTTAAGCGTTTCTGTTATGTTCTTTGGTATTATCGTTTGGTTTCTTGTTTACTGTAACATTGTCATCATAATCCATTACTTCTGGATATTTCTGTAAATCACTTAAGAATTTTAAATATTCCATCTGTTGCTTATTAGCCAGATTCACTTTTTTTAACGATGCAAAACCATAATCTGTGTATAAAACTTTATAGCCTTTCTTCTCCAAATCATTGATCATCACTGCTAATGTAAAAGGATGACTTTGGAAAGTCACTGCTCCCGTTTCATAATCATGTATTTCTATTGCATCTGCTCGACAATCGATTGCATCTTTTGCTAAACTCATTTCAAAGTCAGCAAATTGTCGTGCAGTGCCATAAGGTGCTAAGGTTTCTATTTTACAATTGCAATTGAAATGTTGTAACACATTATCATACGTGGCCTGATATTTGTTCAAAGTGCGATTCATTAAATCTTTTTTAAATTTCGTAAAATTTTTCGAATACACATTTACAATGAGAAAGACATTTTGCTGGTAACATATCTCCAACAGATAACAATTATCATCTATTTTTTGTTTTACCTTATATTCGTATAGAATTGATTCAATAGATTTCCAAGCAACACCTTTATTTAAGGCCTTTACCACTAGTTGACGTAGATTAATATTTTCCCAAGGTTTCTTACTCTCACCTTCCTCCATTGCCTGTCGTAATTTGTTTGCGATTCTATACTCATATGGTATCTGGCCCATTAACTTGAAACATTTCTGTTGTATTTTAAGAGAGTTTTTATCTTTTTTCCCTTCGAATGTTTTGTATTTGTTGGCAATTTTATTTACGGCTGGTTTGAAATTTGTTATCCTTCTTCCCTTTAGCACAATAGGCCTTTTACTGCTTGTGCTTTCGTTTAACTGTTTGGAACTGCTTTGTGACAGTGGCTCATCTAAATCTGCTTTCATTTGCTTATTGCTGGCATTTAAAGAGCTCTTTTTGTTGTTGTTGTCTACATTTTTCTTGTGGAATTTGTTGTTGGCCTTGCAGCAACTGCTAAAAGATTTTAGAGTAAGGTGTACCATATTGTTGTTGTATTAACTAAAAATTTTCTCATCACTTTATTTTATTTATTTTCGTTATTTTCGGTTTAGTTTTTAAAGTTTAATTTTTATTTTTATTTTTTTTTATAATATCTTGTGTTAAAAGTTCGAAATTCCGAAATTTTTATTTTTTTTATTTTTGAAATGACAAAATAAAGTCGATAATGCTGTTGCCAGAGACAATGAAAAAAATATGAGGAATGTTATCGTATTCTATGAATCAAATTAAATCGTATTAATTTTTGGTACGCATTCCTCTTGCTTTCTTCTTTCTACTTTTATGTCTTCGTATGTCTGATTTTATTTCCAATCGTCTAACTCATAACTAAGAGATGTAAAACCTGGGTGGGAGTATAGATAATGAATTTAAAAATACGAATTGTTTAGTTTCCCCACGTGTACTGTATTGAGTTGACCTAGAAGGCAAAAGATTTTCAAGCTACTTCTTCTATTGCTTTAAAAACTATGTTCATAATCCGGAAACTTGCTTTTTTTCTGGCAAAGACAATAAAAACTAAAACTATCCTAGTATTCTCTGAAAGTTTTGCCACCACAGGACCACTATCGCTAGACCTTGTGGCTCACATTCGCTCTCTTCAGTCGTTCAGTCCGATAATTCTCCCCAAAAATTTCTTCTTCTATAATCTTTTCCATGAGGATTTCTGTAATTAAGGAGGCTATTCTTAGTACTGTGGTCTCATAGCACTATGTTTTGGCACAAATACCGTAATCGGCACAGCAATTCAAAAACTGTAACGATTTTGAGTATGTTAACGTGTAGATATTGGATAGTGATGCTTAACTTGTTTGATGCTTAAAATGTTCTCATAATTCTTTTGTATGCAAGCGAACATATTTTTCTTTGCTTACACAGTGTCCTAAAATTAACGACGTTGTTAAAAATTGTTTCCGATCAATCTGCATTCTTTTTTTTTGCCCAGAGTACTAAAACGATAAACTTAAATTGCTGAATTATTTGCCTAACCAAAGTTTGAGCAAAGTTTTTAAGCTCTACCCCAAATATTAAACGACTTTCTTCAATTTCCTCAATTGGCTTGTCATTCCTATTACAACACCCGTTATTATTATTATTTTTATTTCATTAATAAACGTCAAAAAACAAATCAAATCAAATCAAATCAAATCAAATGTCAATCAAATCAAATTAAATTTATTAGAAAATTCATACAAAAAGTCTCTTTTTTTTTCAATTTAATTTTTCCAAACAAAATTATTTGTTAACTTTTTTTTTAAAAAAAGATTTTTAATTTTTAAAATTTTTAGTGTAAAAAACAAAAAAGAAACAGAAAATCAGAATTTTTTTTTTTTGAGATCACACAACAATGCCTTCTTCGCAGAAACCTAGTATTGAAACAAAATTACGAGCGTTAAAACAAATTCTCTGCGATATTGATCGTTATCAGCAAAAGGCTCGGCCGCCAGTTCCCGTTAATACGAAAGGAGCGAAAAGTGTTTTGGGCATTAGGGAACATCAGAATCGTATAAAGAAGCTAAAAGCGAACAAATCATTCAATTTAAATGAACATTTTAAACAACAACAGCCATCATTATGGCGAAAATGTACGAACTATTATCGCGATTTAATAAAACAACGAAATAAAAAGCCAGACAAAGTGAAGACTGACACAAAAAGGCAACAGGATCTAATAGTGCAACAATATCAACGTATTAGAAGGAGACATCAAAGAAACATAGCAGATGATAAAATTGATGAAGAGTATGAACGGTTACAAAAGAAATTTTGTCCGTCTTTTCAGTTGGCAAAGCCTCTGCCGCCACCCAAATTTGCGGTTAAACGAAAGCACGTTTCAAATAAAACAGCAGCGAAAATAACGAATGCAAAAATTCTCTGCAGCCGATCCACTTACAAGATGTCCAATAACATTACGAGAAGTAACATAAATTTAAAAGCGCCAGTAGATTTAAAGCAAAACAAAGTAAACAAAGTGGATGCCAAATTGGATTTAAAGCAGCGAAAAGAAACAAAAGCTGAACAAAAAGATTTAAAAAAAAATAAAAATGGAACTGCAAACAAAGCAATGAAAATGAATTCCGTCAAGGATCCGAAAGATACAAAGCAGAATCAAGTGAAGAGCATAACTGCCACCAAAGAATTGAAACATGATCAGAAAAAGAGCATTCCATTAACCAAGGGACAGAACGAGGATGACGACTCAGATAGATCGGATGACTCAGATAGAACTTTAACACCTGAGAATGAAGATATAAATGTTAATAAGGAGACACCAGCACAAGCTACGGCATCTGTACAACAGCCAGATGTTAGTAAGTTTCGCGTCACTCCATTCTCCCCAAAGCCAAAGCCTCAATCTAATGACGCTTTAAATACTGCCATTGGAAAACCATTTGAAAAATCTGTTAAAACCTGTCAAGAAATCAACTGTGCTCTCATGAATAAGCTTTTCTACAATAAAATGAACAACAACAACAATAACAACATCATTAGCAACTGCATCATCAGCAACAACATCATCAGCAACAGCAACAGCAGCAACAACAACAATGTTGCTGATACCTACAATTTAAAACACAAAGAAGTTGAAATTCGACGAGAAATCAGAGACGCCATTGAAGAAGGCAAATCTACTGATCCACTTACCAATAATTTGTTGGCCAATGTCATCTATAAAGCTCAGCGGGAACATGTTCCCTGGTCTTCTGTCAAATCCATGATCGATAATTTCAAAATGACAAGGGCACGCAGGAAAGTTTTGCATTTATTGCAAATTCAATTGCGTCACAGTGTCTTTATAATATGTACTGTGCGCACTTCCAACTTTTCGAAACTTCTTTACATGTTGGATAAGGCTATGCGTCCATTAAATGCGAAATTTGCTTCAATTCTACAACATTTTACCCATTGTTGTGTCATTGAAGCCATAGTACCCAATAAATATCGTGGTTTAAATGTTAAAGAATTACGCAAACGTTTAGACAAACAGGTGGAGGCTCTAAATCTGAAACGCATCGATATAGTGGATGCCGCACGTGGTGAGATTGCTATACAATGTCTGCCCGTTGACATGCCCAATATCAGTAGGGCTTTTGATTTGAAAGGTTATAAAATCATAAATTCCGATTACGGTTTTCGTGCCAACAAGGAAATCATTTTGGATACCAGAACTGCTGCCGAGTATCGTAGATTAATGAATTTCCTTAAAGATATACCAGACATCGAAACTATAACCGATAATGTCATATATTAGCACATCAATATTAGCACATTATGTTTCAATGTTTATTAGTTTTTTTTTTCAGTATCTTTTATATTCTAAATATTGGAAATTATTTATCGTCTATCTTTTTGACATAAACTTTATGGAATAAAGAAATTATTGTTTATCTTTTTGACATAAACTTTATGGAATAAAGTATTTAAAGGCGCAAAGTATGCGTGAAAAAAAGAACTTCTGTGTGCTGGACAATTTTCTCTACTTTTGTCATCCTCGGGGAGTTATACACGCTGTAGTTTGTATAATGGGGGCGTAGATCTAGAAGTTGACAGCGAAATATTCAAAAACATCAAAAGCATTTTTCCTGACTGCAGAATCGTCTGAAACTGATTACTGATTAAGTTAAGTTCTTCCTAGGAATTTTTCTTAATTTTTCTCAATTTTTCTCAATTTTCTAGTCATAATTTATGGCTTTGCAGTGGCAAATTTGTTAAAATAAAGCGTCTTTAGCTTCAGTCCTCAACTATCTCAGGAATGTATCGCTTACAACGTTATGAGAAATTTGTTAATTCTTCACATCAATCCATCTTTCAATATATACTTACTTACGATGTGCGAGCGTATGTCAGTGTATATAGTACATATGTGTGTATGTTTATTATTTATTATAGTGCTAGACATTCATTCAATTGATGATGTTTATCGAACTTTATAAATCAGTGTTTGTTCTGTTGTTTAACTTCTTGTCTTACTCTTTTCTGCTTCTCTTCTTCTCTTCTTTCTCTTGCATTTCCCTTTTCTTTTGTTGATTGCTGGTTGTTGCTGTTGCATTGTTATTGTTTACCTAATAGTTTGAGATTCACACCTTGAAGTTATTGTCTTTTTTGGACCAAAAAAACATGGTTACAGTGAATGCCAATGAAGATCGTACAGCAAGTACGACAGCAAATATATTTGAAGTTTAGTGAGATAGACAAAGACAAAAATATTTCGATAAAACTGACGTCAATGAAAATCGCCTAATAATGCTCGTATTTATATTTAAGACCTCGCCAAGCCGGCGCTTACAGTCTTACTAACTACTAAGTCCGTTAGTGGTTAACATGCTTAAATATAAACTCCAAGCATACCAAATTCGAATACAACAAAAACGAAACAGTTTTCAGTGTGGGTACTCTTCCAAATAATCCATCCCTACGACTCAACAAAGAGGACAGCATCTATAGCGACCATCATAGGAAAGTCGGACAACGCAAGTGTAGGGTCCAATTTCTTAGTAATGAGAATTGGCAACCGTTAACTTCTAAGATCTGCAAAAGTAGAGCTAATCACTTGCTTAACTGGAAAATATTTCACAAAAAAGCTTCCTTAACCAATCAATGGTTATCGACAAAATTGTTAGAATTGGGGAAACACATCCAAATGCCGTTATGCTTAATACTTGCAAGCAAGATGTACGATTTTCCCTGGCTGGCTGGGAAATTTTCTTGGCACTTTAATTTCCTTAACGAAAGTCCCTTAAAGAAGTCTTTTCTCAATTTGATTTTTCTGATACCGAATTGAACGTATGGCACTGGCAGTCAATGTAAAGACTTGACAGCCATCTTCATGTAGATGTGTGTTCATACAATATTTTTGTATGTTTTTTTTATTATTTTTTTTTATTCATTTTATTCCTTATCTTTAATAGCCAATCTCAATAACGTGCAAATTTCTTTCTATTCCTTCATATGAATGGCGCAGAAAGCTATGTTTGTACGATTGTTGGCTTAAAATTCTCTGGAAACGTTTTGCAAATAGCAGATCCTTGTTGGTTTGCTGTTGATGGTAGTTGGCTGGTTGCTTGCTTGGTTGGTGTTGAGATTTTATTTGAGTTTTTCGCTTCTTGTTTTTGTTTTTTTTTTGCTTTTGTTTTAGGTGAAGGTGGTGTGAACAAATTTTGCAACGTTTTAAATCATGTTTTGACAAGATTTAAACAAATTTTTTTTTGTTTTTTGTTTTTCAATGCCATACTTTGTATTGTATCTTGTGTTTTTGTTGTTGTTGTTGTTATGCGACAATGACGCTTTTCTAAAATAAATGGCAGGCGGTATGATCAAGATAATCGCATCAGGAATTTTTTTTGTTTTTGTTTTTGTCTTCTTTTCTTTCTTCACTTGAATATCCTTAAGTTTAGAAATTTTGTTGTTTTTTTCTTTTGGATGATATGTTCAGTTTATCAGACGGTTTATATACGTAATTGGTTATTGCAATACTTCAGACATGATTACTACCTAGTCTCACACACCACTTATGTTGTGTGTATTAATTTTTATACTTGAGTGTCGTGACCTTCAGTTTTAAGAAACTTTTCATGGCAATTTTCTTTCCCTCTCAAGAGTTTTTGCCAGAAATCTGCTGATAGGAAATCGCCGAAGGAACGTTTTTTCATATTTCGTTTTGTAGGACATATCCCCGGCTAGGCTACGGCGACTCCATTTGACAGATGTAGCCTCAGATTTTTGAGAAACTTTTCATGGAAATTTTCTTTCAATCTCGAGAGTTTTTGCCAGAAATCTGCTGACAAGAAGTTGTCGAAGGAACGTTTTTTCATATTCCGTTTTGTAGGACATATCCGACTAAACTACGGCGACTCCATTTGACAGATGTAGCCTCAGATTTTGGAGAAACTTTTCATGGCAATTTTCTTTCTTTGCCAGAAACCTGCTGATAGGAAAGTCGCCAAAGGAACGTTTTTTCATATTCCGTTTTGTAGGACATGTCCGAGTAGACTACGGCTTCTCCATTTGACAGATGTAGCTTCAACAAAATGGCCGTTATCATCTGACAATGTTCGGAAGTCACTGTTGGCAGATCACTTCTTTATTAGACGACTCCTAAATGTTAAAATAATAAAAAAAAATATTTTCCAACTTTTGATTTTTTTATTGTGGGTGTAGAGTACTGTACATTAATGTACGCCGGTTCTATATCTATCTCTCTCTCTCTCTCTTTTTTTTTTGGTTATGTTTTCTTGATTGGTAATTGAGATCATTTTTATTGTTTTTTTTTTTTAAATTTTTTTAATTTGATTTTAAAGTGAAATCATTTTTGGCAATTTAATACCAAATACTACTGCTGGTGCCCTGTATTTTTATGGTCTTAAAATGCCAACAACAACAAAAACCGAAAACCCAAAAACAACAACAAGTTGATCTGTTTATAACATATTCGGTGGCTTATTTTTTTTTTCTACGTGTGTTGTCTTGCATTAATAATTAGAACTTTAGTTTCTTTTGTTTTTCTGCTTTTGGGGCCAACAAATTACGAACCTTTCTTAAGCATTTTTTTTTGGTATTCGAAAAAAAAATGTCTTTTAAATGGTTCTTCATTTAGTGTGTCGTGGTGGCTTCTGTGACTTGTTGAGGCGTTATAAATCTTTTAAAAATTAAAACAGCCGAAGAAGACATTCGTAAATTTTTAAATACTTTGCAAGACCTGCATAATAATTTGTCTAGAAAAGATTTCTTTTTTCTTTTCCCCATTTTTATACTGGGGAGTACTATAACTATACCAGGCAGTACATTTCTGTTAATTTCAATAATAAATTTTCAATTTCATTTGTTGTGTTGCGTTTTAGTTTTTTTGTTTTTTTCTTTCTTCAAAGTATCACTTGAAAGCTTTGTACATGATTTCAGTTTTTTTTTTCTTTTTTGGTTAATTTAAAATGTATTTGGATCACTTATGCTAATCGCTGTTGGTTTTTTTTTTTGGTAAATTCAAAAGAAAAATAAAAAAAAAACTTTAATTTTAAGCCTTAACATTCTCAACGAATGCCAGTGCATAACGTACAAGGCTGTATGACTATTAATTAGTCTCTGAAGAATGTTATTTACTTGGTAAATGGGATTTTTTAAAGCGCTAAGAAGGAGAGAGCCAGTTAGTGAGAATCGCTGAATCTCTATGATTGAAAGAATACTGGGGTATATCACTTGAACTCTTTTTGTCCCAAACGTTTCTTATGTGGGTCATTTCCAAAATGCCTTCCAAACAAAACCTTTTTCCATATTCTATGCCTTCTTTACAATCCGTTCTAGTTTCTCTAAGCTTCTTGTGCGACAACTTAGCTTGTTACTGTAACCGCGAAGCGAGAAAAGAGTTTTATCGCAGGATAAAATTTAGCAACCAATGAGGTTTCCAGACATGCGCTACATTGCCTTGAACTATCGAAAAGTAAATTATAGTAGGCAGGAAGGTGAAACATTAATTGCTAGTTCGTTATGCTCAATGATTGTGATCCTCCCGTAAAACAATCAGTTTTTTGCAGTAAATAAAAGCGTGTTGTTGTGATTTATAATCATTATTTATTGAAACTACTTGCTTATGATTGTTTATGATTGTTAAACGTAATCATCAATTAGATTAAAAGTTTTTTATTTTTTTTTTAATCGCAAAATCTAATTCGAACGCCACAGAAACGAGTCCCATTATAAGCAGTTGATAACGATTGCTGTGTATAGGTTTTATGAGAGATAATATAATAATTTACGACGACTTTTAACATTCTTTTAACATTTAAAATTAAAGATAAAGACAATAATGAACTTAAGCCAACCATTGGCGTACCAATTCAACTAGACGTTCCTTTGAGGCACGCATTTCGGGACTATCTCTACTGCTAATCGAACCGAAATCAGCACAGTGAGAAGCACGTGGTATGACAGAGGCTCCTTCGCTTACACCATGACCCATAGCACTCCAGGGATCCAAGGCACCGTGTGTCATGTAGACATTTTCAACTTGAGGATTTAGGCCACCAAAGAAATCATTGGTTTCGGCTACCAAATTATGAATGTGTTCGTTGGTGTATTTCGAACCGAAAATATCGCCACACAAAGTGATATAAAGCATGGCAGGGAATTTAGTGCCGAAAGGTTGATCCTTTGAAGCTGAACTCTGATACCAGCCGTATTCATTGCAGGTCTGATAAAACCAGGGACGTGCTAAAAAGGAATTTTTTGATGACATGAGAAGGAAAGATGTTTCGGTTATTGTAATACTTACAAGCACCATAGGCGTATGTAGAATCTAAATAATAACTGAGAGTACTTTTATAGGTGGTATCCACGCATTTATCAGAACCCAAAACATTAGCCACAAAGAATGAGGCAATAGCTGTTAAATCATCCTCAAAGCTCATGATATAACTGCAGTAGTATGGTACATCGCCTTCACTGTAAAAACAAAGAAAAATCTTTTACTCTTGCAACCACTTTTTTGTTTTTTTTTCTGTTTTTGAACTTACGATTGGTATTGCACAATACCGGCGAATATATTCGAAATGGTACTGAACAGAGACCATAAATCCAAATCATTCTCATGATCGAATGAATTGCACAATTTCAGCATGGCTTTAGCTTCGGCTGATCTGTTGCCCATAAACATGGCTTCCAATTCTCGAATACCATTCTGTACACGATTGTAGCACTGTTGTGAGCCCAGTTCACGTAGAGCTTGGCCCACTACTTCTTTATATTCTTTGAAATCAACTTTAGCCAATATGGGAGCACTAGAAGCCCAACCACCATTAACCAACTCAGGATAGAGTTTGCTAAACCATACAACCATAGTGGCAGAGTATGAACCGCCAGAAATAATAACTTTTGAGTTCTTAAGGCGTGGATCCGATTCGCGCATTGTACGTATAAAGAGGGCCAAATCGGCTAAAGCTTGTTTCACATGCAAATATTGAATGTTTTCTACCAACAAATCTTTGGTTGGTTTACTTTGGCCATAATAACGATGTTCGGTGTAATACAACATGCCTTTATGTTCTTCAGCCAAATCAGGCCAAATGCCGCTTACAATTCTGCCGGCGGATATTTCCCATTCACCACCCAAATAAATGAACATGGGGCCACCTTCTTCGAAATATTCATCATTGACCATATAACGCTGTTTTTAAAAAACGATTCTTATTATCCTTTTAACGTTAAGAAGAAGAAAAAAACGAAATTTTACCATTTCCCAAGTGTTTTCATTGGTCTGATCGAAGTGATCCAATTTCTGTGTAATCCATTTGGTCTGCACATTGGCCCTTTTTTTTATTGGCTGTTCCGGTGGACCACGGTATAAGTTCTTTAATGATTTCACAAAAGCCGGTTCATTTTTACTATCTTCTTGGGTATTAGCCAAAGCTAAGACACCTAAAATAGCCACAACCGTTACAACGAATTTCATTGCGTTAAATGAAGCCTTTGAATGCTTCCAAGATGTTTTTATTCGAAATTCTTTTTCGTTTGAATGTTAGCCACTAAATTTGATTATTTCTGTATTTCGATAAGATTTCAAAAGTTATTATTATTGGTTATTTGCACTATGAAAAGTAATTTTTTTATTTTTTAGTACAATATTCGCAATTATCTTTGGACGATAATCGTTTCTTATCGTAGGGTTTTTCTGGGTTTTTTTCATTTTAGAATTTTGCAAGATTTTCTGCAGCGATAGTCAAAGCTTTTCTGGTGCAAGAGAGTTCGTATTTAATTTGTAGAAATTTCGTATGAATATTCGAAGCCTATCTGCGTTATTAGATTATGAATTAAAGTGAAAACCAAACAATTTTTATATGAATTCCCACTGTAAGGTGTAGAAAAAAGAAATCCTTTATTATTACTTTCTTCCTACTAGGAAGTATTTTTCAGTTTTTGAATTTTCGGGCGGAATTCCAGTGATAAATTGATAAAAAAGTGAGTTTTCATTCTCATTAACATGCTCCAACGTTAGGGAATTAATCACGTAGGCACGATCTTTGACGTATACCTCCTAATAAGAGTCTAAAGCAGATACGAATTATTACTCTTTATGGACAATTTTAATGCAATAAAAGCAAGTCTATCGTTCTATGTGACACGAGACAACGTCTTGTTGAAACCACATGCCATTCATAATCATAATCTTCATTTGTAAACCGAAAAATATATCCATAATGCCTGCGAGACCCATATGCGTTCATTTTGCTTCGTGAAGAAAATTTTGTTCGAAAAATCAGCTTTGAAAGCGTTGTGAATGATCAGCCGTTGTAGGATTTGTACTTTATTTGAATGCTGAGAACACTGTCGAATCAACAAATTCATTCTAAACTCCAAATTAGTTTGGAGGCCAAACATTCAAGCGAGAATCTTCTTAAGATCCTCAGTAGAATCTCGTAGACTAGGCTAGCAATACGATCTAGCAGTAGTCTAACGTCTCTGGTGTTCAGGTTATAATCCTGTAATGCAGTGTTAATTTGGTGACTGCTTCTTAAGCGAACGTTACTGATACATTTCACGTGCAATATAGTCAGTAAATTGCCGCCATAGTCTAGTAGGTCAGAGTGTTAGCTTATTAGACGTGAGGCCATGGTCACACATTTCAATCAAAATGAAATATGAAAAATATTTCTACGTTGACTTCCTCTTAGTAGACTTCTGGCAAAGACCATTATTAAAGTAAATAAAATTGCCATGAAAAGTTTCTAAAAAACTTGTCGTTCGGAGTCGACTTTAAACTGCAAGTCGCGCCGTTCGTGTATAAAATTAAAAAACACAACATAAGTGACATGAGAATCTAGTTCGTAATCTTGACAAAAGGGAGGGTACGCATGAATATGATTAGAGCTGGGTGGAATTGTCGTAGATAGTCTACTAAGATCGTTTAACCTTACAGGCCATTCTCCTGTAGTAGCTGTGCTGCGAATTTTTGTGTCCGAACTTATGAATGGCGTTTGCTCTCGCTTACGCCCCATTATCTTATCGCTTCTCAATCAACCAAAAGGTTTAAATTTATAATTTCTTTAAAAAAACATTAGATTTCGATTTAATGGCTCTCCGATAATACATCAACGGGTAGGAATTAAGTTCATGAAATAAAAATTGGTAATTTGTTGTTGTAATTTTATTGCTTAGATTAAATAATAATAAATACTACAGAGAGTAGCGCTTATGAAATAAATTTTATCAACAGCCATAAAGACAAGAAAAATATTTTGAAAATAAAAATATTTGCAGCGCGTGTTTGTGCGTTCATTTAATCAGCCAACCACTGACGTACTAATTCAGCTATTTTTTGTTTTGATGCTACCAGTTCAGGGGTATCTTTTGAGCTTATGGAACCCAAATCTTTGCAATGGGCATGATCTGCAAGGAAATTAATAAAATTTTAGTATTTTATAAATCAAGATCAAGATCTATTACAACTTACAGGGTATAATAGTGGCTTGAGTTTCATTTTGTATGCCTGCAGCCCGCCAGGGATCCAATTGACCATGGGTCATATAAACATTTTCAACTTGAGGCTCTAGGCCACCAAATTCCACGTTGGTTGCTTCAGTTTGCTTATGGATATACTCATTGGTAAACTGTTCACCATAGGCATCACTGCACAAAGTAGTGAAAAAGACCAGAGGGTATTTTGTGCCAAAGGGTTGTTTACGTGACGTTGACGTTTGGAACCAACCATATTCATTGCAGGTTTGATAAATCCATGGACGCACTAAAAGTGTTACAAAATAAATCACAATGAAACTCTCTTTTAAGTATCACTACTGTCTTCCGTATAAAATACTCACTAATATTTGTGCTAAAAGCGGAATCCTTAAATAAATTCAAATACGAACGATATGACATGTCGGTACAACTTTTGGAGCCAAATTTATCCAAAATATAGTTCGCAACACCTATGACATCCGTAGAACCTTCCATTATTCTTGTGCAGGCTTTTTGTATGCTGCCATCACTTTAAAAGGCAAAAAAAAAATTCATTTTTTTTTACTTTCAAATTTTTCTTGTCAAGTTTACAGCACTTACTTGTGGGTCTGCACTAGATTGGCAAATAATTCGGAAATTTCATAAAACAGAGTCCACACATCCAAGTCATTGTTTTCATCAAATGAATTGCATAGTTTTAGCATGGCTTTGACTTCAGCACCCTGATTATTAGCGAACATTGATTCCAAGTCATTAAATCCTTGTTGTATGCGTTTGTGGCAAGTGGGGCCGCCCACTAGTTCAATAGATTGGCCCATAATTTCTTTGTATTCTGAAGACAAAAATTGAAACAAAATTTATAATTTTAAAATACAAAAAAAAAGAACAACAAATTGGAATAGAAAATAAATAGTACCATTTAGGTACTTTATGTTTAATAAAAAGTACTTGAAAAAAAGCTTTTTTTAATTGGAATGAGAATTTAAAATAAAAACTCTCACATGGTACTTTGGCTTGCATAATCTCATGTACTTGGTATTGAAAATCCACAAATGGAAACTTGAAAGCACTTTAAGGTACTTTTTTTTCCCCAAATAAATCTTTTATTTAAAAAATAGAAAACTTATAATCTAACTGAAAAATGTAAATTTTAATTTTTAATCAATTTTTAATTTTACTTTCAATTTAAAAAAAGTACCTTTTTGGAAAAAGTACTTAAAAAGTACCTTATGAAAGAATGTTTAAAACATATTTTAATATCAAGTTTAGCGAAAGGAAAGTGAAATTAATGGCGTTTAAACCAAACTGAAATGCATAAACTGTTATTAAATGATAAAAGTACTTTTTAAATCCCACTTGGTACAAAAAGTACCTTATGCATTCAAAATTTTATTTTTATTAAACCGAATATACATAAAAATGTTTAAAATGGAAAGAATTACTTTAAGCCGGAAAAGTACTTTTTTAATTTTTTAGAGTACTTTTTAGAAAGAATTAAAAAGTACCTTTTGAAACCAAAATTTTTTGAGCAAAATTTAGATGCAAAATTTAGTTAACCTTGAAAAAATGCTTTTGAAATCTTTTTAAAGCACATTTGAAGCTCAACAAAATAAAGTACTTTTTAGTTCGTTTTTTGGGGGATTTATTGAATTCTTAAAATTGTGATACTCACCAAAATAATCCGGTCTAGCCTTTAATGGTGCACTAGAGGCCCAACAACCTGCTGCCAATTCAGGATATAATTTCTTAAACCATGTTACCATCGTAGCTGAATATGAGCCACCAGTCAATATGGCTTTAGAATTCTCCATACCGGGTATTGTGGCTTTCATGGTGCGTATAAAAACAGCCAAATCGGCCAAAGCTTGACGCACATGTAAATATTTCATATTCTCATTAGTCATGGCCTCAACAGGATGACTTTCGCCATAGAAACGATGCTCGGTATAGAATAAATAGCCATTGTGTTCTCTGGCCATATCGTAAATATGGCCACCAGTAATGGAACCGGGACTAATAAACCATTCACCGCCTACGTATATAAATAAAGGACCGCCGGGTTTATAGAATTCATCATTGGCCATGTAACGCTGAAAGAAAAACGTTAAGATAAGATGAAATTTATTTAATGGCGTCCAGTGTTTCTTCTTTAACCCACCATTTTCCAGGTGCGTGTTTCATTTTCATCAAAATGATCCAATTTCTGTTCAATCCAAAGAGTTTGAACATTTGCACGTTTTGCTGGGGCTTGTATGGCTAATGGATCCTGATGCAATTCATTGAAGATTTTAACAAAAGCCGATTTCTCCTGCTCTTCATTAGCTTCAACAAATATGGCTTTTACGGCTATTAAAGCCGTTAATATTAACGCCAACTTAACCATTTGATTACCGTATTCTTTGAAATTGTCGCGAAGACTAACTAACGTTTAAGTGCTGCGAGCAGGCGAAATGCTGTCTTTCTGATAAATTTTATACGCCAAACCAAATCTAATCAAATTGGTCAACCATATACCTGATAAATATTGAATTTATTGGTTAATCGAAATGAATTTAATCGTTTAAAAAATAGTTAAAAATAAATATGCAGAGAGGAAGAAATATAAAACTTAATGACAGTGTACTTTGAAAGTGCTGCAATCCTAACGTGAGTATGCAAAATGGCCTAGTGGAGTAGTGTTTTATGCTGCTTCGAAATTGTTGTGGAATTTTTTTTCTTTTTTTTGGTTCTCTCAACTCATGCGGTATACAGGATTGCTCTCACGAAGCTTCTGCACAGCAATAGGGTAGTACTGTCAATCTAGAACATTATCACAGAGGGAACATTAGATGGTTTAGTACGTTTACGTTTACCATTTTGAAAGAGTGCATAATGCTCTGAAATGTCCAATTAAGGGAAATAAAAAAATTCGTTTTTTTGTTGTTTTTTTTTTTTTGTTCAAAATTTTTATTTGATATTCATTGCTGCTACAGACTACATAGGCCTCCAATGTGAAAAATTTTATTAATTGTTTGTTATTCACTCTTTTAACCATACCTTGACCAACTCCTTCAGTCTCATTTTAGATGCCTTCAGTTCATCATTATCCTGATCACTTATCGAACCGAAATCCTTACAATGGGCTCTCACTATATAAAATTTTGTGTATGTGTGTGTGTGCGTTAATTTTCATATAATTTCTTAAATATTTTTCATTCTAATAAACTTACTGGGTATTATTGTGGCTTTGCTTGTCTCTTGTATACCCATAGCACGCCATGGATCCAATTGACCATGAGTCATATAAACGTTTTCTACTTGCAAATCCAAACCGCCGAAAAATTCATTTGTTTTGGCCACTTGCTGGGCAATATAGTCTTCGGTAAACCGTTCACCATAGGCATCTTGGCACAAAGTGGTATACAATTTGGCAGGGAATTTGGTACCAAATGGTTGCTTCATAGAGCCAGATGTTTGATACCAACCATATTCATTGCAGGTTTGATAGAACCATTGGCGTACTGTGTAATACCATAAAAGAATTAAAGAATGCGAGCATGGTGTGATTGCATACAAATACAAATGAAAACTTACTCATGCCATTGCCAAACTTTGTATTTTTTATCTCCTCTACCGAAGTCTTATAGCTGACATCAGAACAGTTTTTATTGTCAAAATATTGCAGCATAAAATTGCTAAAACCCTTAAGATCATCTGTGCCCTCCATTATTTTCTTACAAGCATTTTGTATGGTATTGCCCCTATAGTAGGCAGCAGATAAAATGAATCCTTCAAAACGTATAATTGGTTTACTTACCTATGATTTTGCACAATACCGGCAAATATATCCGATATTGTTGAGAATAATATCCAAACATCCAATTGATTTTCAACATCAAACGTCTCACAGATATTTAAGGCGCTTTTCAAGTCCTGTGATCTATTCTCAGACAACATGGTTTCGAACTCCTTAATGCCTTGCTTAATGCGTTCATAGCACGCATCACCACCAACTAAGCGTATCGATTCACCCGTTATTTCCTTGTATTCTGGAATTGAAAACAATTTTTGTTTTTTCACTTCTAGACAAATTTTTTCTAGGACTTGTACCCACCAACAAAATCTACTTTGGCGTAAAGCGGAGCCGATGAGGCCCAACAGCCAGTGGCTAAATCGGGATATAATTTCTTAAACCACGTTACCATAGTGGCCGAATATGAACCGCCACTTAATATAACTTTAGAATTTTCAGCTCCCGGTATTGTGGCTTTCATAACACGTATAAAATGGGCCAAGTCCTCTAAAGCCTGCCGTACATGTAAATATTTCATATTCTCATTGGACAAATCACTTACAGGGTGACTTTTGCCATAATAACGATGTTCAGTATAAAATAAATACGCATTGTTTTCTTTGGCCATATCGTACATGTGGCCACTGCTTATCGAGCCAGGCGAAATAGTCCATTCACCGCCTACATGTATAAATAATGGGCCTCCCTTTTGATAGAATTCCTCATTGGCCATGTAACGCTGAAATTATGATTTTCGTGTTAAAATTTTTTTCTTCTTTAACATCAAATTGCTTTTCATTCTTACCATTTGCCAGGTTCTATTCTCTTTCGAATCGAAATGATCCAGTTTTTGTTCAATCCATTTGGTTTCCACATTAGCTCTGGTAAAGCCGTGAGGACCCGGATCTTTATGCAAATTTTTCAAAGCTTTGAAGAAAACCGTATCGGCCTTGACTTGTAATACCAAAACAAGGTAAAACCCGGTTTTTAGTACAAAACTGAGGGACATTTTCAATTTTATTTTCCAAAATTTCCGAAACTTTTTAGTCCCTCTTTTTAAGCGTCCGTCTTATATAAACGTTATTTCCCACCAAAGGTTTGTTTTGAATTGATTTGTTGAAACAAATTCAATGTGGTTTTTATATGCCTATTAGACTATACAACTGTTGTTATCTATGCTAGACAATTGCATAGCAGTTGGGGGTAGTTTTTTGCCCCCTAAGCAACTTCACTCCTTAGTAAATCTCTTTTCAATTGAAATTTGATTAAAATTTACAAAAAAAAACCTTTGTTTTCCTTAAACTTGACACAGTGGGGGAATTTTTTTGGGCTGCACAAAAGGTAAGGGAATTTTTAAGCTTCGAAAAAGAACCAAAACAACACTCAAACTTTGAATGATGAAAACGGCAATTGCGCAGAGTTATTTTTTGGTGTACCATATAATGCCAAAGTAGATTTTGCCAAAAAAGTACTTGCTATGTAAAAAGTACCTTCGACAAATTACTCTTAAAGGAAAAATTGCTTGAAATTGGCGGAAAAAGTATGCTTTTTAGAAAAACAAAAAAACACATTTTCTGGTAAGAGTACTTAAAGTACTCCATGCTGTAAAAAGTACATTCTGTGAAAAAAAGTATCTTTTGAGAGTACCATTCGCAGAAAAAGTATCCGCTGAAAAAGTACGTTTTGTGGAAAAGGTACTTTTAGGAAAAAAGTATCCTTCCTTATGGTACCATTCGTTGAAAAAGTACGTTTTGGGTAAAAAAATATATTTTGTGAAAAACGTAATTTTTTTTTGGGAAAATATACTCTTTGCTGAAAAAGTACCTACTTTAAAAAAGTACCTTTTGCTGTAGATAAAGTAATAAAGTACTTTTTGTGGAAAAGGTAGTTTTGGAAAAAAAAGTATCCTTGTTCTGGTACCTTTCGTTGAAAAAGTTACTTTTGGGGAAAAAGTACGTTTTGCGAAAGGAAATATATTTTGTGGAAAACGTAACTTTTTGGGAAAATATACGCTTTGCTGAAAAAGTACCTACTTTAAAAATAGTACCTTTTGCTGTAGATAAAGTAATCCTATGTGAGAAAAGTACACTTCGTGGAAAAAGTACCTTTTGTTGAAAAAGTACCTTTTGTTGAAAAAGTATCTTTCGCTTAAAAACTACATTTTATCACAAACGTTTTCTATGTTTGTTTAATACTTCATGCAATTATTTGACCTAAACCTCTATTTAAAAGTGTTTCTTATCGTTTGAAACTAAAAATTTTTCTTTTTAGCCACTCGTAGCCTGTTTAATTAAAACTTTTTTTTAGCAGGCAAACGATAATCGAAATCTTTACATGAGTAAAATAACAGCGCAAATCAAACAGAAACCATAGGGTGTTTATAAAAGAAATTTTTGCTTTTTTAAAATAGTTTTAATATCACCACAGTTAATTTCTATTAACTTAACTTATCTAGTTAATGTTTTCAAAAAAAAAAAAAGATTAAACATTTAAAATAAATCGTTCATATTATTAACCTGATATTACAACGTTTTTATTACTTAATCTGGATCTTTTTCTCTTAATCTTGTATCTCAATAAACAGGGAGGGAGTTATTATTCTTTTTCTTTTTCTGTTTTATGTATGTGTGTTTGTGTGTATGTGTGTGAGTTCTGAGCAGAAAAAAAAAGACTAATCCATCGCAACCGGATATATTTACTTATTCCCTTCAAAAACCAACCACTTTTTCGTTTTAAGTACTCTAGCACTCGTTCTAGTTATTCAGTAAAAAGACACACTCATACCAACCATCATAATTTTTGTAATTGAAATCCACCGAAAACCAAAAGAAACTGATTTAATATTTCAAACACATACATACAGACAGGCGTACATGCATACATATGTACATACAATTGGAATCAATTGTTATGAACATTTTGACGCCTTCTTAAATTGCCCTCTTATTCTAGATTATCATGTCTAAACACTTCAGATTTTAATATTTTTGATTTTCATTAAAGAGGAGATCCCCCTTTTATTTTCTGTCTTCCTCTTTGGCATTTTTTTTTCCTTATGTTTCATGGCGGCAAGTGTTCCATCACGTACGGTTTTAGGATTTTTTGTTTTCTGTTTTTGTTTTTAATTTTTAAGTTTCATTTAAGTAATCCTGGTCTTAATAGAGCGAAGAAGAAGGGTTTGTTTGAATTTCATTTTTGTTTTTGAAACATCGTGAGTTTTCCTTTTTAGAAAATTAACCTGATTTGAATTTTTCCTTTAAGTGTCTAGGATTTCTATGCTTGGGTTTCTTTCGTTTTTTTCTCCGTCTTCGTTATTCATTTGATTTGAACACGTGTTCGTTTAATTTCTCTTTTAAGGCATTTCTTTACGATCAAAACCGTATCCGGTTCTATGATTGATACGGAAATAGAAATCTAATCCTTTTTCTTTTTCAAAATAAGCATTTGATAGGCATTAGAAAACGTATTCAATAAGGAGCGTTTTAATTAAACAAGGCTGTCTATTATAATATAATGTGAACGTAGTTTAATAAGTAAAGTCACGTAAAATTCTTGTATAACATGTAAATGGGGCTTCCCTTTTTATTGTCTGTTTTTTTTATAGGCGATAGAAACCTTCTAAAAATCCTATGTTACCATACGGCGTCCTTTGCTCTGGGCCAATCATCTGCCTACTGTTCAATTAATCGCCCTTTTTCTCACGGATTGTCTTACAGTAACAGCCGCTAGTCGTAGAACATTATCTACCAACAGATTCCATTTCTATTTCGTCATTTTAACACAACACATTGCTTAACAAATTTTGTGTGATGGGATGCTCTCAGCGGGAAAGATAACTTCTATAGCCTCCATCTGGATTTACTTTGTAGAACCAAAATCTTTTTGAAATCTTTTCAAAGATTTTCTCTCAACATTTCCTATACTTACCATGAAGATCTTTAGATTTTAATTCATCAGACGATATAACGAGGTCATAATCTCCTTATGGAGCAGCTTCTGTAAAATTGCTTCTCTGCTGTATGTATCAGGATTCTTCTCTATACTGGTAAAGCAACATAAGTGGCCTGATTAAGTTACCTGCAACATTGATAATCTTTTACTCGGTTTAGTCCTTCACATTTGGCATAATTCGGGTCCTTCTGTTAACACGGGAAATGTGTTAAGACAAGCATCAATCACTATATTCCAAGTATTTGGTAGATTATCAGGATTTATTATCGTTTCCACAAAGAAACTCAACGAGCGTGTCCGCCTCAAATCCCTGCTGCAACCGTCTTATGAGAATATATTCATCATATCAGGAGGATATTGTCATAGAATCTTGGTAGTTTTGCAAATTAAACACTTCGTCATACACGACGTTCCACAATAATTAGCCTTACACAGTATCTTTAGTAACTCCTGCCTCAATGAAGCATGACTTTATTACCCTTATCGGATCTGTAATATAACATCCTGTTGGAATAAAAGAGCCTTACTATTCGAATTCATTGCTCAGGTACATTTAATTTCCCCAGCTATGCTAGGGTGGCTCCTATGCCGCCGAAGTAAAAACGTTTTTAAAATCCAGACTAATAATAGCACTGAGCACTGAGCACTAAGCACGGAGCACTGAGAATGGCTGTAGATTCCATTATTCACGGATAAAATTAATCTTGTCACAAGGATTGTAACGATTGTACAATTACAAATACAAGTTTCCTACTGCAAATATTTGTTCTGTTCATTGTGTGGATTGGTTAAGTACGTAGTCAATCAGTTAAGGTGCCCATTTGTTGAAAGTCATATTATAGTTAAGACAACTAAAGTACAATGCCCTACACGGTGTTTAATCATTGAAAATTTGTTTTTTTTAATTTCAGGTAATCTTCTATGATTCCGATTGGAATCCTACGGTGGATCAACAGGCCATGGATCGTGCCCATCGTTTGGGTCAAACGAAGCAAGTCACTGTCTATCGTTTAATCTGTAAAGGCACTATTGAAGAGCGTATCTTGCAAAGGGCACGAGAGAAGAGTGAAGTAAGTAGAGAGTAAAGTAAGAGATATTAAAAGAGTTGTTGTAATTGTAAGCTCAAAATAATAATTGTGGTTTTATTGTCAAGCAAGGATGATGATGATGGTGATGGTGATGGTGATGGTGACCAAGATCATGACAATGATCTCCAGCACCATCATCATGATCATTATAATCAACATTACCATCAACGCTGGTGACAATAGAAGCTTGTCAACATCATTTGAGCAAAAAAAAAGAAAACAGCAAAAGGAAACCACAATGTTTTCCTTGGTAATTTTTGTTTTTTTTTAATTTTTTTTTTTGTTTTTGTTGCTCAAACATAAAAACAATGACAGATAAAAACAAAAGCCAGCAATCCATTAAAACAATATGAAGTTGCACAACAACAACAACAACAATAGCAATAAAGTGTTTATTGAGATCATTATACAACAATGTTACACTTGTTATGTGGTTCAACCACCAAAAGGGGCCCCGCATATTAGGCACGTGCTTTAGAGGAGGTCAACCAACATATCCCTTGTAGGCTATGGGATGAAAGACTGAATGAAAATGAATGGCAGCTTAAAAGCGAAGTCGAAATAAATATGATAATGATTGTAATTGTTATTGTAAATTATTGTAATGGTTGTCGAAAGTACAGTTTTAGTACTACTTACCGAGCACTGGGAGAAAGGAGACATGTTCACCGACTTAAACAAGCTCTACGAAATTTATTTTATTTTTCAAATTTGATTTCACCTGAACAATATAGACCACGAGGTGGTGTAGATATCAGCTTAAAACATAACCATTCTAAGTTAGCGGACGATTGGAAGCAAATAATTTTGATACTACAAGCTGTTGTGGCATGTTAGTGAAGTAAGATCACGAAACAAGAGGAAAGGAATATCTTGGAATTGTAGTGGACAATAAACTGCAGTTCAAGAAAATACAAACATGCCATATTCATGTGCAAAATATTATAAAAAAAACCTTGGGGATGAAGAGCTATGGACCGGGTGTATAACGTGATGGTCAGGTTAATTGCGACTTATGATGCCATTGTTTAAGAAAGCAAGACGAAGCTGAACACTGTATAAAATACAGAAACTGACATGTTTTATCATATACGGGGTAATGAAAAGATTTCCTAAATAGATACTGAAGCCAAAGCTATGGGACAAAGGCCAGGATATTGGACGGAAAGTTTAACACACGATTTAAGTCTGTAGAGTCGACACTAGGCAAACAGCTATGCTTATTAACACTAAACAACATCCTGAAGCTTTTTAGGCAACAGGATTGTCAGAGATTTTTGGGGTATAAACCTATACAGATTGAGGGCAGTACAATAGCATGTCTCCAGTACTACAGTACCTCTACATGACAATAATAGTTGCAGTAATGCTCTCATTTATGACCTCTACTGTGTTTTATAGTTTCAATGTACCCGGTAGATCGTCAGTTTCGTCAATTGTTTTGTAAAATTAATCGTATTTTTTCTTATTTCTGTTGTCTTGTTGCTGTTTATGTTTTATTCTATTAAATAAGGTTGTTGTTGTTGTTGTTGTTGTCGATGTTGTTGTTTTTAAGAAAATGATATTCATTGAAGAGTTTCAATTCTTTTATTCATTCATTCAGTCATTCATTGTTTTATAATTTTTGTTTTTGTTGTAATTGTTGTTAAAGTAGAATTTTTAATAAGAAACATGATCACTTTTTACTAAGTCTTGTTGTTGTTGTTGTTGCCTGTGTCTTATTGGTGTCTGTCTGTTCGTGTTTCATTCGATTACCGGAAACTAATTATACAGTTTTTTTTAGTTTGTTTTGTTGTTGTTGTTGCTGTTGTTGTTGTTAATGTTTTTTCTTTATATAGTCTAAGTTGGTTCTGTGGTAGGCGACATATCTTTTACGCCTTGCCCCTGTCCTGTACTTTAGTTTCATTTATTTTCTCCTTTCGTTTTGGGGTGTAACAACAGCTACAAAGCAAAACTATTCCTCTGGCTGCATGCAACAACAGCAATAAACGTTGTCGTTCATTGTCTTTGGCTGTTACTCTATATCTTTAGCGTTCTAAGCCAGTAACATGCCACCACTAACTAATGGTGTTCAATGCTCTGACGCTGCTGCTCTTACTGCTGCTTCATTGTAATGACAATGGCTATGACGATCGTGTCTTGTGTCTTTCCACTTCAACATTATTATGCACGTGATGATCATTTTTATAAAATTTTCTTTACTTCGTTGCCGTTAATGTGGAACAAAAAATTTTTTTTTTATTTGGAACGTTATATAGGGGTTTACACTTTGTTGTACTACCGGATAAAAAAAGGGGTCTTTTAATTTATGCCTGAACTTAAATTTCGT